>JACCIC010000028.1:3155000-3507500 GCA_018907035.1 Sycobia sp. Sy_11
TTTTCTTTTTCTTAGAATATCTTTTCCAAAGCCCGGTAAAATTAGCCGTGCACGAGTATTACTAATCCCAAATCGTTTCGTTATTATTCATTCGCAAATTTGATTCTGTCCGAGGATCGAAAGCGCTCACCCTCGGATTATTAATAAGAGGCCCGGGCGCGCATTAACATTACGCACATTATATATATATATATATATATATATATATATATATATATATATATACATATTTGCAAAAGGCATCCATCCCGAATGAACTGGAGCGGGCCACGACCGAAAGGGGCGAAAAAAATCTCCCTTTCCCGTCCCCCAGGGCCAAACGCGCGCGCGTAGTCCCCCCCCCCGCCCCCCTCGACGCGATTCCCAACTAATTAGCGGACGAAACACTTTGCGTTCGCCCCTGTCCGCCCGGTCGCCTAATAAATTATACAAATTATCCCGCGGGGCGCGAGCGCGCGCGCTTCCCAACCAACAGCGCGGTACGTATGCACGAGAGACGACGCGTTTTGTGCGTGAGGAAGAAAGAGAGCGCGAAAGATGGAGAGGGAGAGGGAGAGAGAGAGAGAGAGAGAGAGAGAGAGAGAGAGAGAGGAGGGAGGACTCGCTTAATGAGGGATGCCGGAATACGCGCTCGTATAATTTCCTGCGTCGCGCACAGCTCCCTCGCTCTAATATGTCTGAGCGAGACGTTAAGTCGTTAGCAAGTGTAATGCCAAGCGAGTGTGCGAGCTTTGATTTATCACGTCAATTCTTGTGCCAATATATATATATATTTACAGGTGCAGGTGTACGATTCGATCGCGCACTTCTGATTTTTACACGGCGAATAGGTAGCAGGTGTATAATCCATCGATATAAATCCACCGACTACTACAGATGTACACAAGATTTTCCGCGATTATTAAATATACTAATTACGCGTCGTTGTTCGTGGTTATGAAGGTATATATATATATATATATATATATATATATATATATATATATATATATATATATATATATACACATATACAATGCACTTTAGTAGATCGCGCTTTTTCCATCTTCCTCTCGTCCCAGTTTTACAGTCACCGCACACGGCACAGAGACTAAAATTATATGCGAGTGAGGCGGGCGGATCCGATTACTTTCGAAAAAAACTCCTCTCGCTTTGAAATTCAAGGGTCGGCGTACCGACTACCCCTCATTCCCCCTACCCCCTCCCCACCCCAACTCCAAGTACAGAAGAGTTGGAAATCTATATGTGGCGCGGGAGATTAAATCGACCCCCGCAAGAATATGGGCCAATTAGGGAAGGGAGGGGGCAATTACTGATTCGCCACTTGCGCGCAGTCTACTGTCAGCTGGCTTGGTTCACGTATGGAAATATATGTGTATGGAGCTACCAGATCTATGATATATGAGCTCACTTTTGAACTGGGTATGAGGCCGAGCCTTATGCCTTTCACAATTTGAATACGAGTTTTTATTAAAGGAATAGTTGCAAAATTGCCATCTTGCCCTTCCTTTTTTCGCGAATAAATACATTTTTAAATTGTTGGAAATTTACATTTCTTCAATACTATTATTATTATTATTATCAGATTAACGAAACAAACTTATGTGTTCAGATTAGAGCTGCAAACCGTCTGACTATACAACAACTTGAACACTAATTTCAGCAGTTCGAACCTTCGATCAATTCGGACTAATCGAACAATTTAAGTTGTGCGAACATTTCGATCTGTTCAGTTTGAACATTTTAGCCATTCGTGCTCACTGAACTATTTGAACAATTCAAAATATTCCAACACATCAGCCATTCGACTTGATCGAACTGTTCGAAAAATACATAAGACGAGTATGTTTGTTAGTAAGGTATGTGAAAAATTTTGTACTGAGAATTATTAATCCTGAAATCAAATGAATGGCTGTAATCTTCGAGCGTACCTTACATTTCGACCAATTAGAGTGGCGGCAATTTCTGAACGGCTCGAACAACTCGAGCAGTTTTACGAGCTTGGTTTACTCGTACGCTTCGAACAGGTCTTACGTCTTGAATCTGTTCGACAAGCTCGATAGTTCGAACAAAATCTCAGCTACAATTGCGAGTACTACATCTTTAACTGTCCATTATATACGAGTACCATTATTGAAATTTCCGTCTTATAATTTTAAATCGCGCAATTATTCATTATCTGTTTTTACGGATTTTAATAGGTTTTTCTTTAAACTTTAATTCATCAGTGGTTCGAGAAATCGCCCGTAAGTTGGACACATTTATCAAGATTATCGATCGGCGAGCCGGTTCGTTCTAAATACTTCGAATTAAAACGTAACATTTGTACACGTTTTTCACTCTCGTCAAATGGCCTCATTAAAAGTACGTATAATATCGAATAATATCAATTAGTCGTCCATAAATTCGACAAGAGTATTGATATACGCTTCAAAGGGAACGACGATACATTAATGGCGAAAAAGCTCTTTATTGTACACACACGCACACACACACACACACACGAACACACACATGCTTACTCTGAGAGAGAGGGTGCAGTGGGATGATGCTTAGAGGCATTCGCGGCTGCGTATCGCGGCATGGAGATATATACTCGAAACGAGCCGGGGCAAATATTAGACGCGCCGGTGAAGGGGAGGGGGCAGGAAAGGGCGACGGGTCGATAATGCGTTTGAGGTGCAACGTGATGGCGAGAGAGTGAGAGTGAGAGTGAGTGAGTGGGTGGTCGAGAGAGGAAGCGAGAGCAATTCGCCGAAACGCGGCATGTCCGTCGATGCGTGCGTCGGAAGCCGGGCGAGAACGGTCTGAGAATGCATTTACAATGCCGGGGCGTGCTGGCTGGAGCTGCGTTGCGACGCAAGCTGGACTGCGAAACGGTTATATATATATAGCGATGGAATTCGGAGAGCGGCTCGTCCAACAAAGATAGTTGCCATTCGTACAATTCCATATGATATTTCGGCTCGTCCAATTACTTTATGATCGATTCAAGCTTAGTTCGATAAAATGTGGGTAAACTATATACACTGTAAAGATATCATACTTTAATTCTTGTATTTATGTAAGAAAAGTTTTGTGATTTACCAGAAACGAAAGGAAAATTGTATATTTTCCATTTTCTCTTCTACGGATAGTTTCGTTCGACTTAAAAATTTAACCGTTAAACCTCTCTGTTTAAATTTCACAGTGTTACATAGCAAATACTATGATCCTTTATTTGTGAAAAAATTGCCTCATAGTATCAATACTAATGTCAATATACATTATAAATCCAGTCAGGCCAGCATCAAATTATTCACGCTTTAACATCGATAATTCCGCAAATTCGTCATTAATCTTCATTCTTTTTTATAAATTTTTAAAGCTCGATGAGCAAGCTATATTTTAATATAATTTTACAAAATTATCCGATATGAAGAGATTCCTTCGAATTACCATCTCTATTTGTACAAAAATAATTTCATTACTTTAATGGCGTCCCTGTTTTTTCGAGCGACTTTTTTCTGAATTAATTTGTAGAATATTTTACAAAGTTAAGTATTCCGCGTTATTTTTATAAGCGTTTCAAGTCAAGAGAATTGTACTCAAGTTTAATACGTTTCTGAAAAATCTTCTTTCGCCAGATATATCTTTTGTGTAGTTAAACAAAAATACCATCCTATCGGAATATATTGAAAGAGGGTCGACACTTTTAATGCTGAAAATTGAAATGCAGATATAAGTAATATACAGATATATATATTATCGCTGACTCGTTCAGACGACGCTATAAAATTAATGGAAAAAAATACAGTTGGTTCCAGAAATATCAGTCGCATCACTCCGATTTCCCTCCAGGTACATATTATTCTTCATCTTCTATTTACGCAAATTTGTATTTGTACGTGTGCTTTTACTTACCCAATTTTTTGTCGCTCGATGATACGAACGGTACCTTCGTTTACCTATACAGCACATTTACATAAGTACCTTATACTTTGTATATATGTACAATTTTTTACAACCTCCGTCGCCAGTTAGTTGTACTGGAAAAAAAAGAAATGTAACGCGAGGGGTAAAATCTGACCTGAATCGGAGAGCGAATATAAAAAGTAAAATTTGATTTATGGACTTATTTTAATTGCAGTTTAATTACCGAGCTATGAATTTACATATACGAGTGCCATCAAGGCGACGGGGCAAATAAAAACGGACCGAAGCTTACAGCTCAGTATTTTCCCCTCGTAACTCTTATTTAATTATGGAAACAATCTTTGTCCGTTTGATATTTACCGCGCATTTGTTAGAATCGTTACGTGTAATAATAATTTTCGTGAAAAAAAAATTGCAACTGCGGTTTAATTCTTGCGAACAATGATAATATCATAACGCGCAGGAAAGCTTAAAATGTACAAAAAAAAATTTTAATCCACATTAATAGAAGGTTAATATTTGCACATTTGTTAATACAACGTTTTTATAAATGCAATTATACGCTGCAAATGTTCTACGTATTAGTTACACTTGATGCCAGCAAATTTGCGTGAATTTTAATTAAAAGTTCGTGAAGATTTTTCAAAGGTGAATAAGTGCCTTTTCGTAATTTTGAAATCAAAGAGATAAATTTGAACTTTCACCTCGATAAATAATTTTCAAAACTTTTTAGCTTAATTTGAACTTAACTTGATAACTTAACTTGACGGCTTAATTCGAGATAAAACCTGAATCCGCGCGCAATGCTAATATTTATTCGCACATCTTTGTTTTCACTTTCGTATTTATTAGAGTAAAATGGAATTTAGTAATTTAATATTTTTCTAATGGTTATTTGAATACGTCATACACAATGGCATGAAAACCAAATGTCACCTAAATTAACGAAGATTAGCGAAATATGTTATTATGATTTAATAATTAAGATTTCTCAATAATTTAATTACCTTTCAGCAATGCACGATTGCGCATCTACAGATTTTATATTGTATTCGTATATGTATATCAAATGCATATACGAAATATTTATATTTAACTATGTTAGTTTGATTATACCTCTGCTAAATAATTTGACGAGCCCGTTATTATTAAATAAACCAATATTTAATTCTAACGTAATTTAAAATCGCTCTATTCGAACAAAAGAGATAGTATTTAATGTGGACAGATTGACAGATCAATAAAATATTCAACATCTAGCGTACTATCCCTGAAAGTGACTTTATTAAATGCGTAAGGATTCGTTTTTATCGATTATTTAAATGATATATATATATATATATATATATATATATATATATATATATATTTAGTATATTAATCGATTGCCTCGGGATACACATCAGGGGTTAACCGAAATACCTGCCTCGAACAGATTAATTGTCGATTAATTTATTCTGTAAGAACATCAACTATTGAAAATGTCTTCATATAACTATCTGTGCATTCCCACGACCAAGAATTTATCGGAATCAGTCAGGTATGTCGTGCCGAGACATTTCCATGATTGAAATTGTTCGTCAGTCACGAGTATAGTTTATTTCAAGTCAAATTTATAGCTTACTTTTTAAATTTATATTTATTAATTTAATTCACAATAGTCGACATAAGTACAATTTTAAATTTTAAATTTATATTTAATATAAATATTTTTATTTGTATCTAAGACAAAACATAGTGCAAAGGAGAATTTGTAAATTGCCAGTAGAATATAAATTGATAGTTCGTAAGGTGATCCGATAAAACTGTTAGGGGAGAGGGACGTTTTCGTAATATTTTTGTCTTTTCGTACCCCTCACCCCATCGAATTTTAAATGGACAATCAAATGTTTCAGAATTGAAATGGCCTATAATCTATTTCATATTGATCACTTTATATCCAAAGCATCGAAGAGGCGGGCGAGGTTGTTAAAACTGGTAATATCGACGCGACGCGTACACTCTCTAATTTACTCCACCCTACATACACACATATACAAACACACACACATGTATATATAAATATACATATACATATATATATCTACATAAAGTAGAGCGCTTTTTAGAGCAATAATAAAAGCATCAGGGGAAAAAGTCCGTGTAAATTTTTCCCCCCGTCATAACTGCCAATAAACTTTCATCGCCCGCCTCAGATAAAATCTCTCTCCTCCTCTCTATCTATATATCACTCTCTCTCTCTCTCTCTCTCTCTTACTCTCTCTTATCCCCCCTCTCTAAAGCTGACAAAGCTTCCGATGCGAAATAGACTCGCTGTAATGTTCTGCGGTAATCTTTGACGCTGTGTATATATACATATAGTGCCAAAGAGCTTCGCGTGTTTGCTGAACAATGAAGCACAAGCCTCACCCCATCATATATATATATATATATATATATATATATATATATATATATATACATACATGTGTGTGTGTGTGTGTTATTCCTCGCTCAAAGGTACATAGCGCTCGCACGCAAGTTTCCGAACTGCATCGCTCACACTCGTGCATTATTGCCTAATAGTTATTGCGGCCGTACATATATGTTACTTTTGCTACGCGCGCGTTCACCGCGTGAAAATTTAATAATAGGGTGAGGCGATCCTGCCGACTCCTAACTATATATATATATATATATATATATATATAAATCGATAGATAGATATATACATGAAGAGTCATTTGCATGATTGTGAGAGAAGAAGGGGAGCTCGGTGTTTTGGAACTTTATTTGCACAGAATGTTAATAAGGCTTTGTTTATTGTTCGATACTGTGTATGTGTAAAAATGTCTGCACTTATGGGAATTCTTATACGGGATCCAAAAGTCGCGAAATCGGAATGAATATCAAAGGGTAACATTGATTAATTCTGTAATATATATTGTCTGTAAAAATGTAAGAGAATGTCATAAGATTAGTTGGCTGTTGTGAGAAGATTAACGTGCCAGCAGTGCAAAAGACTCAATCATAATATTCAATATATCTAAATTATTTAAAAACAAATAATGTTCATCTTTTTTCATGAAATTAAATTATATATCGAATTATTCTATATTGCTTGTCACATAAAAAGATAAGCTGGCACGTCTTTAATACATTTTTGAAAATAATTGAACACCGACGTATCCGAGGAATTTAATTTCATTAGGTGTATCTATTTTTATCATACAATTCATATAAGCTAATACACACATACATACATGCATACACACATTCACAGATTAGAACAGCGAACTGCTCGAAACTCCTTAATTCTCTCGTTCTTCGTCTTCTCTTGCATCATTCCTCCGCCAATTTCCGCGTTCTTTTCCTCTCTACGAGTGCATCGTACTTGCAACGGCTATATAGATGCAGTTTATATATGTTTAGAATTTATAGAATTTTATTAATATACCGCGATAGCCATCGATATTCAATCAATGCCATGGATAAACGTATCGCTGTCCACTGTACGGGCGTATAAAATATGAGTGCATATCTGTTACGAGTAGAGTAACGAATAGTGCATCCATTAGAAAAAATGGAAAAATTTTATATAAAATTTACTAAAGCGGTCAGTATTTAAAATGACTATGGGCTAAATTAAGATTTATTTATGTGATCGGGACCATACTTATATATAACAAATATTCAATGTCTTTTTTCAACCACTATATATATATATATACACACACACACACACACACACACACACACACACACACATATATATATATATATATATATACATGTTATTACAAATACCACTTTAATAATGCACCGGAGACTTGAGCTAATAGAGAATTATTATTCTAATGATTGTTTGTATATTTATGTGGAACGGCGGATTGCTGAGTAGTCGCGGTTTGCTAGCGAGTGATATGAACCGCGTTCGTAATTAATTTGTGAGCCGTGGTCATGGCTATCTCAAAATCCCCTTAATTAATTATTTAATTACAAAATCATGCAATAGAGACGATATACAGTTATCTGATAATTTAATCGCCACCGACAATTGGCTCCGCGAAACATTTATTTTTTTATGCAAACCTATCTTGGTATTTTCCTATTGTTACAGGTTGGTTTCGGGATTATAACGGGGCTTATGTACATTTTGTAATATCTATTGATCTGTAATCTGTTTACGTTAAGAAAGTTATACGCTGATTAATTTTCGTTTCAAATGTTCGCTAGATATCTTCGAAAATCGTCAAAGTATAATTCTGTTCTACTTTTACATTAGTATTAGCTGATAATTCTTTGGAAAGTCGTTGAAATATAAAAGAATTTTTAGTTTCGAAAGTAACGTGAACTTTCTCGCGCCACGGACATCTGTAAAGCGAGTTGTTGAGAAGATGCGCAGATCTTCGAAAAATAAAATTACTATCTGTTGATGTGATTAAAATTTATAGAAATTTCCAATACGTCAAATCTATTCATATCTGTCTTTTTCGGCGTTCCCCTTTTTTTAGTCGCCTAATGGTGGACAAGAGGGGGTGATTCTATTATGCGCGGCTGTGAGAGATTGAAACGTGTTTTGACAAGACAGGATGTCGGCTGAATTAGTTTTGTTTCGTAGCTCCTCTCTTCCTGTATATATATATATATATATATATATATATATATATATATATATATATATATATATACGGTGCATAAATCTCTATCTACATTTATGCAATTTTTGTAAATTTTTCACTTTTAAAATCTGGATTATATGATTAATATAATTGCTTAAAATTAAGATGAAAATTTTCGATTAAATATCGCGTCTGAAGCCGTTAGATTTATTTGGAATTTCATCAATTTAGACTACGGTCATCAATATCTAAGACTTCGTGTAAATTTCATATTTCAAAGTGCCGCACACAAAGCCAATTGTAAAATTATCGTCTCGATAAGAGAGCGAGAAAATTGAATTTAGAATATTATGTACGTTTTAAGTGCGCTCACCTCCAGTGCGCGGCGTTCTCGTAATGCACTTCGACGTAACTTGATTTCAATCGATCCATTATTAGGATAACAATTTTAAGTCAGTACAGTCGCAACTCGAGTACTGTCTCGTCCCTTGGCGCAACGATTGACGAGACAAGACTTTTCATTCGTTTATTATGTGACCGAGGAACGGGATAAAAAGCGAAGTAAGCCAAAATTGCGAAATCTTGAAAAAAGCAAAGTGTGTGTTGTTTGGAAATACCGTACGAGGAACAAGTAAAAGTGTATTAAGCAAGGCTGCCGGTATTTAACTGTCTCATCCGGAACAGATGGGAATAATTAGGATTTCAGAAACTTCTGACGTCAGATTTCTTAAAAAAAAAAAATGAGCGTGCTCTAGTCCGGTATTACCTCGGTCAGGGCAGAGGTGACCGAGTCTGGAATAAGCGCACTTTCTTTCGCAACCTCGAATATGCCTGGGCAATTGGAATTTTCAACGTCAATGCCTGGTCCTGTCCCAGTCCAGGACAGGAGAGCCTGGACAGGATAACGCTGACGGATTAAACTTGGATTTGTCACCAGGATCAAATCTTACTTGTACGGTGGTCTTAGCGGAAAAGATGAAAAGACAATAGCGTAATTTTTTATTAAATACTAATTTCACTTCGATGCTGTTGGATGATCTTATGCATGGTCTTTGCTTGTATACGGTTGTCTTATCTTCACATCTACTTAAGTTTTACTACCTGATGAGTGGAAAATCTGCCTCTCTTAAGGGCATATATATCCCCCTTCCCCAACCACTTGTTCTACAATGACAATCAGATTTTACAAAATTACATGCTGCGCATCTGATTGCGCATCACTCGTTTTTATTGCAGTAGAGTAAGTTATTGTACGACATAATGAAAATTCCATTATATCGAACTAAGCCAACATTTTGTTAATTGCTAGTTAAGTTTGTTATAAACAATTATAAGTGGACCGACAAAAGTAGGTTACTCTTGAAATTATTTCATAAATCGCATCGTCCTCAAAAAATAAATTGTGCAAAACATGTTTTGTCGGTCCTCTTTGCTCGAGTTTCGGTATATCTGTAGGCCTTATTTATTCCGGGTAACGCGATTAAATTTTAATTCTGCCGCGGCCAATAATATTTTGATTGGGCTGCGAAAGGCTCACTGCGGTCAGATGCCACCGTTATTCTTTTATTTTATTTCTCCTTATGTTTATTAAATACATTTTAATCTTGCAAATTGAAGAAAACTTTGCAGAACGTATGAATTACTAGAATTAAATTGGATCTGTAAATACTAAAAAGAGTAATTTCTTTTCAAATAAATATTTACAAGCATATGTTTTCTTTACTCAAATATCAGGTGCGCCTATTTAATTAAAATGAAGATTAAATAATTCTCGACGATAAAGAAACTTCCAGAGAAATGTAATTAATCTTCATGTGTATTCATTCAATAATCTTTTTACATATAAAACATATAACTAATTATCTAATAGTAAATAAATCTAAAACATTTTTTTTTATTTTAGATTTTAATTTATGTACTCTTATGTTAATTTAGTAATAGTCCATCGAATTATGGACAGCTATTACAAATATTTCAATTTTAAAATGTATTCCAGCCATTCCGTTAATCTCTGGTTTACATATAGTTCAACATATTACCTAGAAATAAAATATAATTCCTGCATGTATAATATAACGATTAATCGTACTTGAAGCTTATACACTATGTCATATGAAATTTTAATTTTTATCTTCACATTAAATAAAGTAAGTTGTCTGTGGTAATACGGTAATACGGTGATATTAATAATAAGATACCTAACTCTGAATTTTTATACTTGCATCGATAATAATTTTCTATTTTATATTAAATAATAAGAAACTTGTATTTACTTCCACCTTCATCTGCAATATATGCCATTCTTTTTCCTTTACAGTTCATAGTTTAAAATTTTTAAATGAAATAGAAAATTATTTAAAAAAACATAATTAAACTGGGTAAGTTCACTCATAAAATTGAAATGTTCTAATAATATCTCCTCAATTTTCACCAGTAAGGCTGGTGAAAAATAAGACTAGTATACAAAAATAAGGAGATTATATTTAAATATGATGCAAAATACATTAAGATAATGGCTTTATCTTTAATTTTGATTTTTCAATAATTATTTTTCGTTATTGTCCTGGTGAGAAGACTATTATGTAAAAAACAATTGCAAAAATTCTCTAATAAAAAATCAAGTTAAAAAATGTACCTTAAAAATTAAATTCTGTATTTAATTCAGGAGAAAGTGAAGTTGATGTAATGTTTAAAAAATTTTTATATTTATATAATAAATTATAAACAAATGATATTTTTTATGACTATTAAAACATGTAATTTGAGCAAAATTAACCAATAAGAAATATAAAGAAAATACACATAAACAACTTATTATCATTTGAAAAAGAAAAGTTCGCCGATTTAGAAACTTTGTGCTTATGATATAAAAGGTTCGATTGAATCAGATAAAAACTGTTCTTATATAAATTTACATATAAAAGCAAAATCGAACTTTCATTTATTTAAGAATCTTCAATTCCAGATGATTATAACGTTCTTAAAAAATTTTTAAACTATTAGCATTCTCATAAAAAGCAAAATTCAAAATTAATATTTCTCAAGATACTCATGCAATTACAATTCCTAAGGATTAGATAAAACGTTACGAGTATGTAATCATCAGATTTGAAAATGCGAATATGAAGTTGAATTGAAAAGCACAAATTCGAGAATCAGATCAGTACAAATTAATTTTGATAAAGTATGCATTAATACATTTGAAAAAAGTAAATAATTGCATGCTTTCTGCATTAGCAGTATATTTATTTCTCTTTTCTCAAATAATTACTAGATTATATACAGAACATTATGCTGTAGGGCAATAATTATGTAAATTGACATCGAATAGGATATCAAATGATTTATTGATCAAAGTAAAATAACGGCACACATTTTCAGTAAAATAATTTAATCACTGTAAAATCTAGTAAATAATTAATATACAGTTGACAATTCACATTAATAACATAAAATTTACTATAAAAACTATATGATGTCAGCGATCGTATAACGAATAAATAAAGGAACGCTTATTTTCATTTTCCCCTACTCCAGTTTTTTCATTAAAATTAGTCCCTAATTGAATCGAATATGCACTTACAACTGTTCGTTATACCAAATGAAACAACTAAATCCTTGACAAGCAGGTAGAGTATCCGCGTGTTTCTCAACGTAAATTGAGCTACTTATGTTTTTCTCGTTTTTTTTTTCACTCGCTTTTTAATAAGAAAAGAGAAACAAAAGCAAAAGCTCAAAAGAAGATTCAACGACGCGAATGTCGTGCTACAAACAAGACGGCGCAGGGGTCATTCTGTAACCCCATCCCCTTCTTTTCTCCCTCTCTCTCTCGCCCTCGTTAACGTTGTATACGTATATGTACGTCCGAGCCTCGCAGGCAAAATATCAAGTAGTCGTGATCCGGCTGTAGGGCACCAGAAGGGGAAGAGCTCAGCGCCGGTGCCGACGGATGCGCGCACGCACACGCGGGGAGGCTTAACTATACGGCAGTGCCGCGCGCCACATGCAATATTGCCCCATTGTTTACATCAGTATGCACATCTCACCTGCGAACATATGGGTTTTGTTAAATATGCGCCTACTGTTTCATGTCAGAAGTACAGAGGTATGGCGATGGAATTAAATTAAAATATTACAGTACGCTTTGTTATCTCTGCATTAAGTAGCTACCTTTAGGAAATTTATAATGTTTTCATTTTATCTTGTTTTTTGATACGATTATGCAGTATTGTAATTTGCCGTATTTTTATACGTATACAAATATTGCAATGCTTTTTGATCTATGATAATATAGTTACCAGCCTCCACCTGACGTAAATAGACTGATTACTTTTTCAAATCTTGATGTATAACTGCACTGGTTAATGAATTGCGAGAGCATTTGATATTGCAAGAGACATTCTATTTTTTCTTTCGTAAGATAAATAAAATTCAATAAATAAATACGTTATTTTCCAAAGTATATTTAGAATATATATAAATTGATCTACTGAAATGTAAACTGAATTTGCCGATAATTTTTTCTGAAACCTATATTAATTCCGCACTATCAATCAAATTTAATTTAAAATGCAATTTATTTTTAAAACATTATACTTATTGTAGAACTACATGTAACAAATTACTCAAAATCGAACGAAAATTTTAATTTTAAGTTTGAAACGTTAAGTTTAGTTTAATTATCTTTTCAACATAGAGCTTATTAGTGTGTAGACTAAAATAACTGAAAAAAATACAGATAGATTTCCAATCACGAAAAACAAAAAACAAAAAAATTGTCGAAGACAGAAAGCAGTTTACGTGTATCCGTGACGAAAATGGCCAAGATTGACAAAACAAAAGAAAAGCAGAACGATCGATGGACATTTACTGCGATGCCTTTCTGCTATGAGCGAAGTAATATGGCTGGATATTTGCGCGGCAAACACGAAAATGTTCGATGAAAATTGAAAGCGAAGCAAAGACGCGCTGAAATCGTTTTAAAGTGAAATAAAATTCCACGGATTTTCTGTATACATATTATAAAGTTTGAAATAGTTTAGTGGGCGAACTTATACGGAAATCCGCGTCTCTGTTTCTGTCTCTCTCTGTGTGTGTGTCTCTCTCTCCCTCTCTGTCTTTGCAAAACTATTCTTACTCTTCTGATGCGCGCATATTATAGACGACTGTCGGAGCGCACGATACTCACATTTCACTGACCTGAGACTGAAATTATTTCTAAGTCAGTAGAATGCATCAATCGATAGCAATAGTAATGCCAACAAAAACAATATCAGCATCCCGAGATATGAACCATAAGAGATATTGCATGTTAACGTGGAGAATCTTGACCATGGTAATTCAACCAGAAAGTGCCAGTAGCACGATTAAACGATTAATCTATTATATATAAAATATAATGCTATATAGAACTGTTGTATTCTGTGTACATTTTCTATTTAGTATTTGATCACGAATCAAGGTTAATATCAAATGTTATTTTTTGGCTCTGTAAAATTCTAAATATATGATAAGTTACTTTTTATTTCTGGAATAAAAAGTCATTCTTCTATTAATTCTTATCAATTGACATAATTACATTTACTTGTTTGCAGCATATTTTGATAGATTAAGTGACATTGGAATAGAATGTTTTTTTAAAAGTTTTATTCAGTATTATTATTTTTTGCATGAAGTAACAAAACATATACAGTGTGTATCATAATTATAAAATCGCTATTTTTTATCAGAGAAGGAAAGAATGTAAAGGCCTTGCTTATAATGAAAAATATTGTTTTTTTTATGTTTTACAACAATAAAACTACTACAGTAATAACTAAACAAAGTACAAACTATATCGCTCTATTTTTTCATGTTTTATATAGGGTAAATACTTAATAACCTAGGTGTAATATTTAGCGAATCTTTGATTCTTTTTCATATCTTTTAAGATGCGACGTCATGAATCATTCGTCGGCTTCTTTATAAATATCCTGACAAGCAAATGAAACTGCACTGTTTCATTTTGCAAACAGTATTTATAGCAAAGTTTTTGCAAAATTGCAATATGTTTTCAATGGGATTCAAACAGAGAATCGTTTTGATTAAAAATATCATCGTTATCAAGCCACTTTTCTAATATTAATTATGTGAAACTAGTGATGCGTTGACTTTTTTGTAAATTAAATTACCTGCTTCATAATTAATTAAAATTGGTATAAGATAGTCTTTGAATACATTTATAAACTGAGCAGAATTTATCTTACACAAAAAGTAATCGAGTGATATCATTTCATGAAGACAAAAACATGCCTTTCACCATTGAAAGATTACCTACAAAATCTTTTTTTAAGAAATATTGTGTTTCTTTTCTTATATGTTCCCAGTAAGACTAATCATCGTTAGAAACATCTTAATTAAACTTTTTATCATTGTGTAAAATAGCCTTCGAATAAAATAAAATTGGAATGTTAAAATTATTCATTCGTTACCACTTTATTATTTTTTGAATACGATACGAAATGTTAGCTCTTAATTTTACCTTATTTAAGATGAATTAGTCTTCGTATATGCACTCCGAGACAATCACGTACGATTATCTTTTTCTGGATATAACACAATCATTCACATAAGTAAAGCAATAAAACAGTGGTTACTAGCAATTGTACACTTAAAACTATTTATGCTAATAATTAACAATATAATCAAAAGCTGGACAGGATATTTATACCATTATATTATTTTATAACATTAAAAATGAAAATAATGGATTTTCTAACCATTTATCTTGTACTTTTGAAGTTCTGAAACGTCAGAGAATAAAATTTATCATTGAGAATTTTCAATAATAATATATATTTTATCTAATTTATTAAAATAAATATTGGATTTTCGTGTTCAAGCTTCTCTTGCTGTACTGTATATAGTATCGAGGAATTACGAGTAATATTATTTATTATATGCAAGCTATTTATTTTTCTTCCCCTTCCTTGGAAAGAAAAGTTGTTTTGCAACTATGTCACACACTGTATGATATATATTGCTGTTATTATATTTGTACCGGTGTCAATTAACTACTTGTCGACTCATTGCTTTACTATCAACCCGATCCAACGTCTGAGGTAAGATAAGATTTACTATTTAATTCTTGTACAGAAGAATTTGTGTAGTATTAGAAATTTTTTTACTCTATATGTACTTGAGGAGGTCACATTAAATTCCAATCGGACGTTAATTTTCTTCAATTCATTGTTATCAGAAATTATTAATACAAACGTATATTGTATCTTTCAGACAGATCAAGCTATAACGTCAATACATTAGTATTATGCTTATTAATTTGATAAGAGACATAATTGTATTTCAATTAAATTAGTAGTCCATAAATTGATTTATCTTTATATTGTATTTGGATGAAATTATATTTCTCTCATTACACATTCCATAAAAATATATCTAATTTTACTTGGCGGAAATAAGCTTCTTTAATTCTTCATTTTCGATTCATGAAGATTATAAACGGAATCGTTATAAATATAAATATTTTAGATACTGGCTTGTTTAATTTAATTTTCAGAATATAAAATAGAATTATACCTAATATATTATTTACATATAAGCTAATAAAAAGCTAAATTAATTATAGTTTAACGACTATAAGTAATTTAAGTTATATGATTCCAGACATTAGAATAAGGAAATATTTTAATTATATCATTGATAACCGATTAAGTTAACCACTATTAAACTAAAAAGATCTAAACTAAAAATAATATTCTTTTATACTCCATGGTTGTTCATTATTGTTTCTTTGAATCTAAATAATTGAGGAGTAAATACTTCTTAAAATAAAATTAGAAATGATTAAAATGATACGTATATTGATAGGATAAAATAACACCTTTCCTCGGTTTATGGAATATAGTCACAAGATATCGTTACAGAATACCAAATGTAAATTTAGATAAGAGATATTCAGACTTTTTATTACGTGACAATTGATATAATAAAAAATGAAGGTCACTGACTAATATTGCTTTTCATTAACAATAAGCCTAGTTTTCAGGTGTAAATTAAATTTTCATATTTTTACATTATTTTTCCGAAATTTCTAAAAAGGTGTGTTAGAAACAATTTTAAAAAACAATTAAATTCCAATGAAATTTTCAAGCGAAATAGAGTTTAAAACCATGTGTAAATTCACCAGATATATAATACAAATAAATAAGTAAAAAAATTAATGCATGCTGATTTCAGTTTAGTAGCTACGCTACTTAAATTATCGTATAGTAGACGTAATAATATTGAATGAATTATTATAAAATATTCACGTGTACACATCATATCCGACTGTATAAAACAATCGCTGATGTTCTAGTACCCGTTTATAACAAGTCGCAGTCTATACGTGATTACAGTTTAAAAGGTGTTAATTAATAAGAGCGAAGCTAATCGGAACGGATTACGACACAACAACGAGAACAACAACGACAAAACGAAGCAGAAGATATTGCCAAAAATTGCAATGGGGATACTGAAGTTTCTAGTGCTAATTGCGATTTTTACCGTCCAAGCCGCCGAAGTACCAGGCAGCAATCGCCTCTTCGCCGTTTATTCGAGAATGTTCGACATCGTCCTGGGCACGAGGGAGCTGAACGACCGGCCCGTGGTCGCGGAGACCGTTCACTCGCTGCCGAACTTTCTGGGAAAGAAGGTCGTCATGAAAAAGATCTACAAGCTGGACCTGGGCATGAAGATCACCCAGGTCATTCTGTTTCAGAAGATAACCAACGGATTCGGCGCCGAGGTCTCCCAGATCATCGGCGGCCCTCCCACGAATTATCTCAACGTGACTTTCACGAGCCAGCGATTTCACGGCATCAGGCACAACGTTCTGGTGTTCGCGAAGAAGATTGTCTGAAGGAGATTGTGGATTTTACGTCAGCGCAAAAACAAGTCTGTGATTACAATATTTTCACTGCTCTTCGTTACGCACGTCTATATAAACAAAAAAAATAATAATAATAATAATAATACGTATTACTTTATAAGTGAAGCGTGGCAACTCATATACATAGTTATTTGCGTTTAAACGATAGTAAATTGAATTTATAAACGATAAATACTTTAATATAGATATTATAAATAATTTATTATAGATTTTGTGTACATACAAAATGTTATAAATCTTACGCACATGTATTATTTTAATGTATTATGAAAATTTATATAAATAGATCTCATAATTAATCAATTGTAAATTTCCCAAACTAACTCCAAATACAGATTTAAATCGTATGTATAACATTTAAACGAGCAAAGAATAAATATTTATTAGTACTATATCATAAGTAGTTTATTCAATAAGCCGGCGTTTGTTAAAAATTTCGCATTCAAAGCAACGATCGCTCGTCGATTTACCCGTGAAACTCGATCGCGCGCTGTGCGCTACGCGTATCGCATTGATTTCTTCTCGAAGAAAAGAAGAGAGGGAGAGACCTTCTCCCGTCCTGCTTCCCCATCCGTCCCCCCTCCGTTCCCTTCGTCCCATCCATCGTTCATAGTTTCATACGTCAGATAAGATGGCCTGAATTATGTATACGAGAAGAATGCATCATCGCTCTAGTTCCACTCGCCACCCCTCCCCCTACCCCCCCCCTAACCCTCACAGTGCGAGGTTCGCGTACGCGCGCCCAGGTGCACGCGTTGCTCCGGCCCTCTATATTATATGGGGAGCGCGTCGTCCGCTGCGAAAGTGGGAATTAAGATAGCGCGCGATCCGCCTCGACGCGAAACGGGGCCCCATGCATGCCGGCGAGCGCGAAAGATAAGACGTTCGAGGGGATGTGGGACGTCGGGGAGATCCGCGACGACGCGGAGAGACGCCGGCCAATGTTGGGGGGGGGGGGGCCGAGTTCTTAGATAAAAAAATTGGGGACGCGCAAATCCTTAGCATGAAATTGGGCTGGAATTGACATCGAATTTCTGGAAATGACGCCGAGTTCTTTCTAGCTCTGTATTTTGTTATTTACTGGGAAATTTTGACAATGTTCTATTGGATGTGTACACAGTTCTCGCTCTGACACAATTCCCACACGTATGATATGTTAATTTATTGAAAAACCGGCTTGAGTTGCGATAACAGTTGCGATAATGGATGGGCATCGATTGAATTGTATTAACCACGTGCTGTTCACGGTCTTCATTGCTATTTATCCGAAGTGCGTTCCATTGATACTCACTGGATAATCATCGCCTCATACGCCGCATTCGAGACAGATATGAAAACTCGTTGAACATCATATCCGTATTATTAATTGAAAATTTATTACGCACTTGATAAAGTATTAATAATAATAGCACGTCTCAAGGGGACACCGAATTAAAATCTGACCGTTTACGTAATCCGCGCAATATGACGAAAGATTTAACTAAGATTTTGAACATTGTAACAATTTTTGCACTTGGATAGGGAAAAATAGTTATTTCGCGAGCTGTCTGTGGAGATCAATACTTATAATTTACGGAAAATCTCGGATTCATTGTACAAGGAACAAATATAACATTATTTACACTATTATGAATTATTCAATAGTATCTGTAAAATCTTTGTTGTCGGACAAATGTACGACAGCAATGTATAATAAACGTGGGATTTCATGGAAACAAATGTACATGAATTTACAGAAATTTACAGAAAAAAAAAAAAAAAAAAAACTGATAACGTAAATAAAAATAACAAACTTATGTTTTAAGAAAGAAGTAAAAATTTGGATAAATGAAAAATAATCAATAAACCTTCATTAATCTAGTTCTATCACATACAAATAGTCCACATTCACAGATTTCAGCATATGAACTCCGAAGTCGACGATTGAACAGTCCTTGAAGTAATACTAAAGTAGGTTGTACATATAAATATATATATATATATCGTATATGCATACATTTCGACTCCAGTTACATATATAAAGTCCCGTTTAATTATTCCCGCGCGCGCCTGTCACGCGAACAGCACAATATACATACAGTTCCCGGGGCAAAGGAACTCTCGCCTCGACGAACAGATGCTACACGCGGGGGAGGGGGGGCTTTCAACGCCCGGGGCAGAAAACACGTATACACGTATATATACGTGTGTATGTGTGCGAGGAAAATCCTCGCGCACCGCGGAACTTCCCGTAGAGAAAAACAGCATCGGAGCGGCCCGTGTACGTTGGACTATACGGCAAATTGGCTTTTAAATTACGTTTGCCTTTTACACCGCCCGCGAGAAAAGTACACAGTATAAAGGCGCGCTTTTCCGAATAGACAGGCGCGGGAAGGAGGGCGAGGGGATGTAAACGGAGAGCCGAGCGTAAAAAAAGCCCCTCGTTCGCCGCCGTTCGGTTTCGCTTTATTTGCAAAGTTTTCTGCCTGATTGATTTCGCGGGGAAATTTTTTTATTTTCATACGGCTCGCGGATCTCGGGGAGGGAAGTTGAAACGGGGCGCAATCGAATAGTTGGGCGAAAACTTTGGCAATTATCAATTCGGCTAATGCATTGGGCACCGATTTTACAGATACGAATTGTATACTTTCGAAAGCGGGAAACTCGTCGTGGATTTAATCAGCCGCCGAAGATATATAGTGCCACTGTTCTATGCACTCGTAGTGTAATGCTCGCGAATCTTATACTTGGCAAATTGTAAAAATTGCGTCGACAGTGCAAATTCTGCAATCTCTCTCGTTCTCTTGTGTGTGTGCGCGCGCACACACACACACTGTCACGCTCGACTTCGGCCAAATGAGGGTGGAGGCGGAATGGTATAAGGTATGGGCAATCTGGCATGTGTCTCCTCAGCGAGCTGCTAGATCTTTCAACCCTGTAGGGGGGAGGGAGGGTAGGGTGAACAGGGGGAATTGCTTCTCGACGGTGCGCCCCTCTCCGTCGCTGACGGCTCGCGATTTCGCTCCCGGGGCATAAGATATGTCCTCGGAAAAGATTATTTGAAAAGCGCCGATTCTATAAGAGGGAGGTGCGCTCCCCTCCCCCTCCCCGCCCACCGCCACTTCCGCGCAGCGTATGAACGCCGTCGACGCATCGCGATCTCTAAAATAATGCCGCCATTAATCTTGAGCTCGCGATCTGCTGTACAGCTGGACGGAAGAATGATGTTAGAAGTCCTTTTCCAGAAAGTGATTAATTTGACAATTCTTTTTGCTCGCGCTCATTAATACGTTGATAGATTGCTAAATTAATTCTGTAACCGATAGAATTACTAAGAAAATTTATTCATCCAATTATTTTCTCAGTGCATATTTATCATTTATGTAAGATTCGTTTTTGTTACTCAGATATAAAAATCACACAAAACTAAAATGTATAGATTTGACAGACTGATATTTGGCGGAATGATAACGATAAGATACCGATAACTGCCCGCAATAGCGTTGGAATAGACACCTTATGTAAGTATTCGTTAATTATCTTTAGGATAATAATGGCATGATCTTCGATCACATAACTGGTTAGGTATATAGTAGAATCAATTAAATTTACTCAGTTGTTTATATAAACATAAACATGGGAGGAAATATTTTCTATTATTCAGATTGACTAATTGTTGTACACTTTCGGTTTTTCTCATCAATGGATGCATTTCCATATAAACAGATATCTAGATAGATACGTTATTTACTCTGAGGATTCCTAGTACATTATATATCTACAATGATAATTACATTAACAATGTGTACAAAGCTTCTCCGAAATAATTATCTCCATAAGAGATATTAAACTGGGCTTTAATGAATCTTAAAGTAGCTCTTCAATAAAGAAAATTTTAATCAAGTGAAAGTTGAGAATAGAACCTTTTAAAATTGTACAAGTATGATTTTGGGCTATTCAATATAAAAAATTATTGTTAATAATTACTATTCATTTGTTAATGAATAGATCAAGATTTCATGAACTACTGAATAATATTTATATTTATTATTAATGTTTCATAGATGCGCGTATATTCGACCATAACGCATAAAATAATTTTAAATCTTGTATATTTTAGTAAATATCTTTTTTTTGCCTGCCTATCGCACAATCCGTATAATATTTATGAAAATGGCATTTTTTCTTTCGATATCTCTATTTTCTTATCAATCGGACAATGTTCAGTACATAATTTTTAATATTATTCTTGAACCTGCTACGTCATCCCAACAGCTGACATATAATCTTATTTTAAAACATAGATTTTCAAATATTATTATTTCAATTATTTTATTAACACCGCGGAGATAAAGCAACATTTATGTTTTTATCAACATCTGAAAAATAATATGGTCTAATTTTATTTTAATCCTTCATTTTTGCAATTTTTGAGGCGATTCCTTCATAGAAATAATATAAAATACAAAATTCATTGTAAATTAAATCATCAATGATGGAATATAATACAATATAAATTCATATTGAGTATATACTTCGTGTCAAGGTTCAATCGGTGATAAATGCTTAATGTGATGTAAAATCTTGAAAAAGACGATTAATGATGACCGTTTAAGATTCTAACGATTGATGTAAGGAATATCATCCCCATAATCGTGGAAAAATAAAAGAATACCAGAACATGCCAATACGAACGCGAATTTATTTGTTATTTTTTTTTGAGCGGCATTTCTATGATTATCTTGAAAATTAAATTTCTCAGACAAATGCGCCGGTTATGCGGGATGTATTATTGCACCGAGCAAAGTTAGCGCTAAGATATCATGTCTGGATTATATACGGAAGTATATCTAGCGCTTTGTAAGTCGGGATAATATGGTGAAACTTTTTAAGATCATCGGAAAAAAGTAACACCGGCGTTCTTGCAGCTTTGAAGTTTCGAGCGGATAAGTTTCGCGGATAAGCCAAGAACAAAAAGCGGGCGATATAATCAAGATAGGGAAAGATGAACTTTTTAATAAACTCGCTCTTTAGATTTTGTAGGGAGGCGCAGTTACATTGCTCGAGTCTAGTCAGTGCGATATCATATTTCGCGTTATGAAGGTAATGTCGAGTGGCTCGATTTACCATGCTTCGAAAATGAATGGCAATTATCTTAATAGAATCTTAACGGATGTGATCAATAGAGCATTCTATCGATTGGTCCTTAATATAATAATGGTAATTGACTCATCTTGAAGCGTTTTATAAAGCCGCGGGTGTCAATCGGAAATTCGCGCACCTTTCATGCATTATACTAGTCTTAAGATCAACTACATTAAAGCAAAACGGGTGTTCAATACACGATGAATTATTTTGTTCATAATGTTACTTTACTCGTTAAAATGTTCACTTTTAACAATTGTAAAAATTGTCGGCGTTTAGATGGCAGAAGCAATGGATCGAGGGATGGACAGAGCTCAAAATGAGCCACCGAAGTTAGGATTAAATGTTGTCATCGTGATGAGCAAATCCCATCGCATCACAGTGCAATGATGAGATTACATTGTAAAATTGATACCACTTTCAAATTCTCAGACAAATGGAAAAAGAATTACTTTAACTTTACCTTTATCTAACGGCATTTCTTCTATCTTTGAGGCGAGTTCTTTAACCAATATGGAAGAAGTGTACCTAACAGCAAATTGGATAAGCTCATGAACAATGGCAAAACGCCCGCATTCTTCCGCGCCGAGCAGCCTACGTTTTCGACGCATTTTTAAAGCTCCGCATTGTTACAGTCGAACTTTAATTCGGTCTTAGAAACAATAATAAAGAGGCTCGGGGCAGCCGGGTTTCTACGCTCTTGCGAAGAGTTTTGTAAGTGCCATAATCCTCCGGACGATTAAATTTTCTGTAACTATCGGAGGCTTTGTTTCTGGCCGAGAATTAGCTTCCTTATGCTAATTCTAAAAAGGTAGCGCAAGTTCTTTGTTTTTGTATTTGAGCACTTGACAAGGAACGTGTATATGCGGTGTATAGTGTTTAAGGTATGGTTGCAAAGAAACTACATTTTCACCGCGTGTACTTAAATAATGAACAAAGTTCCAATTAATTTACGCAACGTGTATATGCCTCATGAAGATGCTTCTAATCAAAATTACAGAATTTCTGACGCAGAATTACATTCATAACGGATTTAGTCGCCGAAAAAGACAGCACGGTCAATAATGCAATAAAAAGACACAAGAATGTTTCAGTTTTAGCATTTTATATTAATACTGATACAATAGACTAGATAAATCTTTTGATAAATCGACGAATTGAAAAAACAGCAGAAAAATCTAAAAATATCGCTGGTTGTAAAGAGTGCTAATATGTGTATAAAAGAGAATCGGGTCATTGAACCCCTTCCGCCTCCCTGTAAACGAGAAACGAGCAAAAAGCAATATACTTTGTGAACAGGAACTAAATCTCGAGACAGTCCGTTCGCAGGCTACGCCTTTACTTCGCTGTAAACTTTCGCCCCGAGCGCCGCCTCTGCCCTTCAGCGCGTCTCAAACTTATACGGCGAAGTCGGATACGCGCGCCCCATGTTGTCTTGAGCGTAAGAATGCGCGAAACGATCGCTCGCCCTTTATGGACCGACACCCCTGCCCCTCCGACGCCTCATCACGTCCTCCTTTTTTTTCTATCTCCGACCAACGGGGATCGATGCGCGTAACTATACAGTACACACACACACACACACACACACACACACACACACACATATATATATATATATATATATATATATATATATAAATTACCGAAGATTTACCGGCGGGTGAGTGGGCGACGCCGCGCACTCTCCCGACGGGGTAGGCGCAAGAGCACCTCGTGGTGGGGAGGGCGGAGGTTGGGGGATTCGCGCGATTTGCAAGACACATGGGGGCTATTAGTCTCCGAACGAGGCTTTAAGCTCGTCCTCCAACCCCCCCCCCCAGACGCCCCCTCCCCCGTGAGCAATGCTTCTCGTTAGCGAGTCGCCGTTACTTTGTCCAACCGCCGCATATATATATACACGTACGCGAGCGATTCGCTGGGCATCGAAGATCCCGCGCCGTCCCGCGTAAACTCAGCCTAGAAAAGTGGCGCACGTCTTATTCGACGCCGCTGGCTCGCGAGAGAGGATCCGTTGCGATCGCGCCAATAATCGACGGACAGCGCGCTCGCTGAGGGTCGTAAAAGCCTCGGGACGCAGCGGTTCCCATGCAGTCCGGGCGGGGCCGAGTGCGCTTCTTGATCGTCCGTATATGCATTTGCACGGGCGGGGAAATTCTATAAGAGCTGCTCGCGCGCGCTCGCCTCCTTTTACGGGCGTCTCTCGAGCATTTGCATTCTGCGGCTCGGTAAAATTAAATTTCGCGCCGCAACTTACGGCTACGGAATTTCCAAGTAAATTTCCCGACGTTCCGGGCTTCGGTCGCGATGGTTAAAGTAAAAACAAAAAATGCTCATCGAGGTAAAAAAAAAAATGCGGACGGCATTCGTGTCGGCCGCGGAAGCGTCTTCGAGTCGAGAGCCGAGTCCTGTAGTTTGGCGATTACCGGGCAAATTCGTATATTGAATTTAAACCATATGTACGCATACGTATTTGATCATTCATTCGAATCCGAGTATCGATAGGACGTTTTCGCGACGCAGTCTCGTATCGCAATCGTAGCGACGGGCCGCCGAGCTGTCGCGCTCGCACGAGCGAGAGCGGAGGGTAAACAGCAAGCAAATATATCCGAGGCGTTCTCGAAACTGGAGCAGGTGCAAAAATGTCGCGAGAGCCCGCCTTTATTCGCGGGACGCGAGAGCGGCGCGGCGTCGCGGCAATGGGCTCATTTGAATGCGACACGCGGAGCCCGGGGGGGGGGGCCGAAAAAGCCGCGAGACGAAAGGTATTGGCTTAACGTAAGTTACGGCTTCGAAGTCAATAGTGCGCCATAACGATTCCGCCCTCTTTGCTCTATCGACGTATATATGTTTAAATAATAATGTAGATTGCTGTGCCGAAGACGCTATATATATATTATACTTTGCCACTGGTACGACTACTATTGTTTTCTTATTTGCGCAGCTGCATTGTGAAGAAAAGCTGAATTTTTTGTTTTTCTTTTTGCTTTTTTTTCGCTTTTTTAAGAATACTCGATAACGTACAACTTGGACTATAGCTTAAGGTGAATAATTTTATAGTAGAATTTTTTGTTACAATATAAAAAATAGATAAAAGTTATTATACTTATAATTTATGATGATATGTATAAAAAGTTTTATATATATATATATATATATATATATATATATATATATATATATATATACTTTTATAGAAAATTTTCTACATAAAAGTTCTTCTATCCAGTAATATTTTCTTTTATTTGCATTGTTGATTCATATGTCTTGAAATTTTCGTTAAAATTAGAATTTATAACTGGATTAAAATCAATATATATTGAAAATATTCGGATAAATTAAGGCTTGTATTTCTAAGTTTAGTTTATAATGTTCCTGTTAGTCGTTATAAAGCAAATATTTCCCTCTGCATATCGGTTACTTTAAAATTATTATCATCTAAAGTTTCTCCCTTTACAAATTTAATCAAATTATATTGGATTAATTGTTGTGCTTTTTATGCTTGCTTATACGAGCGTGAAACTTTTCGGCGCATTTATTAAATTAAATTTTTTGCAGATATACTGCAACTTTAAATATTTTATACTAAAAGTAAATTGAATTTTTGTTTTATATAGAGAAATGTAATATTTGTGTAAATTAATTAAATTGTTTTTTGTATTAAAAAATAGTGATATAATTGCTATAAAAATATTTAATTTAGTAAAAATACATCACGAAATTTCAAAAGATGCAAGTGCGTATAAAATACGCAACACTTAATCCGATATAATTTGATTAAAATTTTCAGGGCAACGATTTGACCCGTAACAATTCAAAAGCAAGTAATAAGAAAAGCGAACCATTTTATCTGAAACGGCTAAGAAGAAAATATTATTACAATTCCGAATGCAAGCTTTAATTTACCTCAACAGATACCCTCTTTAATCAAGTTATATTATATAAATTTTAACTAAAATTTTAACTAAGGTTTTATACGTACAGTTTTATACTTTTTTAGCCTACTTCATGTATCAATTTTTTTTTTGTCTTTAATAACGATTACAATGGCACACGAACAGGTGAACTGACCTACTTTAGCTACTTATTTGGGGACTGAAATTTTCCCGATCAAACTGGAAAGTGTACTACTTCCAGTTTTGAACGTAAATATACAGACATGCTATTTGCCCCTAATTATTATGTAATGTCAAAAGCATTAAAAATTATTGCAGATTTTTCAGATGCTTTTTAATTTTTGATTCCATCGATATGAACGATTACCACAGATAATGCAAAGCCTGTATTTTTACAGTTTTTGATCGAATTTCTTACAACTTGTTAATTTGAAAATGTGACCATAAGATGTCATGTGACAGATTTTACTTTGATTTTTTTTATCAATCTTTATTGATGTGTATTAGTAGCTTGTAGGTATTCTTAAAGCCTTAGTTTATGTTTACGATCGCATCTACATAAATTATCGCTTACAACCCGTCAGATTCTCGCAATCAATAATAATAAAAAAATTCTCATTACATTCTTTAGCGGCATGTAATATCGAGTGAATAGTCCCGATATTTCATCCGCGTATATCGTTCGCGCCGAGCCATACATTTCTGCGCGGCCGATGCTATTCTTACCCTCCCCCCCCCTCCCCCTACATCGTAATACTATTCATGCCCTGGGACAGCTCCATCGCGCCAAATGGTTTATTTGAAAAAATTTGTATGTAACGCTGCCCCTCGCTATGAAGCGAGCGGATTCGAGGCGCGAGATTGCGCGGCGAGACATTCGGGATACGATTTTGTTCGTTTTTTTTTTCTTTAAAAAAGCAAAGCAAAAAAAAAATAAATAAAAAAATAAAAAAAGGAAAAATTTATTTCGTCCAACATTTCACGTGGGCGGACGTCGCGTTCTTTACGAATATTTTTCATTTAACGGAAAACGATTCTTCAGAGGAACAGACTTTAGTTTTGCATCGCTCACGGTCGAAAGAACTGCAATTCCGCAAAATTTGTATTCATAGTCTAACTTTTCCATCGAAGGATATATATATATATATATATATATATATATATATATATATATATATCGGAGACTCCGATAAATATAAAATATGAAACTACTCCGTATTACTTTGATTATTATAGGCGGATATGGGAAATATTTTATCACTTCAACGTCGAATATTAATCCCACGCGTAATTGATTTTTAAAATGCTCTCGTTCGACTCTCGCGCCGATCAGATCAATAAAGAGTGCAGAACCGAGGGGGAGACGCTCGGTTAAAAATCAGCTGAAGCCTCGGTACGTTCGACGCGCCGATGAGGGGAAACGGTCGCAATGCAAATGGCCTTTGGCAAAGTTAATGGACGACGCTTAGGTCAGCGAGAAACCGCGATGCTTTATTTTATCAATCGTTCAATTTAGCTGGATAAAAATTTTTTCTCACTATCGCCGCGATCCCATTGAATTGTTCAGGATTTATCTCGCCGAGCTTCTGGTCTACGAATTTACTGGCTAACTGTGCTTTGGGATGTTATTCTTTTAAAATTTTTTTAAACAAATATATATATATATATAAACGCACGTAAATTTCAGTTCTTAGACGAGAAAACACGACGCGCAACAATATTTTGATTTCCGCTCCAGCTCGTAATATACTACAATTTTCGTACACACTTTTCGGACAAACTTTGTACATCGCGATTTACGCTTCCCTGTTACGGGAAGCAAAAGTTGAAAGAGCCTTCGTCGGTATATCGCTTTAGTAGGAGGAAAATGTAGTTGAAAATTGTTTGCAAAAAAGTTTGAAAATATTTGACTGCCATCACTTTATTCAGTTATTACGATTTAATTAAAATATGAAATTTGCCGTTATTTGCTGTGAAAATATGAAGAAAAATCTGAAGAACAATTTTATTTTTTATGAAGTACAAGGGGCTGATAAATCGTCTAAAAAAATACAGAAACAATATAAGTTAAGAATCTTTAATCCCCGAGTGCTGCAATAAACTTTTATTCCCTATTTAAACTTTTTGTATGTGCTATTGCTTAATTAAGTCTTTTTTCATCGGTCACGACTTCGTAGCATCTTTTCAGAATTGCAGAAACATTCGAGGACTGCAGAGGTGACTAAGGAAGTGAGCAACGGCTACAACACAGCAGCCGTCGAATCTTTAACGCCGACGCAGTAACAACAACAATATATATATGCCGATGCTGACAAAGACAAAGCCGAGAGAGATGGGCTCACTGGGCAAGAGCCTCTTATGCGATTACCATACGGGAGGGGTGGGGGGGCAATCGCGATCATCCCATCCACAGCTCGGTCGCTCGCACAGAGAGCCGAACTTTTTTTTCCCCCCTCCCCCGTTTTACGCCCGTCCCGCCGCGCGTTGCCAGCAATTAAGCGCGGATAGCTGGGGGGGGGGGCGAATGAATAATATATACAAGGGGGCTGAATTATACAGAGCGCCGGCGGGCGCGGGTCGCGTCGCGTTTCTCTCCCCGCGGTGTTGCAGCGAGGGGCGGCGCGGCGCGGCGCCCCTGGCAGCGTCGGGGGAGGAAGGAGGGCGCCGGGGTCGGCTACAGCGCGAGTTCCCCGGGGTTACGATCGCGCGTGGACGGATCTCCATCAGCGGCTCCGGTACATTTGCCGAGCGCGAGCGTCCCGTGGCCCTTCGGGGCCATCTTTGTATTCTCCCGAGCTAATGATCGCCGCTGCGACCTTTCGCCCCCGCCCCCCCCCTCTCTCACTCTCTCTCTCTCTCTCTCTCTCTCTCTATCTCTGCGCTCTAAGCAGTCGCGCGCTCGCGCATTTATCAGGGCTTACATTAGCACTTTATGTGCGGCGAGCGCGGCGGGGGCGGGGGGGGGGAGATTTCACACGCGTAAGATTTCACGCGCGCTCGGGCGCGTTCGAGCGTGAATTCGCCTCGGCTCTCGCTTGATCTCGCCGCCGCGCAACAGCGAACTTTGACCCCATTTGTATGCTTTATATATGCCTGCTACCGAGGGTACAATGCGCCTCACCCCCTCCGCCCCTCTTCGGGCTCTCTCATTTTTCTAGCTCTTTTGTTTCTAGATACCCGCCGCGGAAATAATTCGCGGATACGCGCAAGTGCCTATATATATATATGTATGTCTGTATGTATGTATATATTTATATATATAAGGTGGCTATTTACTATAAGTGTATAATTTAATCCGACGCGATTGCCACCCTGCATTCCCGTATACACTTTTTCACCGTAAAAAGACGTAAAATTACTTCATTAATTTACGAGAAGATTAATTTATGGGCGAACCTTTTACTCTTTTCTTTCCCTCCCTCTTGGGTGATTGCACAGTTGGCTCGTAATTAAAAACACTCTTTCCGTATCTTTCTCCCTATTATGCCTTTGAAGAAAAGAAAATCAATTCTCTCACGGTAAAAAGAGGACGCGTCCACTTGAATTTCTAAGATACGCCTGAAGCTTCAAAAATAATTTGCTTTCGCACACGGATAATCTTCTGTTTTATGAAATATATATATATGGAAAAGTAATTTAATTTATCCTGAAAAAATATTCTAATACGATGTACTTGAGCGTACACACCGATGTCGTATTCCAAAGTGTAATGAATAACACATATAATCATGATAAAGATTTGCTGCTTCGCTTAGTCAAAGTCATTAAATTTATCGGCTCATATAGAACGCTATAAGACCAAATGAAATCGACGATCGAATTTCATCCGTCCCTTGACAACCATCGGTGTCTCTCTCTCTCTCTGTCTCTCTCTCCCTCTTCAGGAGAACGCCGCCGCGATCGCAGCTCTTCGCTGCAAAGTGCGACGCAACTTAGCCGGCGCTCGCGCGGCCGCTCCCTTCGTAACGCGAGAGAGGCGCCCCGCGAGCCAGCCGGGCTTTCACAGGCCCTTCCGGGTCAAGTTTCCCCCCGGAGCGCTCGGACGAGCCACGCTGCCGCCGGCTCTTATCGGGATTGACGATGGCTTTCGCGGGGTTCGATATATATATATATATATATATATATATATATATATATATATATATATATATGACGTTATGTATAGCGCGTTACTCTTACCTGGCAATTTCCACTTTCCAGAGCGGCAGGGAGAGGCAGGGGCGAGAGGCGCCTTCAACCATCGCCTGACCGAGTCCCCCCCCCCCCCATTCAATCACCGCTGATGGTAGGCGCTTTTAATGCTAGCTTCCCCCTTTTAGATACGTAGATAAGGCTCCCGGAAGGTTAGAGATGTTGCGATATAACAAAACCGCTCATTTTACACATACATGCAGAAACTTTTGCTTCGCCAACGCCGTCGGTTTATTCTCTGATTGATAATTCTTCGAATGCTGCAGCAATTAAATAATAAGTGAAGAAACGATCGAGCTGATTCGCGGATTGTTCTGTTGAGATTTTGTCGGCGCAGAAATTTATTCAAGCACGTCAAGCTCACAGACGGACATGCGGAAGTTATCCTAATGTCAATGTTGTAACGACCGTAATAATTTATTTGAAAAGTGTAAGGAACGTGGATAAAATATTATGAGCAGCTTTACTTACCTCGTTCAGTGTTGTTGTAGATATATACAGAGTTATTACAGCATAAACATAATGAGTAAATACAGATTATTAAATAATATTATTTTCGCGATATATATTTTTTAGCCGGGGTACTATAAATAATATTCCTGAAACATGCACAATTAAAAGTCAAATATTTTAAAATAGTACACGAGAATTATATTGTTTACGATAATCATATAAGTGTAACATCATTTAACTGTTAAAACATTACATTCCGAAAATTATGAAGCAATTTGTGTAAATAAATTATGACTTACAATATTCATAAAAAGTTATTATACTAAAAATTACGTAATAGTTGCATTAAAAACATAAGAATAATTACGATACTTATAATGATAATTATAAATCGTGAGTAAAATTTTCGAATATACAGGAGTTATTGAAAGACGATAGATACAAATAAGAAATAAACGGTCGAGGCTAGCGCAAGAATTTTTGTTTTTAAAGATTAGGCCGAATTGAGGAGGAATGAGAAATGCATCTAGTCGACTATCGGCCGTTTCGCCGGGGCCAAAGTAATCCGAGTTTACGACGAGCTCCGGGTCTCTCTGCGTGGATCCGTTGCGGCTCACTGACGCGGGACAGCAAGACATTGAACTCCGCGCTTTGCCACCGAGCGCTCGCGTTCACGACGCAATAAACATCTCCCGCGCCCGCTCAGATTTCGCGCACTTCTAGATCTGCATACATGCGCGCAACATATCGGGATATACGTCGTTACGAGCGAATACCCTCTCTCTTTCTCTCTGTCTCCCTCCCCTCTGTGCGCATCGCGCGCGCATTTCTGGGGTTGGTGGGGACGGGGGGAGGGGGAGCCATGCCACACCGAACAAGTCCTTATATTACGACCATATATCTCTCGGTGCTCTCTTCGACTAATTCTAAATCCCGAAACTGCAATCTCGAACGCTCCACGGTCTAGCTTTCGCTCTAATTATTTTAATATTCCAATGCTCGGTCGACGGCTCCCCCTGCCCCCGCCGCCAAACGTCTCCCTTCGAAGAAGATAATATCAGACTAGATTCGCGCAAGCGTTTCCTCGGGGGGCGGGGAGGACTTTCCACCTCGCCCGCGCGACTCGAACGCAAACGTCTTTGTTGTCCGTCGCGGTGCTTGGGAGCGAGCTGGTTGGCAGAGTGAGAGTGGGGCGGAGGGGGAGGGGGGAGGATAAGAGAGAAAAAAGAGCACGCTCCGCACCGAAATGTAATTCGGATTTTTAATTCCGTTGTTTCATTAGCGGCGGCCGGCGACTCTCCCCGGCGCCCTCTTCCGCGCGACGAGCTGAAATTGCGTTGCGCCGCGCGGAAACTGGGGGGAGAAAAGTACCACGAATTACAAAGTTTGCGCCTAAAAATTTCACGCCCCCCACCCCCCGAAGTGACCAGTTCGCCGCGTTTTCGCGTTTGTCGCTCAAAGCGCAGAGCGCAATTTTTGGGTACTGAATCGGGTCCGCGCCCGGTTTCTCGACCCGGCCGCAAATAATCACCACGAGTTCAATATCTGCGCGAACGCGCAGCATTTCGGGGCCTTGTCGCTTTCACCGTTGGACGGACTAATCGAATGAATATCGTTGTGCGGGCCGGAGGAGGGCGGGCTAGACGCCACCGGCTAATCGTTATAATACCGTGAGTTCATTGGCGGACGTAACGAGCCGAACAGCGCACGAGAATCGTAAAAACGAGTAACGCGCAGATACGTATCCGTAGCAGCGCTACAGTTTGTATCCTTACGTCTCGTTCGAGCTTAAATGGATTTTATTATAAATTGAACTTCGTTGCTCCCCCCCCCCTCGCCGCCCCTGAAAAATCAAAACCTTCGTCGTTCGATTCCAGTACGCATCCGGCAACTGTGCTCGATCTTTATATAATTATTTTACGATTATTACGGAAAATATCGTTATAACGAACTTTCTCGGTATAACAATCCGCTTCTTCCTTTTTTACAACAAGTGCATTAAATTCCACGAGTGGTATAGGAAAAGTATACGTGTATATATATATATATATATATACACGTATATATAGCGAGCACATAACCATAATAAGCACGCGCGTAGGAGTGGAAACAAAGAAACACGCAGAACTGGAGAGGGATAATAATGCCCCGGCGAATAGCCCGTGAGCTTTGCACTTACTTACGTTTAATCCCAATGCGGCTCGCGCAGCGCTCCCTTCTCTCTCTCTCTCTCTCTCTCTCTCTCTCTCTCTCTCTCTCTCTCTCTCTTCTATCTCTATCTCTCTCACTCGCTCTCCCTTAAAAAAAATACATGAAAGCTCCACGCGTGTATATATATATATATATATATATATATATATATATATATATATTCGCATACGTAGACGCAGAATGCTTTCTTAATATCGCGTAACGGCAGCGTATTCGGCCGCGAGCGAGCCCCGACGTCTGGATTAATTCAAACTCCGGCGGAGGGCTCGTCGTGTCCCTCGACCCTTTTCCGGTCCGTTTAATTGCGCCGACAATTAGATTAATTCGGCGTAATGCGACAGCTGCGGATATCTGCACGAGGGAGGGGGACGGGGGTTGGAGAGGGTGGCTGGAGGAGTCGGCGCGGGCGCGCGCACGCTCGCCCTAATACACTTCTGGGGCATTTTACGGCCGAGCTGTGCTGGGGAAGCGCTATCAAGTTGCATTGTTTCCTTTTTTTTTCGCAGTAAAATTATAGAAAAAGTGTTGCACGGATTCAAGGGGAATTTCATCCTTGGCCGATTAGCTGCCAAACGTATCGATGAGCGACAAATTATCAAGTGGGCGAGTTGTAAAATGAACTTGGACGAAGACTTTCTGTTATAAACAATTCACTTTTATTCAGAAATGCTGCAAGTCTTTAGAGACACAAAAAGATGTGGTACGAATATAGATATACAATATTCATTTTATGCATATACATAACGATTTTTCTCATTCTTTTATCTTAGCTTTGGCTATAATAATTTTTTTTTTGCTCGATTTTTTCCCCTTTCACTTTCTTTTTCATCGGACACATTCGTCGGTTCTCAATCGCCATTGTTGCGAGCTATTCTGGCTCGAATAATTTACATATATAATTAAGCTATGAGGGTGCGGCGTTAACATAACGAAACATAATTTTTACATTTCATCATCATCGACAGAGTCGAACTTTTCTGTTCTAGCGAGAAAATAACAATTTAAAAATCCTCTCTTTGTCTCTCGCGCTCTTTCTCTTTCTGCCTCTCTCTTTCTCTCTCTCTCTCTCTCTCTCTCTCTCTCTCTCTCTCTCTCTCTCTCTCGATCGCTCGCAAACAAACGCACGTACACAATGCTTTCTTCACAATCGTCTTTTCTTTCCGTCCCGTTGTTGTTTGTCAAGTTCTGTTTCGCGCATATTTTATTCTTTTACAACTTATTATTTCTAGCCATTCTCATGTAAAAATACTAACAAAAGAAAATTATATAATAGACGTTATCCTACCTCCTTTCATACATTTATGGAAAATAAATTATAGTTATACCAAGCGGCAAACTCTCTATAGTTACATAACAGTTGTTAAAATTTTTCAGTTACCCTGAGCCAATATACTACAGCATTCACGTAAAAAAAGATTTTCTTTCTAGTAATTGGATTTATTTGTTAATAATATTCTAAAATAATTAAAAGCAATCAAATTTATTCGATGAATAAATAGGACAAGAAAGCAAAGAATTTTAATTTTTTTCATTCTCAGTAAAGATTTATTTCAAGTACTGGCTTCAGCATTACGCATATGACAATTAAAAATTATCACCGACTATTATCTTAAAGGGAATTACGTTTCTTCTACTCTCTTACTGACAAAATATCATCAGAAAATGTAATCAATACAAGTAAATTAAGTACACGGAATTATCAAATACTTTTTTGTAAAGACGTAATAATTTAGCGTTACGACATTTTTCAAACGATTTTAATATTTCTTAAATTCTTTATTGACATTTATATTTATGGCTTTTAATATTAAAAAGACCTTTCTTAAAAAATCTTTGAACTAAAATCAACATTAATTTAAATATTTTTGAATCGTTAATGCAGAAACAAAATCTTAAACTAGCTAAATGTTCTTCAATGAGTCATAATCATTTATATAACTTTAAGTATTTTAATAATGAAGTAACAGGTTATGAAATACTGTCATTCTGTTTACAAATCATCAACTAGTTATTTAAAACGTTAAGCGCATCATAAAGACGATAAATCTCTAATTATTACCAGATGATCTGGCATAATTTATGATTTACATACATCGTGAAATTAATTCAATACTATGAAATCAATCTGCTCAATTGTATAGTTGTCGAAATGCTGCTGATAAATTTCCTGTAAAAACAACAGATTTACTTTGTAAAAACGAGCTATTCGCGCGCAATGAGAACAAATACGAAGCGCAATCGATACGACACGATGAAAATTCAAATTTCTCCTCTCGAAATCGTTATCCCGCCGATCCTTCCCCGTCTAATTCGACCGTTTCCGCTTCGAGGAATTTCCCAACGACGTCCCGGTATTACGGCGCGTCGAACTGATTTCCCGTCGCCTTATTGCGCGCTGGCGCGACTAATTGTCGAGCGCGCGTTGCAAAGTCGAAATCGATATATTAATTGCGGCGAGGGACGCGGGCGCGTGCAGCGACGGCGATAAGGCAGCTTGGCCGGGGCCCGGCAATCGGTCCTGCCGCGCGTATCTTCGCCTCTGGCTGGCTAATCGCCCGCCCCGTCATTGGCGCCGCGACGCGCCCAGGCGTCGTTCAAGACAGCCGCGGCGTCGTGTGTTCCCGTTGATCGCCCTGCCATCCCCACCCCCACCCCCCCCTCCCGACTACGCCCCGCTTTCAGACGTCTTTAAATTCCCGTTCGTATCTGTAAGATAGAGCGATTTTCTTCTCGGTTTAATTTTAACGGGTACGTTGTGATTAATGCAGGACCGTTTGATGAATTGAGCGCGGTTTTTGCGACTGTCGGAATGTTGAATTTAAAGGCGAAATTTCACCATTCAGTAAATTTGATCGTCAAGGTAGTCTTGACTTTCTTCAGAATTACCTATTAATTTGATAAATAAAACTTAAAATAATTAATCGCTTTAAAAAAATTCTACAATAAATTGTGATAAGGTGGGATGAAAAACTTCAATATTGAATTGAAAAAGAAGTTAACTGTCGTTAATCGTTACGTCATAATTGGAAACCAATCGAACTTTCACCTACGGCTTCAGGCTTTAAGCTAGTTAACCACGCGTTAATTCGTTGGAAGTTTATCGATTGATTTTCGTATAGCCGGTTTATTTCCTTCGATAATCGGGAATTACGATGATAATTCGCGATGGAATACCCCGGTTTATCGGATTTTATCGAACTAATAAAAACTTTTGCATTAAAATGAGAAAATAACGATTCCAATTTATTAACAAACGTCAATTTCTCCAAAGATATACGGTTATTGGTTTTCGATTTATTATCCGGGATTGTTTCTTGAAGTTTGGTTCTCTGGCCAGCTTGCATAATAAACAATATACGTAATTCATGTCTAATAAAAGCTTAAAATAAATTATATCAATTTTGCAGCGAGATTATCGGGACGAAGAGTTGTATATTAGATAAACGCACGCGCCCGAATAGACGACAATGTCAGTCTGATTAATTCTGATAAGCCTCTATCTCTCTCGTACGCCATTTCTCTCTCGCCCCATCAATCGATCCATTATTTATCGCACCGTCGCACAATTGTCGCACACACCCCGCGCGCATTCGTCATCCGTCGCGTACGGCGTGCGCGTACGTCACAATTTCAAAGTAGAGCCGGTCGGCGTACAAAGCGACATTGCGCCAAAGACGAATCTCCGGGAAAGAACCGCAGCGATCCGCGTGCCCCGCGAGCGCGAGCACGTACCTATATTATATACCTCGCTTTTCCGCGTACGGATCCTCGGCGTCTGAGCGACGAGCGCCCCCCCCCACTCCTCCCGCCGCCCCACCCGCCTACCGGCCCTGTTTACCGCGTCTGCTCCGGTATTTCGTTAAAATTCCGGCGTATAATAATATACGGGAGCCGACGGACTCGGAGGAGGCGGGCGCGCGAGTCGTTTTGTTTTTCCCTCGTAACCCGCGCCGACGCCAGAAAGATGGAAAAACTCCCAGGCCGCGTGTCTCTTTCCCGAGAAAGGGGAAGCCCTCTCCCCCCCCCCTTCCGCCCCCAGCCAGCCGGGGGATTTCGTTGGCTTTGGCGCCGCGCCCGCTTATATTCAACCCTTCCCCACGCCGACCCCGCCGTCGTTCAACGCGGCCTTTTATCGCGGAAGCGCACGAGCGCGCGCGCGCGCCCCCCCCCGCGTGCAATAATACGCGCGCGAAACATTAAGCTTCACCTCCCTCCGCCGCAAACACCTGGCACTCCTGTGTCGGGCTTTTAAATCTAAGCTCGGGCGCGTGTTTCTCTTTATTCGTCTCATCTGATGCGCGCGGGGATCGCCCGCGTCACGGCTCGTTCCGCCGCGCTTTTACATACATTTGCTTTCTGAAAACCGGCAACGCTCGCGCCGTGCTCGCGCTACCGCCGCCCCTCCCCCCTTCGCCCCACCGCGAATGGCTCGCCCATGTACGTTATATATATATATATATATATATATATATATATATATATATATATTTATGTATAGACGCGAATCGGATCAAAGCAAAAAAAAAAAAAAAAAAGGAAATAAAACGACAGCTCGGTCCTTCTGATGTCGCGCGAGCCAATGCGATTTTCGATGCGATACGTATATACAGCGCGCGCGCGCGGGAAAGAATCCGCCCGGGATGCGCGTTCCGTCGATGCGTTTGAGCGTCCTCTTTGATGTATTACCCCGGACTCCCCCCTCCCACCCCCCACCCCACCTCTTCCCCGTCCAAAGCTCCTTTTCACATGACGAACCGAAGTGCACGGCCGCGGACCGAAGAGGCGCCCTGCGGCTTTGACTTTATGAATTCGATTCTGGGCTCGGGGGGTGGAGGGCAATTATATACACGGGATCGAGGACGCAATTTCTCCTTCGTTCGACTTACTTACTGCGCTCGATGCGTTTCAAATTCAATTTGTCTTTGATGCGCGGTTACGCGGGCGGCGGCCACGTCGATTATTTTTCCATTTGATTAAAAGTTTTTATATGGGTCTTCGCGGGGACTTACGACGATTTATTAGCCGTGCACGCGCGCATGTTGCGCGCGTGTGCTATAATTTTAATTATTACGAGACACGCGTTATCGTTATTAAAAAGAATTCACTGCAATTAAGATTTCATCGAATTCGGAAAGTAATCGGGCGTGTTTGGCATGGCATAATTACCCAAAGCTTTTATGTATATCGTAAAATCCCTCAAGGATGTCAATATCAGTGGAAAAACATCCCGGAATAACGTCATTTTTTAATTTCACTTGATATCGCACAAACCTAATTTGTATAATAAATCGTAGTCTCATGTATCATTACAATCATATAAATTGATAGAGTTCAAAAAGAGAAAGTAATACTTTCTCTTTTTGAAATTTAATCAAACTTTATTCTGGTTAACATTTGCTTAAAAGCTTGTCACCTCCGTAAAACGAAATTTCAGACTCACGTCGGTCTCTACTTTTCACTTTAATTTATTTTGATACATTTAATTGTCAAATTAAATAATAAAGTACACGCGACTGATGGTATTTTTTCTTGTACTTTGAATTTCTTTAAACACAAATTAGCACCTGATTTTCATGGATAAGACGAATATCTTTCGATATTTTTTACGCGATAAGCTAATAGACGCGTAACAAACGAAGTTTCCATAATACTCAAATAAATCAGCCGGAAAGCCGCTGCGCTTCTGATACGAATATAAAAGTAGTGTTTAAATAAAAAATCCTATTAAAATTCTACCAGCTACACAATAATAAAGATACATTTATATATCCGTACGTACGATATTGCGATCTTGTTTACAATCTATAAATACCAGTATAGCATTCGCTTACTTTCGACTCCAAAATTAACTGCCTAGCTTTGGCGATAACAAAGAGACGATCGATCGGGCATTTATATATTTCTTGCGCTGGATGTGTGTCAAACGAATAAGGAGAAAAGTAAAAAGTCGAAAACGCGCTCATCGCGCGAAAAAAGAAAAACAACAAATTGATAAACCATAGACCTTTCACCGCGGGAGAGCAGCTGCGACAGGTAATATTTTCCTTATTCAGAGAATGCTCGATTTTTCTCGGAATAAACGAAGCGCTGCCCGTCTCGCTTTAAAGCCGCTTTATATATAGTGCAAAATACATCCGCGTCGTAATGTTTAATAATGACGTTATTTTACAATGCGAGCGGTATTTCGAACGGATATATCTCGCGATCTATGTAATAATATATATATGATTACTTTTTAATTGTACAGTCTGTCGATAACGAAATCAATAACCATCTGAGAATATACTAAAACTTTAAGTGGGCTCAACTCTTCGTTTGGAAGTTGTAAAATTACGTTATAATGAATTCAACATCCTTACAATGTACGTCAATTAATAAAAGATCGGAAAATTTCGAATTAATATTATAATACCGTAGCAGATGTGAAGATGCACGATGTGGAGTGAAACATTTTAACATTAATTGAATTGCAATTAATAATTTTATCATTATCTTAGCCATCAAGATACAATCATTATTTATTATTTATATATCAAATTTATAATAAATTTATCGGAACAAAGAGCTTCGCAAATTTATAAATTTCATAAGGTAAAAAATTTTGTGCCTGAAATTGCCAAACCTAATAATTCGATATTTTTTATAACAGTCCTTAATAATTATCGTCATTCTCGGTTTATATTTGCTTTCAGTAAAATTTCGACATTCAATAATTCATCTCTGTGACATGCGACTAATATTAATTTTAGAACATTTACCGTTACCCGTTAATACGAAAAGCGAAATCGAGCGGAATGATTTAACGACAACGGCGTATTATAAAATTCAATAATACTCGCAAATTATATTATATAGGCATAATTATGAAGCACTTTCCGTCTCCCCAAATTCAGAATAATTTCCTTATCCAGTATTCCACAGATCGCTTATAAGCTAAGAAAATCACAATAATTCGGCGCCTGGCCATTTTTTCCCCAATCTATAATCAAAACTATATTTCATATACAAAAACTACATATGCACAAAGTATAACGAAACGGCTAATTCCGAATTTATATATATATATATTTATACTTCCAACAAACAGCGCTGGCAACTAATGGTCGCCAACCAAGGAAGCGCAGTCGCTCTCTCTCTCTCTCACTCTCGCCCTCTACCTCTCCCTCCGCCTCAGCTCGAGAATCACAGCATTTCGCTCTAGGTCCACTCACCGAATGGCCGCGAGTCAGCGAATCCCGCGGATGGCCGAGACGCAGCAGCAGCAGCGGCGGCGGCGGCGCGAGCTCCGACTCCGCGTCACGTAGTCCTCGACAGTTCTCGTCGTCGCGCGGCCCCTACCGCAGTATCAGCGCGATGACGAGGGTGGCCCCCGTCGCCAGGATCCTCGGGCAGCAGCTGCCGGCCGAGACCGCGGCCCCCGCAGCCAGGGCGTAAGCGTAGCTGGACACGCAGCTGCCGTACTCGCGGACGGTGAGCCGGGTGACGGCGCAGTAGTGGCGCAGGGCGCACAGCCCGTTGAGGGCGCCGCCGCAGCCCCAGAGGGCCTCGACGTCGCGCGGCAGCGAGACCCGATTGGCGTCGTAGTACCTGGTTCCGGGGGCGGGTCGGGGAGGGGGTGGAAAAGGGAAAGGGGACGAAACAGTGAGATGAGAATAGTTAGAATATATATATATACGTATATGTGTGTACATAAATGTGCGAGCGAGCGAAAGATAAACTACAGAGCGGGAGAGGAAGGAATATTAAAACGGCTCGGTTTAAGAGGGGGGAGGAAGGCTGCAAGGTTGGAAGGAGACAGAAGAAAACGGCTAGCGATTGGAAAAAGTTGCCAGCATATATATATGTGAATGAGGTGCGAGCCAGAATACTAAGGAATTAAAAGGAAGTTTGAAAACTACCAAGACGCACGAGTAAATGAGTCCTTTTAAATGGGTTTTTGCCGAACATCGGGCGAGACGGTTCGGTAAACTTGGAAATAAAACTTCCACGTAATTTGTACGACCCGCTTAAAACTCGATAATGCAATTTTTTACGTTCTTCAGTATATTTTTACAGTAGGATGTATTCCAACCAAATGTCGAATATTTAAGGAGAATGTGCAGGAGAAGAATGGGAACGGGAGCCTATGATAAATTAAGCGCGAAATAATATGAAGAGAGTTACTTCCTCGGAATAAAATTTAATCAATTCGCGCAATAAACTTTTCTGAAGCTTATCCACGTCCTGAATCCGGGTACGCCTTCCAAAATTGGTCTATTCTCTCAAGTTCGCAAGTGATGCTCTTCTAAAATTGCAAAAATGCGCTCACCTACGTGCGTTCGTGAATTGCAATCGCGGGTAGTCGCGTAGCATCGAAGATCTTTTTTTTTTCTTTTTGTTTTGATCAAGAACCAACCAATCTCTTGCCAATCGTATACTTGACTTGACTTTGTTTAATTATCTATCGCGTTCACTGACGTATCTTATGTTGACATATACATGTTTGCTAATATACTGTCGAATTTACTCGCAAGTCGATAATAACGTCTTTAAGCAACGTGAAAGGCGTTTGAGAATGTAAAAATTATAATTTCTATATCTATTTATGGTTCTCTGCGTATAATTTTTTCGACGCTATTTAGTCCCATGCGAGTAGTTTTGGATACCTCGAGAATGTAGCCTGTTTAATTCCAAGGCCTGATTCGTGGCCGCCGCATCGAGCAGTTTGCGAAAAATCCAGATCGCAGCCCGATTCCTGGATATAATTTACGAATGCTCGTTTCGCCGCGCATAATTCACTCGTATCGCGACGCTTTATCCGTCTCGGCCTCGCAATTTTTTCGCCATTTTCTCGGTCACCCTTTATACAAACGGAGAAATATTTGCAAGCATTTTTAAAAGAGCTTTCTTATATCGGATGTAAGTTCGCGAAAATTTTCTTTACGCTCGGCGTGCTGGATGGAATTCGGTACCGGAGAGTTACCCGCCGCCGCGAGGTGATTATTCCGACTGGTTAAGCCATTACTCTCTTTATATATCTCTTATTCCGGAACATTCTGCGTTTCGCGACTATCCAACCCCTCTCTCCCCTCCCTCTTTCTTCTACGGCCGCGAGCTTTTTATTAAAAATAACGCCGTGCTCTTGTTTTTGCTTTGTTTCTGCCTCCTCGACGAGCGGATAAATTATTCTCGTTTGCTCTTAACGTTACACCGTTAAAATTCCCATTTTGCAAGTGCGCTTACATAATTACAAATCTCATTCCACTCGATCTTAATGCTACATCCGATAACGAAAAATAATGGAAAGAATCGTTGTATTTATAAATATATATATGTATGTATGCTTTTGAAAGAAAGCGTTATTTATCATGATTATTATAAAATTCATTTGATTTTATTTTTTCAAGATATCGTTGAATACAGTATACGAATACAGTTCAGTAAATTTTCTCCGAATTCCCGCGTAATTCATGATAAATAGAAAATTTATGATAGTATAAATCACACTGAGCATAATTTTCAAAGCTGCCCCTATCTATATATCCAGATTAAAAGCACATTTAGGAAAAATGGAAAAATGGGATAAAAGGCAAGCTTAAACCAATTCAGGCCGCGCGCGCATTCTCCATTCATGGACTTTGTCGTTAAAGCGGTAATGGACGCTGTTTGGTTTCGAACGCGCCAACCTAAGCCGTCGAACCGCCCGGCCGGGTTGGCCATATCAATTTCTTTCGGGCTAATTAATTATTTCGCATCGCTGAGTGTTCAAATAGATCATAAACGCTGGTGCCGCGGCCATCGGCGCGCGTCTGCCCCGAAATAAAGCGAGCGGTCGCTCGATAAAAATTAAATCCCCGTACGCTCGTGCGCGCGCGCAACGGCAAAATATTCCCGGGAAGTATAAAAGTAAAAACACGGACCCTCCGAGCGCTCTCGTCAACCGAGCGGAATAACCTTAAGCTTATTTCCTGAAGCTGCGCTCGCGCTCCTCCCTCCCTGCCCCCCTCCCCCACGACTCCTCTTCCGCGCGGCAAAGCCTCGCTCTCGTGCCGAATAAAGCTGGCGCGTATAGCCCACCGCCGACCCAGCCCTCCTCCTTCTCCTCCTCCTCCTACTCCTCCGTCCCAGCCGTCGAGGCGCACGTCTTCGTTATCCTCGGTCTTTTTCCGGCCCTTTTATCGCGCGCCGCGCGCGCGTCTCTTCGCTACGTACGCTCTAATTCAGCGACGCGTGCACCGCGCTCGCTTTTTTCCCGGCTCGCCTCGGCCGCCCCTCCACCGGCTCCTCCGCTTCCACGTCCGGGGGCGCCCGACTCTTTCGGGAGGCGCCGTCGCGCCTCCACGGCGGCAATCCCGGAATTTCCAAAGGAATCCCGGGGAGAATTCGCTTGGGTAATTATTTGAACACCCTTAGCGCGAGCGACGCCCTCCCCCTCCACGTAACCCGATTGTTGGCGTAACTTCATTAACTATCCATAATTGCGCCGAGAGAGAGAGAGCGGCCCGAGCGAATTACTGCGCGGGCTTTTAAAGCGGGACGAAGGAGGAAGCGCGGAGAATGGGCGATATAGGGAAGAGATTCCGTTACTTATATATTATTTCTTCCTTCAGCTTTCTTTTTTTCTGTTTTTTTTTTTTTTTTTTTTTTTTTTTTGGAAAATTTTTAAATGAAATTGCCCCGGGGAATATTGCGATCGCATACATATTCAAAAGTGAAATTTCTAATCCTTTTTAACAAAAGGCGCCCTCCGCCAAGAAGCGCCCCCCCCCGCCTTTCTACTTGGACTAATTAAATAATAATTAGATTTCTTAAACGACGGGGGGACTCGGGAACTCCGGCCCGATGGACATTAAAGGACACCTAATGGAAAGTTAATTGTCCCACTATCAAGGCAGCCCTGACTGCATAGGCTTTGAGCTGCGAAATATCCATTTAGCCGTAGTCCTTAATTCGTTCCCCCGCGCCGCGCGAACGTGACTCCGCGAGGATCCATTTTTCAAAAAATAGAAGAAAAAAAAAGAGAGAAAGAAAATTCCATTATCGTTTCCTTTGACGAGCTTAACGATTTCCCCGGGACGGCGAAAATTCATAGAGCCAGGCCTGGAAGGCGCGCACCTACGAGATAGCTTCCGTGTAAGCACTCGAGCGCGAAACGCCGGGGATTATTGTATGCACGGGCGATTTAGCGCCGAGGAGTTCTTTGAAAAGAAGCATCGACCGGCTGCGTCTTTCTAACGATACACGCCGCGCGTACCCGCGGGATAAATAGCGCGCGCGGACGCGTAACGGATGTGTATATGGCTAGGCGTGTGCGTGTGTGTGTGTGTGTGTGTGTATACGTAGGGCGTACGGTGCGCCCGAGTCCGTGTTAAAAAAGGTGGTGGGCGGGGCGGGGAGGGGAGGGGAGGCCAGGGGCGGAGATGATAAGGGCGAGGCGCGGGCGCTTCCTTACCTGACGAACGCGTTGTCGCTCGGCTGCGTGAATCGATCGGCCAGGTCGTGAAGGCTGAGGGCCGTTATTTCGCCCAGGTCGTAATGCTCGCGCATGTTGTACTCGAGGCGCCATTGGGCCCGCTTCTCCAAATTGGCCTCCGTCAGCTTCAGATAATACTGGGCGTAATCGAGGACCTGCGGAGGGGGGAGGCGTGGAAATATAGGCGGTGGTAAAAAAGAAAGACGAGGGCTGCCCCCGTATGCGCTCGTAAGTATAGGCGCTCGCGGGTATAAAGAATAGGGGCAGGAAAGGAATAAGCGTGGCCGTATATGGGAAGGAAGTGCCGGGGCGTTAACGGCCCCGGCGATACTTGGAGGGAGCGCGCGCGAAGTAGCGAGATTGCTCCTGCATGCACTTCGTCTCCTCCCCCCCTCCCCCCAAGGCCGTATGGTTTTTTCGCACGAATGTTCGGCGAAACGTTTTAGGATTCAATTATTGACGACGTTGCGTTAGACTATTGCGTAACTGAATTTTCGAGACTCGCCCTTAAGCGAGCGGATATATGGCGAACGCGTTTATTTGAAAGTATTGACAATTTTCGAATTGATGGAATGGCGAATGATATATTAAGTCGGAAAGGTTCAATTAAATAAACACGGTCGCAAAAGCAAAGTCAAATTTTGAAAGTTAGAGTACTGTTGTATTATAACGGATGCTTTTAAAAAATCTCCGCCGTGCGCGTGTTATTTAATATAAGAGTAACTATAAAACAATGCCAAAAAAAAAAAAATTGGTATATTACGCGTAAAAACTTTTACTATTTTAAGTTGAGAAATTATAAAATAAAACGTTAAGGCAACTGTTAAATTCCAAATTATTAAATCGTTCGATATTCTCGACGGAAAAACTATCGTGAATTATTATTATTAGAGTAAGATAGTATATATAATAAAATTATTGTTTTGTTCAGTTTATTACTTTAAACTTGCTGTACTTTATTCACAAAATTCAGTTCATATGTTTATTAAAATTTTCAGTTGAGATAGCATTTAATATGTATTATTCTGTGAAAATTGCGGGACTAATAATTATAATTTAAGAGAGAGATTATACGGTTCGGATAACGTAATATATATTACTACTATATATGTTCAGCAACAAAATTACAGCAACAAGTTATTTTCCGCGAGCAATTGTCGATCTTCGGAAAGTCGTAAGTCAGCAAATAATAAAAAAAAAGTCCTTCAATTTTTTCTTTAATTAAAACTTAAGCTCACAGGTTTACGATTCGTGGTTTATTCTTACATTTGCGACATTCACAGATTAAGTAACTTTGAAATTCGAGATTGCCTTTTGAGACTCGAAAATGCGGAAAGTTTGCGAATTTACGCGCGCCCAGATAAATTTTTATTTTTCATTGTGATGACGAACCATTAAAATTCATCGTCTTTCATTTAAAAGGAATTCCATTTTCTATCATATGTTTGTAACACTATATAACATTTTAAAAATACGCTAATCAAATTGTCTAGGGTTATACGAAACCTTAATATCAGACCTAACCATTATACGTCCGGCAACTCAATTAGACTTTGAAAAAAGGTATAAGTTAGCCGAATCATTTATAATGCATAATGGATCTACCTATCTATTATAATAAAGACGATGGACCAGAAAACATAATTAGATAGAAAAATGTAAAAATAATTTTGATTATTTCAGTTTAAGTTTATCTAGAGGGATTTCCTATTTATTATCAGTATTCCGTGATTGGGAAATGCTATTTTTCCAATTGGCGAAATGTACATTGAAAATCCATCTGTGCCGTGATCGGAAAACCATAAGGATGTCAAGCCGTATTTTTATGAACGAACAGATTGATTTAGGGAAAATCTGGATACTATTTCGAAGAGCTGAAAAAAAACATGCTTCTGTAAAAATAAGAGAGCACGAGGGAGCAGTATTTTTCCATTTAATAAATTGCCTGTTCCGATCCATCGGCGCGTTGACTGAGAAATCCTACACGATTTTCCAAAACCTTTATCTCCAAAGCCTATACTTTAATTAAAAAAAAAAAACAAAAAAACCTGAACAGTTTGAAAATGACGTATTTCTATAAAAAGGAGCAACCAATAAGAAACTCTAAAATGAACGTCTGTACATCAGTGTCGAAATGGCTTAGAGACAAAACTTCCCGAGAGATTTGCGTTTTGCCCCGGCCAGCTTGACGTCTCGACGCGACAGAGTGAAGGACGAGATTCTATAAAAAGTCAAGCCCGTTTATTATGCATTCATTCAATTACCGGACATCCTATAAGCAAACTGTTCATTTAAAAGTTTACCTAATTAATTTTTTTTTTGGATTTTCCGTTATTATCTGGCAATGCAATTTCCTATCAGAATTATATGAAATTACATTTATAGGAATATACTTTCGTTTGTGATTTGTACAAGGAAAGATGTCATTTTCTGCCAGAAAATTTTTAATATAATAACGAAGCAATGGATATTTTTAAGTTTTAAGCAAAAGATATATACAGATCTGCAAAAAAAAAGGAACTATTTACTTATCCCAGCTCTTCGTCGTAAATCCGGGGCGACAAATTTTTACGGCTAGGACGTAAGAAAGAAACTTTAACAAGGACATCTGACATATTTTCATTATCCCGGCGAGTCTCGCAGACGTGGCCTGTTCGCAATTTTCCGACGCCAATTCCCATTTTAATCGCGCTCGGCTGATATATTCACGCAAATTGCTTCGTGCAGAACGGAGGAGGTGCGAGATTAGAAATGAATATCAAGGATGGGTTTTGGGTCGTGTTGAAGAAGAAAACGAAGAAGAAGAAGAAAGAAAGAAAGAAAGAAAGAAAGAAAAAGTAGTAGTCTGTGGAACCTGTCCGGTGTCGTTATCCAATTTGTAGAGTCTCAAGCCGGGATTATTCGGGCCGCCCGGCCTGTGCGGGGTGATACTCGGAGCCACCATTGCCCAAGAAACTGGTTCGCCTATAAATTCAAACGAATGGCCATTTCGACCCATATATATATATATATATATATATATATATATATATATATATGTGTGTGTGTGTGTGTGTAAGCGATACTCGAGAGAGAGAGAGAGATCAGAAGTAATAGTTTTATCGGGTATCGTTATATTACCAAGTTATCTCGACGATATTTGAGCTTGAAAGAATAAAAAAGATAAAAAATACCGTTACAATTGTTGTAAATATCCGATGTCTCTCTTTCACACAAATTAGAGCAAGACGTATATTTCACAGCAGTAAAATCGAAAATGATATTGATCCGAAAATTCCAAGCAGTTTTCTCGATCGCGCATTGTTCGATCGAAACGAGAACGCCAATTACAACGCCAATGCCGTTCCGATCCCTGTTACGCTTCGAGCTAGAAATTAGCTTTGCCGAACGTCGCACGGACGGGCAAAACCCCGGAAATTCGCGCCGTGCGCGAAGCGCGACAAAACGCCACGCGACTCCATCCACGTAGCTCAGCGCTCGTTTAACGCCCCGCCGAATCCGTATATGATTAATCAATAAATAATAAATTAACGAATATCAAATTATATCCTCGCGAGCATTGTTACTTTAGCCATTGGTGCCTAGAATTAATTGAACAGCGACGTGGGACGACGCGGTTAATTTGGGCGGACGAACGTATTTCCCATTGCATTATTCCGCGAAAAGAATGGTTCGCTTCCGATAGAAGAGTCTAATTCTATATATTTCAATACAATTCCATTGTTCCATTTATGCAGGTATCCGTGCCTCGATGCATTCGTCTTCTCGTATATAGGACAAAATGTATAGAAGTTGCACCGGGGATTTTCAGAAATTCTATATGATGGTCATACGAACCGTTGTCGCCGTATATGACCCTGAACGTGTCCGAGTGCCAGTGCCCGAAGAACTGTCCACGTATCATATCGGCGTACTGGCGGACCGTCTGCAGGTAACGCGAGTTGTGCTCCTCGGCGAGGCCGCCGGCGCCGCCCTCGCGGTCGTCCACTCCCGGAGGGGTGTGGCCCACTATGTACACCTGCGAACAGGGGAAATAAAAGCCCGTGTTTGTTTTCGCAGAGGGTGAGAGGGAGAGGGAGAGGTAGAGAGAGAGAGAGAGAGAGAGAAAAGGATGGAGGGTACATATAGTATAGGTGCAGTTCTGGGTGGAAGGAGGGTGGAGGACGTACAAAGTTTAACGAACAGCGTGAAAACATTTTTACTACTGCCCATAGATCATCCCGCATAACAGTATAGATAAGATCTAAATCAGAGATATTTTTAAAAATACCTTTCAGAATGTAACCGTCGGATTTTTAGATTTAAAGCCAAGCTACATTGCTTTGTCAAAAGTCTTCTGACACAGTATCATCATTGTCAACTCATTTCTCCATTTATGCAAGTATACATTTATTGACTCTGTGCGTTATTTAAGTCTGATTTTCGTTGAAAAATGCTGTAAATAATGAATCCGAGCGTAATTCGCAATGCGGTATTTTTGGGAACGAGGGCGATGGCAACGATAAACAACCCATGTCCATTATTATTATTATCTATTCATAACGTTCTAGGCTATATCTTTTAAACTACGTATAAAGTGGAAAACTCAGTGATCCAGACAAAAAAACTCCACTACGTTTAAGTACAGTTTATCGATTAGCTGAGCTGCATACTTAAATTTTCAGCGTCTGTCTTTCGAGCATTTGGAAAGATATACACTTGTATACATATATATGAACAGGTTTGAGTACGAAATGGTTTCGTGTACATTTGTATGTCATTAGTGTAAGCCCAGCTATATTATCCCAATTATTGCTGCTCCTAATCCGAACAAGATGGCCCATTTCTATGTATTACGCGAGTTCGAACATTTGGAAATTACATACGTCACTTTATAGTAGTTAAATTATAGCATAGATTTTTTATATAAATTTATGTATATATCGTTAATTAGTGTTATATATAATCAGAACATGTTCGAATTAATTAAATAAAACAATTGCATAGTTCGACCAACGTTGGAAATTTCGAGGTCATTACAGCGACTCGTAAAAAACTACCCAAGTATTATATGTAATTCATTTCCCATCGTATTTATTTAAACATATGTTTCGACAAATGCTCGGCCAGTTCTCGATCAATTCTGCACTTCCGGCTTTGCACCTTGAAAATCTGATCGATTCTAAAAGCTCTCGTTCCTTGCGCTCCGCCCCTCTTAATTAGTTGTACAACTTTGCGCTGTCTCGGGGCAATCGCGGACGACGCGCATCCGGAATAAACGCGGCGCACCCCCCCCCCCCATTCGGTGGCAACGAACTCGATCGTCCCGGCTTGCCCCGGCAATAAAACGTTCACCGACAGCAGGGCGGGCGCGGAATTGCGGATCTAAAATATTCATATTTCCCAGTAAATTCGGATTGAACAGAACCGGCGGCCCGGCGCGGCGGATCGCGCACTCGCCCGCAGCAACTCCCCGTATTTTTAGTTCAAATATTTATTGTCAACAATGGCTTTTAAGGCTTGTTATGTAAAAATTTTTTTTTCATACGCTTTCGATGCGTAGTTCAGATTTGTTGTAGTCATTTTAATGGTCTTTGATAATAACGATTGCCGCTGCGATTGCTGTTCCATTGTGTTTTGATAAAAAAAAAAAAAAAAAGAAAGAAGAGAATAATAGAACGAAACTATAAACGAACTTTAATACATCAATTTTATAATAAAAAAAAAGAAAGAGTTAAAATGCTTTTTATGTTTATAATAATTTGGTAAAAGGCCCGTGTTTAGCTCAAAGAGAACGCGGATTCGAGTAATGTGTTATGTACGAGCAGGAGGGTCGACCTGAAATTCCGCTCTATTTGAATTTCTGCACAAAGAGCGCACATGAGTAATATATATGAGTAATATATATATCGTTCGCGTATCTCAGCAATTTCGCGTTCTACAATATGTTTCAAGAGGCGGGTACAAGCTCAGAAAATTTGAACATTTGAAGTAATCCGAAGGAGAAGTTCGAATATTGGAATGCGATGAGGTAAAAAATTGTAGAAAACAATCCAATTAAAGTTCGTGAATCTCCAGTATCCGTCAAATTTCTCCTATATCGACTAATTTATTCAGTGGATTTCTTCGACCTCCCAGCGAATGTCTCAGTAATCGACTTTCGTTCGTCGAGATAGCTTGGTACATATTTGAAAATCTTTAAAGAAGCAGACCTACTAAAAATTTTTCGACGGATTCGCTGAATAAATAAAAAAACAGACAAGCACAAAGGAGCAAAATATTTTATAATCGCGACTTATAAGCTTAGCTTTGATAGATTTTGTGCCCCGAGGGCCATTTTTTTATTCTACCTTCACAGCAATATTGTTCCTAATTAATCCCCAACTTTCGAAGCTTATATATATATATATATATCCGTTATAACCGTTATCCACTCTCTGCTCTTTTCATTTTTTCCCCCTTTTTCCCTCTAATCCCTCATTGATCTTTTCGCTCTCACTTTCCGACAAGTTTCTGTATTTTCAGTCGACGTCAGCCGGTGTCGGTTTTATCATCAAGCGCACTCGAAATTCACGAATCTCTCGCGACACACTGTATTATAAATGCAAAACGTCTATTTCAGCATCGGCGTGAAAATATCGGAATTTATGTTCCATGGTTAATTCGTGGTAATTATGTATACGCATTTGCATAGCATGTATTCATGTATATTTATAAGTTTATGTTAGTGTAATGGAACAAGCGGATAATGAACAAAAGTATTGCTCGAAAAGCTCTTGCTTTCGAATGCAAATTTATCGTTTTAATTCAAGCGAATAATGAATACAATATTAATTGTAACATAACTGCAGACGCATATGTTTACATAAATCATTATGGAAAGGATGTTACCTATACTAGTCTGCAAAGTCAAAGATGTAAGAAACTCATTTTGTTTTGTTTATCTAATCATTTGAGTCTCGTATTCGCGAAATTTGGTCCCGAAATTAAGACATCATTAGGACAAATAGATGAAAATGAAAAGAAGTTTAAATATTTAAGGGTAGGATTGCAAATCCAAAAAGGAACTTAAGAAAGATAGTTGTAAATCTTTATTATTATTTAAATACATACGGGTCAGTCAGATAGTAAGACGCAACCTTGCACTTCTAAAAATAAACAGTTTATAATTTACAGTTTTAAAAACAATTAGATATATTAAAAAGATAGGAAAGAGTTAAAAGTTCGTTTTTGTTTAAAATTATTTTTGCCATTTAAAATATTTTACTGCGCGTACAAATATTATCCTTGGACAAACAATTATTATTTTGAATTTCGCAAAGAAATTTAGTACGTGGAGGTCGAAGCGTTCAAGAATAAAAAGCTTTCAACGATCGAGGGCGCACACATATCCTCATATATACAAGTTCACAGATACACACACATTCACCGACCCATACCAATATAATCGCTCTCGGGAGGCACAGCCCCGTCCTTCGCGACACTTTAAGCAGAACGGGAAAATAAATCCAACGTGCCTGTCTACTGCTCTTTTTTCGCTCTTTTTCTCTTTTTTTCTCGTCCTCTCTCTCTCTCTCTCTCTCTCTCTCTCTCTCTCTCTTCTCTTTTTCACGAGCACTTGCACTCCGACCCCGAACCGGCGGATCAGCCTCGAAGTTCGAAGAGAGTAGCAGGGCACACACTCGAGAATCATCGCGCCATTCAGGGACGAGGGAGGACGGGGAAGCCGCGGGCAGGGGGTCGGCGCGCGAAATCGACAATGGGCTCGCTGATTGGTCACTTATTTCAGCCATCCACCTCCCCCCCCCCATCTCTACCCAACGGCCGTATAGTCATTTTGTAATTCCATTGTATATCGTTTCTATGGAATTGATTTTGCCGACGCCCCGGTTCTTCCACCGTATACAGGGATGTATGCTCGGTTGCCACTCACCGGTCCCAAACACTTTTTTGCCCTCTTTGTCTAACTATTTTTTCGTATTTCTAAAGCAAAAACGAAAAAAAAAAAACATATCGTGATTTATCAATCAATTGCTTTAAAAAGTATTTAATTAATGGGAGTTTCAAAATGAAAGTATAAAGTTCTATTAAAAAATAAATTAAAAGCACTCGTATTAAATATCGCGAAAACTTTTGTTATTACTCTTTAATAACATTTCAGCGATGAAATACATTTTTAATCATAATACAAAACATACGATTTAATTTATGAATGTTTTTTATTAAAATAAATATTAAAATGTATTTTCAATCCAAATGGATGCTATTTCAACAGCAATAAGACTTCGTTTAATTATTTCAACGAAAAAAAAGGCTCGGATAATATGATATTCGTTCATATATTCAGCGTTATAATGTAATCGATAAAATATTTTCGCTATATAGCAGAGTGTCACTTTGAGTGCGGAATTCTTATCAGTTCTTTAAACACGCTCCGCTCTCTCAAATCTTTTTTTTTTATTCTTCGCGTCGATTTGAAACAAGCAGTCGGTTTATGCTTTTACTGATAAAAGCAGACGTTTCGGACCCGATATAATGTGTTTCATTTTTAAAATTTACGCACAAGGACTTATTGGCGTGATAGCGTATGTAAGTACCTATATGTATCTGCGCTTATCCTTCGAATGACACATGTATGCGAAACACAGTCGTCACGTCGGTAATGTCCCGTGAACCAAAGAGCGAAGTAAGACGCATTTGGTCTGATTTTCCTTCGTTTATGAATTTGTGAAATTAAAATTTTTATCACTCGTGCTATTGTCATCTTGTAGATTATAATCCATGGCTTTTAAGGTTTCTCCTTTCAACAAAAATTAAATATCGACGAGAACGAATTCTTTTATTCGTCCATTCCGTAGCGCGAATTTGTAAATTAAAGCGTCCAAAATTAGATGAAACGTCAAAATATTATTTGAACTAATAAACCTATTCACCATTTCATTCAGCAATTTATCAGTTACACTAAAAATTTCATCTGTTGACTTTTATAATGTTTCCCAGCTCGTTTTTCGATTTAATTGTTTTCCCTTTTTGCCAATATTTTTAAACGAACATTTGGAACAGTTCTATTCTCTCGATTGTTTTTCGACATTTCTCTCGAATATTCTCAGATAGAAGCTATTATTCCTGTATAAAACCTAGGACGAATAGGTAATTCTCTCGCATTGCTCAGATTAAAGAAATCATCTCTGTCTTATACAATGGTAGATAGGTTTAAATTTTCATTCGGCCGCCTTTTTATTCCGAGTCCGAGGTGTAGCGACAGATAAATTCGACATGGAGGAACGCTCGCTGAGGACTCGGCGAACCTGATTAAAGTAAGAGTCCCGAGAAGGCGGGAAATAACGTTTACGTAATTGTCTGGAAATGAATCCGTTCGCGAGGCGCCCGCTTCCAGATCGACACCAAGCCTCAGCCGAGGATGGAATTTGCAGGAAGAAAAAATCAGGATCTCCCCGAATCCCGGGCAGTAGCTAAGCATCGTTCGCGTACCGCGACGAAAGGAAATATTTCAATGATTCCAGCTCCGAAAGCTCGCGCACTCACCGTCTTCCCCTTCTTCCGGGCGTTCTGCAGCACCGTCTTCAGCCACCGCCACTGATTGCCGGGATCTGCCGAGGTAGCGGCGGCGGCGGCGGCGGCGGCCCCGTTCGTCCCTCCGCCAGCCGCTGCCGCCGCCGCCGCCGCCGCCGCCGTGGTCGTCGTCGTCGACGTCGCCGCTGCCGGCCCCGCTCTCTGATGGCCCGTCGCCCCGCGGCCCGCGGGGGACTCGAGGCCGCCGCCGACGCCGCCGCCGCCGCCGCCTGGGCTCAGCCACAGATTCGTGTTCAGCGATACTATCTGATAGTTCTTGGAGCGCTGCTCGATCGTGTAGTAGCCGCCTGCGGGCAGAAGGAGAGTGAGAGAGAATGACGGAGCGACGAGGGGGAGAGGGTGCCGCTGCGCTGCCCCCATCCCCCCGTCCCCGCCGGAGGTGGGCGCAATTAGCGAGCGCTTCGACGATTATATCGCCGCGCGTATGCTGCGATAGCGCGGGCTTCGGAATCGCGCGGATATGTAGGCAGTGTGCGATCGACGAACTCGCGGGAGAGAGCTGGGTTGCGGGGGGGGGGGGGAGGGGGAGATCGACAAATTGGGCAATCATTATAGCGAAAGGGGGATCTAGGAGATCGCGCGAGCGCGGAAATTGCCTTGTTCGCGGTGAGCGTTAAAACCTTTGTTTATGCTGGTGTGGGCAGGCGTGATGCGTGCCTGTGCGTATGTGTGTATGTGTGTGTGCATATGGTTATAACATTGCAACGTTATTCTATCTGTCACTGTTTGTCGCCTCAGTAAGTATTAATTATCAAAATCGACGAAGACAAATGAAATTTCCGATTATTATTGGTGTTAGAAGAATCTGTTATGATAGTAATGAAAAATCCTAATTTGGAATATGCTTTTCTGGCAAGTAGTTCTGATCGCCTCATTTCAGAATGGTATAATCTGTCGGTTTTAACTCTGGCAATAACTTCATAGATTCAGCTGGCATTCGCGCCAATCGAACACGTATTGCATTAAACTATAGTAGGAATTAGGTATAAGCTTCGTTGAAAAATTTAAAAGGCTATAACGCCACTAACTGAAAGTATATGGAATAAGTGAAAAGCATTGTACTTATTAATGAATGTCTTTTATATATATATGTATATATGTATTTTTTTTCTTGCTTATTAATCAATCTTTTTTATACGTCGTTAAAAATATCGAAGACAGTTTTATCGTTATTTTCAGTATATATATTTTTATATTTTATAGACTATAAAAAGAGGGGACCCGAGCAAGACGAAGATCCGATCCTTTGACACGTAAAATGCATTTAATCGTAAAAATTCTACGCGTATATAATTAAGGCAACCTATGCCATTTGATAATATACAGTTTATCAATAGCGCTTGTGTAAAAAAGTGTCACTAATCTGCCTATTAACAATATTTACTCATTACTAGATTTTACTCACAAATTCGTAAGTGAAAAAATCATAAAATTATCCGAGTTTCTTCGATAAAATTAGAAGATTTGGGTAAAAGAACAATGGTAATCATATCACGGTCATCATTTGTCAAACCAATTCATGGAACTAGTTCTTATCATTGGCCATTATTATGCTCTGCGACGTAACGCGGATCTCCAAAGCTTGGAATTGACGGGTCACACCGTGCCACCGCATTGCTACTCACTCTCTCTGAGGGTGACGAGCGCCTCGTCGGGCAGCCAGTTGCTCCAGAGCGCGGCGATCTCAGTGAAATTCAGCCCGACGTCCTCGTGGCCGAGGACCGGGAAAACGAACTGGCCCGTGAACGTGCGCGACAGCAGATCGGTGATGTTCTTGAGGTGGTGCAGCCGCGACTCCTTCGTCGTGCCCTCGTAACGGGAAAGCGCGTCCCTGGAAGCATGCGCGGGGGGGGGGGGCAGATCATAATAGACTGTGCATTATTCGTCGAAACGGGCGGGCAATGCGGACTTTCAATTCGGCCACGCTCGGATTCTCGTCGATTAATTCACGCTCTACGTGGATGCTATTAAGACGAGCGTTGGTTAATGGAAGTTAATTTTTAAAATCCGTATGCTCCTTCGTAATGATTGTTTTATTGACATATAGAATACCTTTGCATAAACGACTGATTATAGAATTAATATACTTTTTGTTAATTGTTAGGAATTTTTTAATTGTACTACGTATCGATTGTTCAGAGACCGTGCAACTTACAAAAAAAAAAAACTAAATAAAACCAAAAAAATATCCCGAGCCCCATACCCCATGTCGTATACTATTTTACAAATATCGGAGGGAGCTTCGGTAAAAAATAACTGGTGTTTCTCTTATGTTACAAATTGTCACTGAAAATTCAGTTACACAGCGACTGAAAGTTATTGGCGACTAAAATTTTTTCTGATTGTAACTACTGCACTTTTTGCAATTGACATGGTAGCCGAGGTAGAAATACCGAAATTACACTCGGAACCGCTTCTTCTATATATTTGCACCCCGAAATGTACATTTTTTCGTGTATATAGAAATTTGATTAAACCAAAAACTTTGCAATTTTAAGTATCATTGTATATGAATTTATTATATATATATATATATATATATATATATATATATATATATATATATATATATATAAATTTGATCGTATTCAAAAAGATACAATTATTCGGGAAACAGAAAATGTTGAAAAATAAAATTTACAGCGTTATTACAATCAATAGTCAAGAATTAATGAGAAGTCGGAAATGGAAGCAATGAATTATTTGGTAATAATCTAGTTTATTTAGTTAAAACGAGCAAGTCCAATACATTACAATCGCGATTTTGATAGACGAGCTCGGAAACCAATAGCAGCTCGCTCGTCTACATATTATTAGAATGACAGAGAACTTGATCCGAGACGGTTTTCAAATAATAAGTTGTAAACTTTTCGTAGAGCCCGCGAGCTTTCCGCAGCGTCGGCTTCGCGCGAAACGACGAAGGCCCGCCAACGCCGTTCGAGCCTTATACCTTCCTCGCCCAGGATCGATATAAATCGCCGTAATTCCGAGGAGACTCACCCGGTCCACAGGACGAACTCGATCCCGTCCTCGTGTATCGTCTTCATGGCCCTGGCCGCCGACTCGACGAGGGCGTACGGCGAGTCGCAGTTGTAGTGGCCGTAAACGCCCGGGCTCAGGGCCCTGTCGAGCGGCCTCGGGTGTCCCGGCTCGACGGCCGCGCTCCGCGTGCTCCAGCATTCTGCGGCGAAACCACTATATGTAGAAAATACCCTATACGTGTGTGAGTGTGTGTGTGTGTGTGTGTGTGTGTGTTTGTAAGTAGGTATAGCTGAACTTGCAGAGGAAAAGCTTTAAATATGCACGTGTCGTCGACCGACCACAGAAGAGTTTCGTGGAGCGAAGAAACGATTTTCATGGATCGAAAGTTCGTGTTCCGCAGAGAGTTATATATATATATATATATATATATATATATATATATATAAATTTAGATCCAGAGCAATCTCACGACTACATATTATTTATTATTCAAACTTTTCCATGTCAAGCATGCATGTAAATACGCTTGCCAGACAAGTCATGTACATATACAGGTGGAGCTTGTATGCAGTAGTAACAGAGTCGTGTGGCACGGCGATTTGAGAAACTTTGAATCTAGCGGTCCACGGACAGAAAATGAAAATCAACGCTCTCTGGGGAATAAAAATGTTTTTCCAGAGTGTAGTACAAATGTTTTAATCTTAGTATACTGAATATATATATATATACTCAAATGTTAAGTCGATCGGATAGTTTTCTATTTTCAAGACAATCTTTATAGTTTATCATGTTTTCTATAGAATCTTGCTTTTATTTATGCTGAATTCGGTGCAATCTCGATTATTCTGCCCAGCACGCCCTATCTTACTGAAAGTTTATTTAGCGAATCGTTTTAAATTACTTGAAATCACGGCAAATCAACGTTGCTCGAATTTATACTCACTCCCAACGCCGTTACCATGGATGGAATAAGTTGGATCGTAGTGTATGTCACTGATGTGCCAAAAATATCCTGGAACAGAAAGTTCGCACACTTGTTAAAGTCGATTTTTCTTCTGACGAGAAGAAGCCTGCGCTCCCCCCCCCCCCTTTCAGTGTCTTTTATAGAAATCATTACTTTTGCAACAGCAGTGTATGAGTATAAATTTGGACGCGTCACTCACCTTCTTTACCGTGCACGCCGCACAGCCAGGAGAGGAGTAGCACATAATCTCGAATCATCTTTGCTGTCGGATGGCACTCTTCTAATTTTTTCCGCCAACACTGTAATACGAAAATAATTAAACAATGAGTTAAGCACATTTTAATACATTCAGAGGATTTGAAAAATAACTTGTGCATCTTAACTATTTTCTTATATAATGACAATAGGCTCTAAGCTTCATTTTGGATTGTTAGATTGAAAAATTGAGCTCTTTTTTTCTGTGTCGTTCCTTACAGATAATGATTTATTTAAATTTGGATCGCTCAAATTTCGAGCTTATTCAAGAACCTACTCATGTATATTATATCGATCTTTTAATTCGATAAAGTACAACGAATGTAAGATAAGAATAGTGGAACATATAGAAGAGTAATTAAAGAGATTAAAGAAAGTCAGCAATTATTCATAATCTTACCATTAGTATTAAGTCCTTTGGTTATCAGATTCTTTGTAAAGCTTATATATTTATATATCTGTTGAACATTTTACATCTGTAGAACAGACTTGATTTAATTCTGTATATTCATATGATTTTCAATTTATTAACATACAAAAGTGTTCTAACAGCTATTCATAAAATCTCAATAAAAAAAAATTATGTAATATCTCATTTTAAAAATTAATCTAATATAACAATGTTATTTGAAGAGTGCGATCAATATGATTCCATCGAGCATGACATTTCAACAGTCTTGATTTAATATCATATCTTAATATTGCTTGTAACTTTCTGAATGCACCGAAGTATATTCACAGCCCCTATTTATACTGCCTCATTTAACAAAAAAAAGTGTTTTAACGTGTGATTTAAAACATCATTGGAATAAGGATTCCATTTCAATCGCGAATCTCATACAATCCTGCGGATATAACGAATTTCATATGAAGCTTCGCTAAAAATACGTCGCATACCATTTCCTGCAAATGCTCCACTGACATTCCATAAAATGTTATTTCAATTCCACGCATATAAGTGGTTTACTATGTCCAGGTATACCGGGACGAATTCTAGGGGATATGCCGGGTCTTCGCGGTATTATACGACGCCCAGGAGTAGCGAATCGACTTCTTCTTCTTCTTCTTCGAACAGCGGTATACGGATCCAGGTGTGCGAGGACCTTGGGCAATGCATTTTGAGCCAAGCTCTGTATGAAATTTGTTAGATCCGTAGCATTGTATGAAATTTGGAGCTGAGCTGGAATCGTATCGCTCGCGCTCTTCAGCATAGAGCATCGTATAAAACTCGATTTTCGAATAGAATTATATCGCGTTAATTTTCGACACAGCCTTTTCCGAGATGCCTTCTATAATGGGGCTAGCATGAAAAGGGATCGTCGATATATTTACACATTAAGTAGAAGAAATATTTTCAAGAATTATGTGTTACCAAAATTTAAGATTTCGCAATATCTAGTGTTATATATAACGCAGGTGTATATGAGAAATGTGTAGTTTATTGTAAATTTATAAACTTTTAAAAAAAATGTATCTTAACCTACAAAATTTTACACTAGCTCCCATTGAAAATTGGCTACGAAATTAGCGAGTCTCCTTGCAAACGTAACGCAGTATTCCTTGAAAAATCATTTCAATTTAATTTCAGTCGATTATCGATGGATACCTGGTACAGAATTACGAATTAAAATTGCATCCTAATTATAGTGCTTAGATTAGTTTAATTAATATTATTGCAAGAAAGCTGGCATTCTTAGCTACTTATGCTGCGTATTCGGTAAGCGAATACCAAGTAGCATTAGCTACTACAATATCTTATGACTAAGAACATTCTAGTTCAAAACTAAATCAAGTTAATATACGTATACTGACATAATAAGGATACAATCTAGTATAACACTCTGCTTTCATAATAACGTTTCCTTAAAAAAAAAAAGTACCAGGACGGATTGACGGTGTAATCGCCGCAAGGTGAAAATCGCGAGCATCGAAAAATAAGGATATAATTATATCCATTCCTACGCTGAAACAATGGTAAATCATCGTCATGTAATAAAGGAGAGCCATTCGCATCCCTTTTTAAGTGAGTTTTAGGAAACTTTTCTAATAACATGTTCAAATGCCTCCTGTTCTAACAAAGTCCATCGTATCATTTAGAAAAAGGAGAGAAAAATTGTACTAAAAAATTATTAAAAAATAAAAACTTTTACTCTTATAGGTTCGAATACAATGAATAAGCATACGAATGTCTAATGAGTTTAGGAAAAAATTTCATCTGGACAAGATATATTACTTTCATTATAAGTTGTAACAGATAGCAGATATACGGTCAAAATTAATATTGAAATTTTGATAAGTATAAATATAAAAATGATTATAATATCATTATAATATAAATAAATTGAAGAAAATCAATAGTTTCAATATAAATTAGTAAGGTATCTAAATAAAACTATACGAACTTCCAATAGAATCCTTCAATCAACCCTTCTGATCTACAGAACTTTTTGACGACGTACGTAAGTCTCCTTCAATAAGATAATGTTAATCCAGTATTGGATATTTAATTTATATGTACATATATATAAAGGAGATAATTTCTTCTTTCTTGTCAATATATTCATAAATATTTATTTCATTTATAAAATCTGACATGAGAGAGATATTTTCGCTGAATTATTTATTCAGAACTTGGAGGGGGCGGTTTGAATCCAAAAATGAAAAGTTGACAATAATGAAATATTTCCAATTGATAATGTAATAAACCAACTTGATTTTAACGAAAAGGAAAGAATATTTTTTTGTTTTTTGTTATCGTAAAATGCAGCAACTATTTGGAAATACTATTTCTACCTTCCAGAAGCGATAACTGAATAAATGGGCAATTTTAGATAAGACCAATTACCAGCACCGCCATTACCTTTGCGGCTCTTAATTGAATTTAACGCGAAGGCACAATAGGGCGCCGCTTTTGCCGCCATAGGCTTTATCGAATAAGGGTGATGAAAAAAAAAGCAGAGCTATAAAAGAAGTCTATTCAAATCGATTCTTTCGCCCCTCCCAGAGTTGCGGGAATGAAAGGAATTGAGGATCCGCCAAAAATGTCTATAACATTCGACCGCGGTGCACGGATTGAGCGACAAAATGTGGCTGCATAAATGGAAAGATATAAATGAAACGAGAGAGCAAGGGAGAGAGAGAGAGAGGAGAGAGAGAGAGAGAGAGAGAGAGAGAGAGTGAGAGAGAGGAAGAGAGGTGGATGGGGAGATGGATGTCAGAAGACTCGTAAAAAGAGCAGATGCTAAGGTTGAGTGATAGATGGCGGAACCAAGGGAGCCGATAAGAGCAGTAAAAAGGATTTACAAAAGCTGTTGTATACTTCTTGAGTATAAATTTCTATACGCATTTCTAAATCGAATTGTATGTAATCTTTATATATAATCTACGAGCTACTCTATCATTCTTCTCAAAAGCATTAAATTAAATTTATAAGGTATAAATAACATTAAAACGCGATAGTAAAAATAATACACGATGCGTTGTATAAAAATCAGAAAATAAATAAAATTCAGAATCAGTAATTGACCCATTTTCCTAAAATGTTCGGCGCGATATCTATATATGATAAATAATAAAAATTTCATGCAACGATTATTATTTAAAGAGATAGCAAATGAACGTAAAATTTAATGGCCACATGACGACGATCTGAATTATTTTTTAAACAGGAGGATAAAATTTTGATCGACGAATCGGAAAAACGTAAAACTACATAAATACGAGCAATCAATACAATGATAAACAATTTTAAAAGTCAAAGTAAAACCTAAAACAGTAATCTGACTTATTGATTGCGCGAGGACCTATATATAGATATATATCTATATATAGATATAGATATATATACATGTGTACCGAGCTGAAAATATGTAATAAATTTTATTACCTGCATTGCATGCTACTCCCTATGGTTTTCCACGTTCAACCATTCCAAATCAAACGTATATAAATACGCGTTATCCTCTCCCCCCTCCCGGCTCTCCATTTCCATTACACTTTGAATACCATATAGCGCAGTTTCCGCAGGAACGCATTTATATATTAAATCCGTTCTGTGCGGTGTCGCGTATACTCGCCGATGAAATATATATATATATATATATATATATATATATATATATATATATATATTTGTGTGTGTGTGTGCGTGCGCGCGCGCGTATCTATGTATATATGTATGTATGTACGTACTCTATCCGTATATAGAAGAGGCGGGCCGAACTCTGGTGGATAGCAGGGGCTGATGCTGCTCGAATGCAACGGTTCGAGATATATATGTATATATATATATATATATATATATATATATATATATATATATATGTATATACACATACATACATACATGCATACATGCATACATAACAAAAATAGTTTCCAATAAAGACTATTCGAATGATTCATTTTGGTAGGGGGAGGGAGGATATATCGATCTTGCCTTTGGGCATACCGAAAGTGCTAATTATTGGTACCACTATAATATTAGTAAATGAAATTTTCCGAGAAATCATATAAGATAAATGTTCCATAAATAACTGCATAATAGGGATGCATTTCCATTCTATGCAAGTTTTAAGCAATTGAATACCATCCGAATAGCAATTTCTTGTGAATATCTTATATCTCGTGTAAGTGAGAATATTCATAAAAAAATTTACTTGAAGATATCAAGTAAGATATTTGCAGCAGTGCCTGTCCTACCATGTTGGAAAAATATTTATCAGCCAAAATTCTTCTCGAATCTTCTTATCCAGTGCATGGGCAAGTGCATCGTATGGGAAGGATGTACGTTTTCAGCATACAATGTATTATTTAAGAAGCAGTGCTTTCGTAAAATTCGTCAAAATAACAATCTCTTATTGAAATAATTTCTAATATGACAAAACATTCACTGGATAATTAACTAGTTATTCATATAATAGAATATTAAGTACCCAATAAATAACTAGGCTTCTATCGATCGTTAAGAATAATAATCTAATTATGATTGTACACGATTGCGAGTTGTTATATTAATCAAAATCAATTCTATTAATCAAAGGATCGATCGCACGAGAGTAACAAACACGAGCTAGTATAATTTTAATCGCAGTTCTGAAAATCTTACTAAAAATAAAAATTCCGTTTATAGCCATGCACTGAAAGTTACACATTAGCATTGCATTCACATCATATATTATCTCAATAAATGATTCGGACGCAGTCGATTTAAAGTATTTTGTCAGATTTCAAAATGACGAGCTTCACATTTCATGTTACCACATTATTTTGATTTATTCTGTCTCGGAATTGTAACGCTCTCGGTTTGACAGTGGCTTAAAGATATCTACGGCATGCATATCTCAGTTTGCATCTGAAATAAAAACGTATCTATGTGTGTATGGCGTGTATCAAAAACATTTATATACCATTGCCAAACATCATTCGAATCAAATATATATAAATATTTTTAGTATGGTATCGAAGGAATAATATTTATCAGAAATTTACTGACACTTGAGATTTTATTCCAATATTACACGATTTCCCGCGTAAGATATCGGCGATAAATTTTAAATGTCGAGCATTGAATTTATATGATGATTTTAAATCCACAGTCGCGTTGTATATTTGCGATGTATATTTGTATTATTCATTATTATTGATATTTATCATGTTTGTGAAACGTTGCACGTTTGGAAATGACCGTAGAGATGCCACGAAGTAAAAGATATTTTCTGTTGCGCGCACATAAACGTGCCCAAGAGCAAGCAATGGTTTTCGATCCGTTGCCGCGGCAAAAATCGAAGATTAAAATGAAAGACGCTCTCCCGCGGGAATATTACGGGAATATTAATCTTTTTCAAATAAAAACGAACGCGCCCTCCCTTGCGCTGCGCGCACGTGCCCGAGCGTTTCCAGTCATGCTTCCCGTTCACGTGGATATTTTCATCTGTAATTATTACGAAGCCGGCTTTAGCGCGAAATGTAATCCTGATATCACGAAAAGATCCGCATGATATGCGGATCGTCGCTCGGAAAGATTTCATAAATGTGCTCCTTTACATTTTATGATAAAAAAATCCAAGGAGTATTTGAAACATTCACGATTCCTGGATAGAAGGATAATAAATGGGACGTCGAACATCCTTAAATAATATACATATATATATATTGCGCGTGTATGCCCGCGTCCATGTGTACACATGCACAAATATTTTACAGCATAGGAGCATGCACCGTCGATCGAAATTCAGTTAGTGGATTTATTTCCGCAACTTCGGCGGGGCGGGGGAGGGGGAGAATACCAGGAGCAAGATGAACAAGTGAGATAGAGCGTTCGAATTTCTGAAAGTTTTCTGCAAGCTCGCCGAATAGACGAGACATTGAGTTGCGGGCGGTGGAAATAACGGCCCGAGGCGAAAGTTCGATAATTAAATGTGACAGTGATTTTTCGCTGCGCTCCTCGATATATCGTGTAAATTTTAAATTTGGCTTTGCCTCTCGCGCGATCCTTGTATATATATATATATAGACGACAGATTAAAAAAAAATACTTAAAATAAACAGTGAAATGAGTCGTGTACGAAAGTGCTTTAAGTCGATAGTTAAAAACAAAGGATTAAGGGCAGAGATTACATTTATAACATCTAAAGATTTTATATTTGCCGGAGAATTGTATGAGTTTTTATTCGGTATAAACTTAATGTATGCCTCTCCATTGTGTAAAAATAATATTTACGAAAAGACGTTGTTGTTGTTGTTGTTGTTGTTGTTGTTATAAAAAAAGAACAAGATTTTCATTGATATGTCGAGAACAAGAAATATATAATGTGATATTTATTTAAGTATTCGCGACGAACTTTGGCTGGACACGTCGTAAATAAAGCAACGTTGTCCGTTATAATTATCGGATTTTCTTGCGCACAGATTTTATCCTTTGAGCTTCACTTGTAGTTCGTTCCCGTGACACACTGGTATCGACGCGTACAAATGCGATTGTCCAGATATTTAAATGAACTAAAAAAAATCTACGGAAGATTCTTAGCGAAACGAATTCGCCACTCTATTTTTTTAAAATAATAGCATTATGATTTATTAATTGTATATGTACATATATATATATATATATATATATATATATATATATATATATATATATAAATTTCATACTCGCATCGATATTCATTTCTCCATATGATGCGCCGTTATCGTAATTTCTTTAGCTGCCAATATAGTTTGTCTTTATACCTGGTTAATAAAAACATTATATATATATATATATATATATATATATATATATATATATATATATACAGTCCGTTTCAATATTAAACTTGCAGTTTCTAATAAACTTAGAGTTCAATTTCCATTTTACACAAACGAATTTACGATGCCAGTCCATAAGTTATATACGAAACTAGTGGACGTAAACCGATTCTACGGAACTATTATGTTATAATGTTATCTAACCATTATCGTAAAACGGAGGAATTTCATTTGTTCGGCATTGCAAGCCCTTAACCTTATGACCATATAATGACGACTTTTACGAGCGCGTATCAATAACCGAGGCGCATTCTTTTTCCTTGCTTCTTTTATCAAAAATTCATTTCGTACCATTCGATATAGTTATGGGGTTTCTGCTGCTGATTCTGTTCTCTCTCTCTCTCTCTCTCTCTCTCTCTCTCTCTCTCTCTCTCTCTCTCTCTCGTTTCTAGGAAATCAGAATAAATTTCAAAGACTCTGCCGAAACGCGCATATTGCAGTCCTTCTTGTACTCGTATAACAGGGCGGGGTGAAATAAGTGAAACCATACAGGTATAAGAGAAATGGTAGCCGGGCCTCGCACAATTTATCTGGAAAAAGGGAATGGAATCGCGAGCTGTTTGCGCTCGCGGGCTTCCGGCGCGGGTGGCGTTCCCCAGACCCTCTCTCTTCCTCTCTCTTCCTCTCTTGTCGAGGAAAAAGGTTATGTATATGTATATATATATATATATATATATATATATATATATATATAACCGACTACTCGTGTGTCCGGCTATATACTCGAGTTATTCCAGTACGGCGTCTGCTCGAAGTTAAAAAAAAGTCCATTACCGGCCACAAGCTCGACAAACAGACGAGGAGAATATACAGGAGCAAAGTGCTTATTTAAAGGGGTAGACATGGATGGTGCCAATTACGCACGTGGGAAAAAGAGACAGCTGCACAGAGAAAGGGAGAGAAAGCGAGAGAGAGAGAGAGAGAGAGAGAGGTATATTTTCGATTAGCTGTCTCAAGTGGAAAAAATAATGAGATACGAGCATCCGGCTTACGATTCGCGCAGTCATGAAATCCATTTGTTGAAAATCAGGGTATCTAATCTGTTATTATTTTTTTATGTTTCATCCCTTGTTTAACGGAAAAGCAGAGAAATCGACAAAGAGAGCGAGAGAGCGAGAGAGAAAAAGATAGGCCAAATATCTCGTCGAGTCAAACAGGCAAGTGTTAAGTACACTAAAACAAATGAGTTATAATTCAACCGTTTCTATATTAAAGAATAGATACGTTTATGAGGCCATTGTATGAAGCTGTATTTTCCATTTACGGATGTATCTATCTATCTATCTATATATATATGAGAGCGATTGTTATGAAAATCGTATATAGAGAAAAAACTAAAGTCTACAATGCATTTTGTTTATAAGTAACACTAGACTTTATTTACCTAGTGCGTTATTCCATCTACGTTGTTCAATATTTGTATATATATATATATATATATTCTCTCCGCCCCGCTCGTTTTCGATCCCGCACAGTTAATTTTACCGGCCATCAGAACCTTCCGCGAGATGATGGGCAGCTCGCGAAATACGAGCTCTCGCGGCAGAATCTACAGTGCTCGTCCGGTTTATCGTTATCTTTATCTCTCTCTCGCTCTCTATCTCTGTCTGCCTGTCTCTCTCTTCTCTCTCTCTCTCTCTCTCTCTCTCTCTCTCTCTCTATATATATATATATATATATATATATATATATATATATATATATATATCACGAGAAAATCTCAAGCGGCCGCGCCGCCCCTCGCGCACCGAATACACATATATAGTTCATAAAGCCTTCGGAATCTACGGTGCGCGCACGGCTCTTTCGCGCTCTATTGACGCGCCGAATGGGGAAGAGAGCGCGCTCGCTCGCTCGCTCATTCGCCACCCTCGCCCGAATGCGAAATCGAGATGACCGCTCTCTCGTGCGGCGGCGGCGGCGGCGTGTTGGCGGTCGCGCGGAGAATGGAATGGCAGTGAAGTATGGGGGCGGGCGGCAAGGCGCGGCGGGGAAGTTCGGACAGCTGCTGGCTATCGCCGCTGCCTGGCCGGTGATGGTCCTAGTTTTCATTATATATATATATATATTCGCGAGTCGACAAGGGCTCTCTTCTTCTTCGACGTTAATCCCGCGTCAAAGCCGACCGGGGGGTCCGCAACGCTGTCCTATATATATGTGTGTGTGTGTGTGTGTGTGTGCATTTTCATGCTAGGTACCCTTTATACTCGTGTGGTTTAATTGCAATACTCATTTTATAATGCAATAATAATACGACGCAATAAAGAATAGACTTTCTGGTTTATTTTGATTTTCATTTAATGGCCAGGGTTTAGTTTTTAATAAAAAAAATTAATTTTGTTCCATTGAATTAAACTTTTTTTTCTTTCTAAGAATAAATTCAACTCGTCGGATCGACGCTGCCAATATTTTTGTTTTTTAACGTACATAAATTATGCATGATCTCGCTTTGGTTCGATTTTCAATTAATTACCGTTTAAATTTTTAATCGACGATATTTCGGACGGTAAAATCTTTAGTATCGAATATATTAAGCATAAACTAATTAAGAAACAGATTACTCATTAAATATTTACTATATTGTTTATTTCATTTTCTCAACTATCGGTGTGTACTAGAATCTTCCGGTGGCTCATTCCTTCTGACGTAATTTTTAAATTTTAACTGAATTATTACAAATTTAACAAATAACTCAGCGGTGAGGATTTAATTAAGAAAAAATCCTTGTGACATAACATATTTAATGCAATAATGTTAAATCTTAATATACCTCATTAACGATGTTAAGTGAAAATGCATTTAGACAGTTCTGCCCAACTGTTCGAGTATATTTCCTTAATGACCAACTTAAAAATTTATCATTTATAATAACTATATAAATACACTGTATTTAGTAAATTCTATCAACAAACGACAATTGTTAAAGAAAAAAATTTCCCAAAAATAAACTAGTGCATTACTGCCTATTGCATTCGTGAGAATTAATAAATATTTCAAGAGTAACCGAATTTTATTTAATAATTTCCAACTATCCGGATTGATATACTGCAATGAATTGAGAATATCTCATAAAAAATTATTTCCATAAAAGAACGTGCTTCAGAAATCATTAAAAAGACATCGCTACCGAGATTTCTTCGTTTTAACTAAATTACTTTCGATATAAGTTTCATTTTCCTCAACTTCGTTATTAGTTTCGTTCTCTTTTATTTCAGATTTTAAGTAGGATCGATCCCCTCTTCTTTACTGCAAGACTTTATAACGATCGACGATCGAAACTTACCCTCATACCGCGCTTATATCACGGGGTACCAGAATATTATCTTACTTTTACTTCATAGCTAAAAAAAAAGAAAAAAAAGAACAGAGATAAAAGAAACTCCATCCAGTCTATTAATAAGCAAGATCGACACCTGACAGTAATAAAATCCACAATTGAAATTCTGAAATAATACTGTCCGAAATCGAATATGCGAATATTAAAAAAATCTTATGTTTCAGCATTATATTTTTCAGCATCGTTGAAAATAAGAAAATTTTCAGTCGGAATCGCCTGCATTCCAAATTCGAGTTGGACGCTTCTTCATTCTAAATTGACACTAGAATCTTATTATTTCAGAAAATTGAAGTGGGTATTGTCTTATTGTTAGACCTTCGTGGACTCTTCCATCTTCAATTTTTATTACAACGTAGAACAGTTGATAGAACTAGAAGGCGGAGAGTTGGAGTTTGTTTATTATAAAAGCTAAACAATCCGAGTACTTAATAGTCTCAGTTTTCATATAATAAGTGAAGGCGATCTTGGTTGTACTTAAATACATAATTCATTTATTATTCGATTAGTTAAATATCGAAAACTAATAGAAATTATAAGAGGGAATAATAAGTACCCAGCTCATTATCTGAGCCGACTTTCAATTAAACATTGCAATATAAGGTTGATTTTTAATATTTTCATTCCAGCCAGAAGAACATTCTGCCATCATCTATTCCCAGTAAAGAGTATCCTTCTTATGGTCTCAATCGATAAATCGCAAATTACGAGATCTATCTTAGATTTTTCATCACAGATGGATTTTCTCGTTTCGATAAAGTCGAATTATTACAAATAAATGAGTAAAAGTCGCGGAGGATAAAATTCTAGGGGGCAGATAGAACAGGAAAAAGTTTTTTCTAGTAGTGCAAGAAAGGATTACTAATCCGTTATATTCAAATCCAGTAAAGAAATACCTCCTGGTCTTCTTCTACGTCTATCTCTAGTTTTCTAAAAACTTCCTACGGTCGATCTGGGGATAAAGAAGAACAATAAACGAAATATTGGAAAATGAGAGCGTTTCAATGAGAAATAGTTTCAGGTCTGTCGGAAGGTGGGCCTGGCAGTTGCAAAGCCGACTGAAAGCGAGAGAGAGAGAGAGAGAGAGAGAGAGATTCCATCGAACTTCCATCAAAGGCGGACTCGTAATAAAACTGGATCCCGTGTGTCAAAGTACCTCGCGGACCTTCTCGCGTGATCCAGAGGAACCGTCGAGACAACGGTAATTTGCTCGCCGCTCTCCCGTTGGTGTTTAATTAAAGGACGCCTCGCCACGACCGCTGCGCGTCTCCATTTATGTATATATATATATATATAATATATATATATATATATATATATATATAGCTAAATCGATAATTCATTTGACAAAGGCTCCTCTCGGCTCTTCTATACCTTTCTACATAGATATGCTTGCGCGTATGGAGGTCCTCTGCTTTTCTCGCAAGAACTCATACGTCCTCGTTTCCGTAATTTCGACGCACCAGTTATCCACGCGTGCCATTGTTCCGAGCGGCGCGCCCACACGGCGGCTCCCGCGGCCCGGCCGAATAACGATCGGGGATATACGAAGCGCTCACGCGCGTAGAGGAAAGAAATGGTCGTGTCGTGCCGACGCTCGGGAACCGCGTACGGATGCGACTGCATATATATATATATATATATATATATATATGGATGGGACCTTTAGTTGCGTGAGGAGTTAAAGAGCGTGTAAGAGGATTTCAGGGAAATTTAGCTGAACGGAGCGCAGTGGGAGGGAGAAGAGTCTTGAGGGAAGGAGGGATCGCCGGGAAAAGGATATGAAATGAATTTAATCCCTACCCGACATTCTATTCCGCGTACAACAAATATCTATAGGAGCGAAGAAAAGCGCCTCTGGGACGAGAACGGAAGCGCAGCAGCATATTGCGCCACGGTTCGAGGGAGGCCGGTGAGGGTGAGCGGGGAGGGGGGGGGCGGCAGATTATACGCGAAAAGCCGATAAATAGAACGAGGTCGTGGCGAAGGACGGGCTCGCCCGCGCGCGGCGCGTCGGGCCCAGCGGCCACGGCGAAGGGTGACTTCGCTCGCGACTTCGCGCTCTCGTTGCTCCGACGCAGCAGGCCGGGCCTTGGCGCGCACCGGTGGCGTATATAAGTTGTGAGCCGCTTTTCGATCGTAATATAATAATTGCATATTGAATTGCAATTGTAACCGTGACCTAGTAAAGAAAGTCCGTACCCTCCGCCGCCGAATGAAACAGTACGCACGCTGAAAAGCGCGCATCGCAAACTCGTGTATCGAAGCGTCGTCGGTTTGCAACGGGTCATTTCGGCCGCACTGGCGAGGGTATCGTATTGTTTTACATGCGCAAACACATTTCGTTCGCCCCGAGCAGAGGCTTGCGTCCTGGAATAATAACGGCAAGCCTAGGAATTCACGTATGATTTCCTAATAAGAAGAACCAATTTTTACGCTCGGCGGCAGAAGTCCCTCGCGCTCGTTACCCCCTTGCAATCCCGCTTGATTCACGAGTGAACTATCGACAAGCTATCGAGGTACAAAACTGTATCGTCGCCGTAATCAAAGGCAAATTGTCTTGCTTAGATGCGAATCTTCGGATCGTCATTCTTCGACGGCTTCTGTCAAGCGAATGGGACTCCCGGTGCAGATATACGATACCATTCGGCGTGAAATTAATTACGAAACAAATATCATGATTGGAATTGTATATAAATATATATACAGCTTTGGAAATACAAAACATCTCATCTGTGAATTCGAATACAGTTAATTTTGTCACGTCGTGCAGCCGTATTGGCCTTGCGTCACTCGTTAACGGATGCAAATGAAGGCTCGTTTACCGTACAAATCTAATATTCCGGTAATTACGTGTTTTTTTACCTTCTCTCTCTCTCTCTCTCTCTCTCTCTCTCTCTCCGTTCTTTTAATGTACCGAGTTAACTTCCACAATGCCGGCACTGCGATGTTTTGACGAATCGCTGTTCAAAGCGTTGACCGAATTTGTAATTTACGAATTTTACAACATAATGTCTAAATGTCAATTAAAAAAAAAAAGCAGACATCTGTACGGCATACATTATATTCATAATCGACGATGGATATACCGACCAAAAAATTCAACCTGACACACACACACACACACACACACACACACACACACATTATACACATCGATCATTTTGGAAATCGTACGAAAATTATATTTGTTTAACTGTGATTGAAATGTCGAAGAAACGGCAGCTCTTTTCATTTCAGACTATAACGTAGCAATAAAATGAATAATTGCGAGAGCACGGCAGCAACGCGAACAGTTAATTATAACAAATATATTTATCGAGTAAAAATAAATACCACGACTGCTTTAGTAATAAGTTTATTAAATTACTGTTTTTTTAAAATACACATTTTGCAATATATCATACTTCACCGTGACATCTCGTAAAAATATGTTATGTTAAAGACCTGTCTAAATTTCTATTATTATTTTTTTTTTTATGAAAATTGCATCTCTTATCCAATCTTTTCTTCTTGGAAAATAAAGTCTTTTTTTTATATCCTTTACGCTGTTTTTTTTTTCAATTTATTATAAGCCGAACCAATCTTCCTTTAAACTCTAAATTCTCTAGATTACGATAGAGAATCAAAAACTAATACGAAATCTTTGCCCCGCCTGATAATTAAGATCGCGCCTCGAGTATACTTGAAATTCTATTCGTATATGAAATGTGTAATTTTCCGAGCATTGCTCCGAAATATAATTCACAGAACTGGCACCCCCCCGTGCAGAAGCCTCAGACGGAATAGTAAAAAGGGCTCTTTTATCCCGGCTCTTTTATCGGGCACTTCCATTGTAAGTCCTCGACGCGCGGTACGGCGGAGACCCCTCGGCGGATATAATTATTTTTTAATTTATCCTCCTCGTCTCAAAATTATAACGGGAATTTCACACACTCACTAAAGATGGCGGTGGGCTGGATAGGGGGGGGGAGGGAGGCGATTTACCTTTTAACCCATTATAAAGGAATCCAGAGCAGGATCGACGCTAATGCAATTGTCGCTTGCGGTATATATTTTACTTTCCGTCCCGCCTAAATTGCGCGCATTTCCGTTCGTGGCTTTTTTTCTCTCTCTCTCGAGAAGTCGAGCCTATATTTAAATTAAGCCTGGGAAAACGCTCATCCTCAATTTGGCACAATTTAGCCGGATCGCACACGGCATTATAAAAGAGTCATTCGCGGACACGTGTGATTCATGCATAAAACATTCTGAAGAGTGGCGCTCGGGCCGTTTCGGACGAAAATGCGCCCGCCGCAATTCGACGGAAATGTCGATTCGATGCGTTCATGTAGAAAAGATCGTTAGATCGTCAAACGTTCTACATAATTAATACGTGCTCAGCTCGTGTCGAAAGAGATTCAAATTAACAATTGTTAAATATTTATATATTCGCAATGTAATTGAACGAACAATAATCTTTGCATTCTGGGCAAAAAACATTACGTATTTGTCATTTGTAATGCCTGTCGCGAAAAGTGCGCGAACGAAATTAAATTCCTTAGGATCGCATTTCCGTAAGTCAGACTTAAATGTATTTCGTCTCGTTCGGCAAGTCGATTATATCGCGTTGAAATTTCTCGGTATAACATTTTAAAAGGCGACTGCCAGTCATCGTTGTTAACCGAGGGGCGAGGGCATGGCAATGGCGCTGCGGCCGCGGCACGCCCGGCATGAAATTCCGAACGCTCGCGTTTACTTTAATTTCGCCGGGAGAAGTAAATACCGAAGACATTTCATAACCGGGGGGGGGGGAGGCGGAGCAGCGGTATGCAACTCCCTTCGGCAGCGCGGCACGTCGTATCGAACGAGATTCAAGACGTGCACGTAAATGGTGGATGCCGGCATTTATGTAATTTCCGTATACTCGTGTATCTGGAGCTGCGCAGATATTATAAAGCTTTACGTGCCATTCGCAACCTTAATTTATTCGAAAATTCATGGAATAATAATTGAATCAAAATAGAAATATACTACGTCTCTCTCTCTCTCTCTCTCTCTTTCTCTCTTTCTCTATCTGTCTATCTATCTGTCAATCTCTCGAATGATCTTACATCAAAAATTATAAATAAACAGACAACTATTTATTTATCACTCTCCGCCCATCTCTCTCTCTCTCTCTCTCTCTCTCTCTCTCTCTCTATCAATCGGTCTATCTATCTGTCTATCTATCTATCGATTTCTCGAATGATATTACATCAAAAGTTATAAATAAACAGAGAACTATTTATTTATCTCCCCCCACCCTTAATTCTCTCTCTCTCTCTCTCTCTCTCTCTCTCGCATACTCTCTAATTTAATTCTAAAACGCATTTAATCCGTACCATTGCCCGTTGAACGAATCGCTTATCCCCTTTTAAACCGCGCGAGTGGGCGGAAAAGGCACGGAACCATATATATATATATATATATATATATATATATATATATATATATATATGTATGTATGTATGTATGTATGTATGTATAAGCCAATTCTTATTCCAGCCACGACTCACATAAATCCACGGGGAACAACTCGTTCTAATCGACTCTATAGTTGAGCAAACCGCGCGGTATAAAACGGAACGTGTAGTATACCGCGCGTCGGAAGAGCAGTTCACCGCCGCGTCCCAGTTTCGCCGTGGAAAGGGCAAAAGAAACAAATGGAAGAGAGACGCTCGGCAGGGAAGGAGGAAGGGAGAAAGAGCTAAGAGTGAGAGTGAGAGAGAGAGAGACAGAGAAAGAGACGGGGGAGAGAAGTCACACAGGTATAAGTGGTTTGTCGATCAACCAGGGAAGTTTCACCCCCAGCCCCTCTCTGCTCCTGGCTAACGATACGCGACAGAAGCACACGGTGGAGATCTATGGAGGATATATACATATATATGTATATATATATATATATATATATATATATATATATATATATATATAGACAGAGGCAGAGAGAGAGAGAGAGAGAGAGAGAGAGAGAAAGGGAGGGAGGCGAGAAGGCTATTCTGGCGGGGCCAAGTTTTCGATGTTAATCTTACTTCGTTAGCGCTATACAGTTCGCGCGGTCTCTGTCTCTTCCGGTTCGGCCGTCGCGCTTCCTGCGGGGAGCGCGCGGTCCCTCTATCTCCCCTGGGAGAGCAACTTATATAGTAGCTTCTGTATACAGATAACTGCGCCCGAATGCTCCCCCCTCCTCCCCCCGCTCCTAACTCCCGCTTTTGCTCCAGCACACACGCGTCTCCTTCGAGAGTCCGAAGCGGGATGAAACCTATATACGCGGATGGATATAGAAAAAGAACGGGGGTGGCAAAGGATGTAGAAAGGGATGGGGTACAATGGAACGGTCGGATGATAAAGTCGTTCGTAAATTGTGGAGCTTTGGCATTGGGAGAGGAAGGGAGAGAGAGAGAGAGAGAGAGAGAGAGCTAGGCGAAGGGCACAAAATAGGATTTTCGCGCGTTCGTTAGCGTCTGGATTAAACTCGATAATTCGGTCTCGCCGAAGGTTCTGTGAACTTTAGACCCTCCTACTCCCTCCATCAAACGACTCTATACACTGGTCGAAGCTATTTTTCCAAACGCATCGTTACTGGAATAACAAGAAACTCTGGCATAACTTTCTTATTCGCTATTCTCCCTAGTATAAAATATAGCTTAAATTTCACCTACATACACCGTTATTAAAATGCTTTAAACGAACGCGCCACCTTTAAATTACGAAATAAGCAAAAAGGCATTAGAAATATGCTATAAATATTCTACGAAAGAAGCTCATGTGTTCTAAAATAAGTAGAAATTCTTTAGCTGTAATTTGAGGGGTTTAAGGCCTATGATGCAATACAACGTGATTTGAAGCTATAATAGGAAGTACGTGAAAAATTTAAATTCACTGACCGTAGAATATCAATGAGACCGATGCATCAAGCTAGCTCATATTTAAGGATATTCTGGTTCAATGTATTTATTTTGGTATCACGCGACGTGATTCTATTTAAGCAATTAGAGCAAAAAAATTTTAGAAATATAACTAACTAAAAAGTCAGTGATGTATTTATCAAACTCGTCATTCATTCCATCTATTCGTAATCTAAGAAATGCATTCAGCAGGGATATCCTCAAATTGGATGTAATTGTATTAAATCGCTCAAATTCAAGATAATAATGTTCACTTCTTTTAGTATAGATGATTTTTATACATGATTTTTAGTATAACATATTTGAAATTCGGGTTATTTATTTTGTAATTTAAAGGTGGAGTGTCCCCTTAATTTAAATATAGATTATCAATTTTGCTCCCAGCACATGCAGACAGTAAAATTCATTATTTACATTCAATTTTGTTGTTTGCATTAAATTAAAAGTATAAACTTTGAGATTAGTAATCGATTGTTAATTAAATTAATGATTAAATAACTGAAATAACTCAATGCATATTTAGAAATTAAAAATTTATGTTATAATGTATTCGTATTTTAATATTAAGCCTCAAAATGAAAGTACAAGTTAGCAAATCTAATGTAACTATTCCCAGACAGCCTTCGTGTTTATATTAAAGGTGAGGAATGAATGGAATTTTTTAGCAGCTATTAGGTAAATTTTTCAGTCCATAAGCTTTTATTTTTGACTGGTTCGAAATATCTATTATATTAGGTAATTTAGGGTGCGAAAAATAATGAAACTATCATCAACTTTGCTCCGTTCGAGTACAATGCGAGTTAAACAATTTGTACAGAGAAGACGTTTATTGTGTCTCGCAAGTTCCGATGACTTGCTGTATTTACTATATGATGAAAACCACAATCAATACGCATAATAGTAAATAATTAAAAAGAAATCTATTAATTTATTTATTTTTATCGTTAAAACGATCGATAAAACACGAATACAAATGCTTATCCACGCATTTCTGACGACGTTGCTGTATTTATAATAATTACAGACATATTTTGAATATGTGAAAATGTGATACAGATTTACTCGCCTACAGGCATTGGTAGATTTAAAAAAAAAATGAAATCGTAATGGGTTATTATCCATACAAAGAGATACGAGCCTGACAGATTATGTAGTGTTCACGAATAGTTTTACATTTATAGTCATGTTTTAATTATAGAAAAAATGTGTAAAAAAATAATTTTTTAACAAGTAATGATGTTTTAGCATACAACCAATTATAAAAATTAATTTTAAAAAACTAATACTCAGCAAAAACATTACTTTCACCGAATCTATTTTCAATCTATTCGAAATTAGCTATACGCTTGGCTAGACGTAATTGAAACATTTATAATGCAATATAAACGAGATGAAAGCAACTATAATTATAAAAAACTTATACTTTTGGTGTTTCTCTGGCATTAATATTTATTAAATAGATTCGATAGAACTTGAATGAACCGATACAATTTTAAATGAGGAATCATGTAGGAAATGGTCGTACTAGTTTTCAATAACGTATCTCAAATTTTGGACTAGTTTTCATCTGACTGAAAATGAAAAAAAAGCTTATTTCAATTTATGATTCCTTCGTACGTACAATATTAAAAGTTTCCTGAAGTAAATAACGCTAAGGTTATTTTCAATGTGTAATGGAATAAATAAAATGTTTTTAATATGTGTAGTTCTTTGATGAAGTTATTAGCTTATATACAGGTCGTAATTATATATTATATAACAAAGACCGACGCATTATAATAATACTAATTTATTAATATACTAATATGCTAATTTATTGAATTTGATATACATTGGTCAGCTCGACGGCATAAAGACATAAAAACAATTACGTAATAAAAGGTTTAAGTATTAAGCTCACGATTGCCATACAGTAATAATTTTCGGATGAGCCGAAAACATAGGAAGACCAAAGAATTCCCAAATTGTCGCAGCATCTTACCGGAACCGTAAACAATTAATTAAAGATTATTATCTATCAAGGATCATTTTACGATTCATAATACAGTGCCGCGGAGTAGAAGCTGTAAAGTAAGTAATGCTGAAGCTTATTCGGATTACATTATATTATAACTTGGACAATCCAAATTATTATGTATATTTACATTGTTTAATCTGAATAGTCGTGAAAAAATTGACAATTTTTAATAATTAAATAGAAAAACTGTCAAATTTGATTCGTTATCCTAATTGAAACGATCGCAGTCGGTGTGGAGCCATACATTATAATCCGATATGTACTAATTACTCACTTCTATCGATATATAATAACTTAATCCATTTTTCATAATGTAAAGCGTATTCGGTAAGTATTTATTGGGCCGGAAAGTCCCCTCAATGTCTCATTGTTTAACTAGTATAGAATTGGATGAGTTTTATTTCGTTGCTCAATTCATTGAGCTTATTGCGAACTATTCAATTCTGACAATAAGCGGACATTCCATCGAATATCCCGATCTTAAAGCGCTTTCTGCACTGGTAGAAATAATACGATTAATTATCGAAAATTTGTTTTCGAAAATTAAAAACAAATCGAAAATTTCAGTGCGTCTCTCTTCTCTCTCTCTCTCTCTCTCTCTCTCTTTTAATATTCCAGCCCTAATAATACACGCTGCTCCTAACCGTATTAAGCGCAAACTAGCGCCTATATATCATAAGTCGTCATCCGAGGGTGCCGATGATCACAACCCCCCCCCCCCCCGGGCCCATTCTAGTGTATCTCTTCTCTCACGTTTTCCATTCGCGAAGGAAAGCATCAAAGTCGCTTATTTATAGCGTAGGCGATTTAAAGTACTCGTAAACCGTATTTATATGTATCTGTCTATATATATATATATATATATATATATATATATATATATATATATGTATGTATCTATGTATGTATGTATATATTCGCCGGATATACCTCATATATATATATATATATATATATATATATATATATATATATATATGTAAAAAAGAATGTAAACATATACCTGCCCGTCGAGAATTGAAGTGGCCGTTATATATGGTGAGCATCAAAGTTGATACCGGCTAAGTTGACGCGCTATGCACATATCTATATATATATATATATATATATATATATATATATATATATTCAGCCAGAGCTCCGAAGTACACACGAGCCCCGTCGTTCTTACACCTCTCGCATATATTGCACGTCGAAGGATAAGCTACTCGGAGCCTTCTCCTCCCCTTCTACTTCCTCTCCTTCCTCCTTGCGGCTCCTGTTGTTTTCCCGCCTCCTTCACTATATAAACGTATACGTGTATTTATCTTTATCTAGAAATTACCGATAAGACCGTGGAGCCTGCGCGCTTTTTCTTTTTTATTCATTTACTGTCCGGCACTTCGCGCTCGAGCCCGGTGGCACGGCTCATCGCACCCGCGCTACTTCATATGGATTAACGGTCAGATGTATATATATATATATATCTGTATATGGAGGAGGGGGCGGATCTGTAATACGTCCGTATCTCGAAAGGGACAAGTCTCTCTCTTCTCTCACTCTGAGACTCGTTATCACAGGGGTTGAGGCGGGGGAGGAGGTCGGGGGGCGGGGGCCGGACGCGTTGCACTCGCTACGACGGCCCGAGTGCTACTAAACTCGCGCGCTTCGCCAGTTCAACCCCAAACGCGGGTCGGGTCTGCGGCGGTCGCGGCGGCTTCGGTGGCGGCGACGACGGCGGCTGCGCCCTTCGCCCGCGCACACCTGTGTGTACCATCCCCTCCGGATCTTTTCCCACCCCCGTCCCACCCCCGACGCGCCGGCACGCGTCGTTCTCCCCTCGCTCATCTATTTCCCGCCTATTATGTCTTATCTGCATTTTCGGCATCTTCGGCGAGAAGCCCTGAATGTGTATATGGTCATACGTTAAACAAAAAAACACGCTTTCTATGATAACGAAGACATCCCATCCTCTATGTAGCTATCTCTGTCTCTCGTTTCCCATTCCTTGGATTTACACTTCATTACTACCGCGTCAGCTTTATCTTCTTCTCTTGCGCGCGTCAAATATTTATTTTCGTTCTTTTGTTCTTGATTAGGCTTTGTTTGCCATATTCTTTTGTATATAGAAGCTGCTCCACTTCGCAGTTCCATATGTACGGGCAATTTTCAGTTTTGAAATTTTTTATAAGCACACGAGCCACGGGAGTCTATATTTTTCTTTTTTCTCACTATTCCCTGTTTTTCTGGCTATGTGGTATTCGTACGAGGCATTGATATCTCTGATGAAGATAGTCGTATAATGATCTAATAGCATTGCGACGATGTAACTTGACTCAACATGTCATAAATTATTATGAATTCTCTTCCTGTAAATTAAGAGATTCAAATTGATTGCGATACTTTCCACATTTATCGGATAAAATAATGTTAATTATAGTATACTCAGAAAACGATAATTTGACAACTACATATTGATTGAGAATGTTTAGTTATAATAGGCATAGAATGTAAAAATACGCCTATTTCAACAAATAATTCGTTTTACAATAAAATATTTACTATCAATGAATGATTCGTGAAACGCTTTATTATTCTCCAATAAACTAAAAGTCCTGTTTTTTGCTAGAGCTTTTACAAGAGTCTGATACTTATGTGTTTGCGAGCGAAAAACAGAACAAACCTAATACTGTTAATTATATTCATTTGACAGCCCAAATGGTTTCATCCGAAAAAAAACTTCAATCATACGCGCACTTGATCACTTGCGATTCTCCCATCGTACAGACCGGACTTCATCAGCATCAGTTCCGCTGTAAATCATGTTAAATTATCTCCCGTATCTGATAATGAGCGTGGTCTTCATTTGAATTTATCTACCCGAACCGTGCAACGCGCGCGTTCGTCCTCCCTTTCTCGTCGTCCACTTTTCCTCGCTCCGTACATAATGGTTATAGCGCATCCCGTGCACGCCCAAAAATATCAGACGGTTCGGTGCTCGACCGTCCCGTCCCACGGCGGGAAACACGGCGCGCGAGACTCGCGCACATTAGCGTTCTATTAAGCACGTTTCGGGTTGTACTATTTCGTGCGAGCCTCGATAAAATCTCATTAAAGCAACGCAATGACATCGCGGCACAAGGACGGTGTAATTTTGGCACGTCGTCGAGCATGTAACTTTTTTTGGTCAACTTCGAACAAGATGGATTCGAAGAAGCTGTGAATAGCTCGGGGTTAGAAAGCTAATCACCACGGAATGGCAAAGGTTTTAACGAATAGACGTATGTGAAACAGTTATTGGCAGTAGGTGTAGCTCGTTCGAAATTTGAAAATGTCATCGTATATAAATTATAGGGGAATAAATGTAGTCGTAGTTTTCGACTACTCCCGGGCTAATTCATATCTCTTGTTTCTCTGGTGACAGTCCGAATGATATTTACATTAGACGATACTGTAAGCGCGAAAATAGAGTTTTCGATCAAGCTCATTGAAGATGCAGCAGCGAAATGTCAATTTGGTAAACTGGTTGGATATATATGCGATTTCGTATATAACAGTGGTACGTCCGAAAATTACGTACTAGAAACGGATAGACGTAACGCAGGCCATACGCTGATGAATGAAAATGCACCTTAGCTTCTCTAATTAATCCTGCATGCCCTCCCTCCCCCTCGTCCTTTCTCGACCCCGCACCCTCTCGTTTTTCACTATTATTCGAATATAGAACTACGACCGCGTGCGAGCTCCGACGTTCGTTTCCCTATTATTAACCTTTTTTTTTCTTCCACGCTCTTCTTCCTTCATTCACAAAGAGCACGGAATTGATTTTTCGCGTCTCTTTCGATTCCGACATGGATGTACCGCTCCTGGCGCAAATCCTTCGCACCGGAAGCAGAGGGCTCACGGCGCACCTCACTCTCTCTCTCTCTCTCTCTCTCTCTCTCTCTCTCTCGCTCGTCCTCGCTTCCCCTCTATGACAATCGATTTTCTTCTATCCCGGCTATTTTTTCCACGTAACTCTCCCAGCACTCCGCTGCCTTCTTAACAATAGCGCAGGTTGCACAGGTGCATAGATGCGCTTGGCCTTTTGTATTCTCCCGTGTTCTTTTTCCGTTGATAAGCTATGTGATAAAAACGTTATTGATTAAGCGCCAGAGTAAATACATTTGTCTATTAATAAAAGGAAGTTCTTTGTTAGAAATTTTTTATAGTTATTATAATATAGATAAGGTCAAATTGATTCGAAAGATTATTCTTTTAGATGAAAGTATCTTGATTCAATAATTTTACACCATTACGAACTAATATAATGTGTATCAATAAATAATATATCAATAAAAATTTAATTATTATTATTCTGATGAAATCGCTAAAAACATTGGACGTAGTATCGAAATTATCAGATGACTCAGAAAAAATATTTCTCTTACTTAAATGTAAATACTTGTCATAATTATGCATTGATTAAATCACAAAAAATTAAAAGTATATCCTAATCGCTTATTTAACGCTGGCTTCAAGATATTCTTCAAGTTCAATTTTTTGAGTATTTTGCTGATATAAAACATTTGTATTCCTGATGAAGTGCAAGTCGCCTACCAAAGATAGAATCGAGTTATTAACTTTTAGTTAAATCGGTACTTTCCATAACTGCAACTAACTATTACTTCAATGTCAATTTCTACTCAATTTGATAATTTTTTTCCTTAGAAATAAATTTAAAAGATTTTTCCATTTCTACTTCATCAAAAGAATTTTAGTAATCTTCTAAATTCATATTAATCTTTTATATAAATATAAAACGTTATCGTTAAATTATATTTAAATTAATATAATTAAATTAATAAATATTTTTATCGGTCTTTATAATATAATATATTAGCTAAAATAATGACAGTCCGACTGTCCTTGTTTATGTTCACCTCCGGAGAATCGGAAATAAAACTTATTAATAAAAATAAATTAGATTAAAAATTAGAAAGAATAAAATAAAATAATAATAAAATAAAATAAAAATAATAAAAGCAATAAACTATATTCTATGTTAGTGAAGGACAGCTTGACTGCCCCCACCATCTTAAACTTAACTTCTCTTTTGGCGTCCGACGTTTCGAACCGCTACGGTTCATCTTCAGGAACTAAATCGTTTAGTTTAACATAGTATATAGTCTATTATTTTTATAATTTTTGTTTTGTATAGTATTTTATCTTGTATAGTCTAACTGTCATTATTTTAGTTAATATATTATATTATAAAAACTGTCAGACCGGTAAAAATATTTATTAATTTAATACAAAACAGTCGACATAAGTACAATTTTTACTTTTAAATTAGATTTACATTAAAGATACATAAGAAATTTCACTGCTCAATACGATTTTACGATACAAATATAAATCGATGAAATTCCGGTTTAAAAATATCAAGAAATAAATAAAAGGTCTTGAAAATTTTTTTTCTTTATACTTTAAAACTGGTTGTCAAACTGTATCTCGTTTAATTTTCTGTTTTTTTATCTATTTATTTATTCATACACGAAAAGTCACGTACATCCAGTAGTCTATAATCAGCCTCCCTCGAAACAGTACATCCAAGCTGGAGTCACGCTATGTACGCCTATATATATACACACTTTCGAGTCCCAAGTACAAGTAAAGATATATCTTGTATACTCAGTGATATAGAAGAAGGACTTGTTGCCTGTATATATATATATATATATATATATATATATATATATATATATATATATACATATAGAGAGAGAGAGAGAGAGAGAATCGTGCTTTTTAAGACTTTCGTGACTCTTTCGGGCGGCTCTTCATCGGCGAATGGTACAGGCAATCGGTCTCTTAGACTTGTTGTTGGGGCTTATTCTGCAAACGTGACTTGTCCGCGGATGCCCCTCCTCTCTCTCTCTCTCTCTCTCTCTCTCTCTCTCTCTATATATATATATATATATATATATATATATATATATATATATATACGCATTTGACGCGAGAATGCGATTATTTCGATCAGCAACAGGACCGTTGCGGCCAACTGCTCAAAAAAATTGACTTTTGCTCGGTAGCCGCCGAGTGCTTGTTTTTTTTCTCTTTTTACCCCTTTAAAGCCTACCTCTATATATTAATGTTATTATCGAACGCAACTTAAAGAAAAAACAAGCATTATCCCGTCCCTCGAAAAGTTCTTGCTGACGCTAATTTTTTAGTTACAGAAATAAACTTTTCGTAATATTCGATTTCTCAGCAGAAAGTAATATTATTATGCAGTCGGTTGTGCATAAAATACACCGGATAATTCGCAGAAATAAGGAGACCCAAAAATTATAAATAAATTTCAGAACAGACTTGAGAAATAAACCGACATGCATATTTAATTAAATTAATAAATTTTAGAAATGCCAGAAACAATATTGATTCGAAAATTCGACAAAAATTCAACAACAACTTGATAATATATTTCCGAATTCGTTCGAGCATGCTGCGTTTTACGCTGTCGCTTGCTTAATTCATAAATAAAATAAATATGAGTATCGATTATACCGAAGCAGAGCAGGCCAAAGGATCGGATGGAACATTCAGAATGGACAGCAGTTCACCTTCAATGCGAACTAGCGGCAATAGAGGATGTTCTTAAATTTTTTAAAACACCCCAGAAATCGAATTTGTACATAATGCAATTTACAGGTCTAAAGAGTTAGTTTAAACACAATCGGCGAGTAATTAATTATAATGTTACAAAATATATGTAATACTTCTCAAATTGAAATCTATTAAATTGTAATCTATGTCGCATATATAAACATGGAGCATATTTCGACTATGAATTAACAAGCTATATAATTTTTTACAGAAGTTGATTTTAATTATATAAGCTCGTAGCGCAATAGTAACATGTATACAACCACAAAGAATCAATACAATCTAGCTCTATTCGTTGGCAAAAATATGGTTCAATTTAAAGTCATCATAATTATGTTGAAAATTATGAATATTCTGATCCATGTAATACAATTAATATATCTATCTACTTCGTATTTGATAAATATAAAAATCATACTCTGTTTCACAAAATAAGGTCGCGCTTCAAACATATTTCGTTGTGTGTTTCTTATTTAAAGAAAACTTTTCCACGACTTCTAGTTACGTAATGCCGAAATTCAAGTTAGGATCATGTCATTAGGAATTACTTAAATTCTTTTTTATACTTCAGCTGAGACTTCTAGCCATACATTAGATAACCGTGAGTTTTGAATGGTGTTTGCCATTTGCTATTATTATGTTAGTTAACATAAAAAGTAAAGTGACATGTAAGAATACTTATGCAAATGTAATTAAATTCGATACAATTTCGAAAAAATATCAGAATTAAATAAAAACATACATTGATTAAGGGAGACCAATTTTTGATAAAGATAATGATGCTACAACATACTAAATCTTATGAATTTTAATCATTTTGTAACTCTGTGTCTCGTTATTTATGTAAGCTTCTCATTATCATTGGAGTCACTAAGACAGCTGTACTTCAAAATTATCTCTTGGCAATCTCATCATTGGCGCCTCCAACTGAAAAAAATTAAGAAGAAAGGGAACACCCATTACTAAGCTAATGTATAAAGTTGATTTGATCTTGTTTAAACATTATAGTGAAGTAATGTCGTGAACAAAGTTAACATGTGTTGAACAGTAAGTTCGTGAATAATATATGTTCTAGGTTCTGCTCAGTAAGCCAATATCGACGCTCTTATTGTTCATTAGAGAGAAAGAAGTCAGTGTATAACAAAAATTGATTAATGAAATAAAATTTTTAGATATATAATAAAGGTAAGTTCGCAGAACAGTATTGATCTATCATTAAATTATGCAATATATTTTTATTACTCGAATATTACTCAATTAGTAATCTGCGTTTTGGACTAATTTCATCTATTAAAAGAATAGATGATTATATATTGAAAATAATATTGGAAGCCGGAAGTGTTTTATAATTTATAATTTTTTTAAATTAAATATATATATATATATATATATATATATATATATATATATAACAGTTTTTGTTGTCACTAATTCATATATAGAATTCTCGAAACTGTAATATTGATGATAAAAAGTTTGAAGTCTTTCAATAGATCATAACATACAATTTCGAAACAATAACTATTCTTCCCAATTTGTATAGCGTCTGATATATTTTTTATCTAATAAAGAATAAATATTAGAATATTCTCTTCCACATATACATTTTTATCACTCAAATATTGTCATAAAGTCGTTACAACACTGTAACACCTACTAGACGGTACTCATGGCAATCAAGTTATCTTCTCTTCAAACTGAAAATATTTAAATTCCACTCCAGAATTTTAAAATTCAAATCTAGACTTTTTACGATTCGAGATTGGCCTCAAATTTTATCGGTGTTATATTTCGACTGAAAAAAAATCGACTTATCACACTTACTCAAACAGTCATGTCATATCATTCACGAGTAACGTATATTTAAAAAATTACATAACCGTATTTATGAAACAATATGTATTTCTATTTCATAGGGCTATCGAACGATTTCTTGAAAAATACAATGATTAAGTATCTACAAAACTTAATAAATGCCATTTTGCTGGCATCACTATTAACAGCCGCAAATGGCCAAAATAATATTTCCGTTGAAGAAAGTTCAGTTCTTAAACAGTTTGTATTATCGGGATCGGTCATCCCTTTGGCATATGACATTGAATTGTCCAAGTTCAATATCGTAGAAAAGGAGTTTAAAGGTAAAATCAGAATAGTCGCACAAGTTGTTCGTAATACGGATAAAATATCTTTTCACGTGGGAAGCACAATGAGTGTGATAAAAAGTAGAGTCGTCGTTGACGGCCAACGATCTTCGGCTGAACGAGAGAACACTTATGACTTGAAGACGGAAATCTGGACGATTCTGTTAAAACAAAAATTGCCAGCTTCAAGTATCGTGTGTATCACTATAATTTATAAGGGAATCCTGCGAGCAGACATGTTTGGCGTCTATAAGAGTTCTTACATGGATGAGACTGGCAAAGAGATGTAAGTTTTCCCTATATAATATTTAACCGGCGAAAAACCATTTGGTCCAAATAAATATGCATATATATATATATATATATATGTGTGTGTGTGTGTGTGTGTGTGTGTGTGTGTGTGTGTGTGTGTGTGTGTGTGTGTGTGTGTAAATGCATATGTATATATTTTTTTTAAAGATGGTTAATAGGTACGCAGTTTCAAACGATATACGCAAGACACGCATTTCCTTGTTTCGATGAGCCAAAGTACAAATCGACATTCACAATCAGTATTTCGCCACCAGATGGTTACCACTGCCTAAGTAATATGCCGAAAAAAGATGCAACTGGAACGTAAGTTTTCAATAACTATATACACTCAATAACTATATAAAACATGTAGAAATTATGTCCGAATCATTTATACAATAGTATTTACCATTGCGAATAATTAGCTAAAAATATTGTTAAAACAATTTTTAGATTCCTTATACATAAATTATTTCTGATAAAAATTTTTTTAAAAGGTGGATTACGTTCGAGGAATCCGTTCCTATGTCGACGTACTTAGTCGCCTTCGTCATCTCGAACTTTAAGTCGCAATCGAACAACAATTTTCGAGTCTGGTCCAGGTCCAATGCCTTGGAGCAGAGTACGTACAGTTTGAATATAGGCTCCAAAGCCCTCAGGTACTTTAGCAAACTGCTCGACTTGCCATATCAGCTGAAAAAAATGGACATGGTCGCAATTCCTGACTTTATGTTCGGTGCCATGGAGAACTGGGGTTTAATCACTTATCGCGAGACATCCATGCTTTACGATTTTTACGATACCTCGAATGTCGATAAACAAAGGATAACCACCACCGTGGTACACGAGATCTCGCATATGTGGTTCGGCAATCTCGTCACTATTAGAACGTGGGGTTACATGTGGCTAAACGAGGGTTTCTCCTGCTACTTCGAATACACAGTGTCGGACAAGGTAAGAACGAAATTATTATCCCTATTATAATCTACTTAGACAACTTGAAAATATACGTAATCAGGGATAAATCACTCGATTTTCTGCACAAGTTTATTTTGAAAAATAGAAAAATAAATAACATTCAAGAATTGCTATAGTAAATCTATAAAAATAGCAAGTATCAATACAGCAACATAATATTTTGATGAATTAATTCTTAAATTCATGATACTTTTATTAATATTACGTGTAATTAGATATTTCGTATGACCATAAATATAATTTATCTTTCAATTGATTCTGTTTTTTCAACACAAGTTTTTATTGAAATGTATTTTTAAAAATTTCGAAACTGTGAGTATTTATATATAATCTACTGATAGAATGTTCAAAATAATTCTTCTAAAACACATATTAAATATAACTATGTGCAATTAATTTATAATTTTATTAGCAGTAATTTATAGTACAATTATTAATTTAGATATACGATTTAGATATACGATGAGATATACGATTGATTTTTTTGACAAAATATAGTCCAACTAAATTTGTAATAATGTAGTTTTTCATACTGCATCGTCATTAATATCATTGCAGATCGAAAAAAATTGGAATATGAGTGAACAATTTGTAGTAAATAGACATCAACTTGTTATGACATTTGATGCTTTAGCTGATTCTAAACCAATAACAAGAAACGACACAACAATAGAGGAAATAGAAAAAATAGGAGGAATTATTGTGACCACCAAATCAGCTTGTATAATACGAATGCTTGATAAAACATTCGGAAAAGATATTTTCCAAGCTGCTCTACGCAATTATATCAATGATGGGTAAGTTGGAAGAATAGTATACACGTGATTTTTTTATCGAAAATCCTGTATGCATACGCTCATACAAAAATAAACTCGAGGATGAATAATTATTATAGAGTTTGTGTTCTAAATTATAGTTATAAATTATATATTTCTAAGAACTATGGTTTTGGAAAAAATTCAGTAAGAAAGAAAAAGTCTTTGTAACAGTAACATAAAATATATATAATTTGTTATTCTAAGAAATTCTGAATTCTGTAGAAAATACAAAACAGTTGCACCCTCCGACTTATGGCGAGCATTCCAGAAACAAATTGATGCAGCTAGTATTGACGTCTCTATTGCTAAAGCGATGAAAAATTGGACTGAAACAGCCGGTTTTCCATGCGTATCAGTTACTATAAAACCGAATTACATACTTTTGAGCCAGGAGAGATTCTTCATTCAAAAGCCTAATCCGGCACGCGAAGAGCAGCTCTGGTCGATACCCATAACCTGGCTGACCTCGATTCAGGCAAACAGCGGAACAGCTCGGTCGACAAAACCGGTTCGCTGGCTATCGAGCAGAAATGCAAATTGGACCATTGACAATAAAAATGCGGCCTGGACAATCCTTAACGTTCATTCCGCAGGTCCATAAACGCATTGCTCTAAACTAATGTCCAATAAGTTACTCCGGATAGAAAAATAAAGAGCGAAAATTTTTGCAGGTTACTATCGTGTGAATTACGACAAAGATTCGTGGAACAAAATTATCGAAGCCCTGACGAACGGTGATTTCGAGAAGATTCCTGTACTCAACCGCGCAGCAATCATCGACGACTCGCTAAATTTGGCCAGAGCTGGTTTGCTGGATTACGATATTCCGCTCCGGGCTCTCCAATATCTTAGACGGGAAACTAATTATTTACCTTTCAAATCGGCTTTTGGCTCGTTGGATTATTTGCTCAGAATGTTTTCAATGAGTCCAGATGCCGATACATTTAAAGTAACATTAAAAATTGAAATTATTTTTCAAAATGAATTCGCTATTTTAAAACTCGCCTCTATTCGGGCATTTCTGTGCTAATTTATTTGTACTTTTTCAACAGGTATTTTTAATTAATTTGTTCGAAAATATTTATATTGATTTATCCTATAATGACCAGTCGGATGATGATCAATTAACAATTTTATTACGTCAAGAAATTAATGATCGAGCTTGCTATCTGCAGTACACTTATTGCGTTGAAACATCACAAAGACTTTTTAATAATTGGATGAAGAACAAAGTACCGTAAGAAAATTTTAATATCACTATAATTAGTGCTTTTGAAGATGATAATTATACGAAGTCTTAATAAGCATTTTAAATTTCTAATAGTGATGAGACATAGATTGAGAGAGCAATTTTATAAGTATAAACAAATTGGTTTTATGTATAGACTTTATAAGCACATTAATTTATCACAAGAATTATATCAAAATCTTGTATAATATATTTCTAGTTGTTTGGGGGGGGGCAGTTATCAAAATAGTGTTAAATAATGTTTGTATAATATATTGACGTTTTTTATTTGAATTTTTGTTCTATATTTAATATAATTTTGTTCATGATCATTTATTTAGCAAATTTGTTGATTATTATTTCTATTAATTTGTTAAAGCTATATAGTGCTACAAATTACTGTATAGCTTAAATCTACTAATAATAACCATAATAATATATATTAAATATATGATTCATATGTCAAAAAGAATCTCAAAGAATCAAAGATCGGCGGCATATTGTACAGCTATTAAATATGGTACCGATGTAGAATGGACATTTTTATGGGACCAATATAAAAAGTCCAATTCGGCAACCGAGCAGATAACAATTTTAAAAGCTCTGGGATGCTCGACAAATACTAAAGTATTACGAAGGTTAGTATTCTTCATATAGTATTCTTCTTATATTTTGCACTTACTATTTTTCTTAAATAGATTTATCATCTAATAATTTTCAGATACCTTCTCACAGTATTGAAAGATTTTAGTTCAAGTTTGGTTCACAGGCAAGATATGAACATAATTTTTAAAGGAATTTACTCTTCTAGTATGGAAAGTGCAGAATTTATTATAGACTTCGCTAGTAAAAACTATGATACTCTCTTAAAATAGTAAGTAAATTTTTATTGTACATAATATTTTCAATAGACTCAAAATTTTCTGATTATGAAACATAATTATTAAAATACGTACATATGTATATATATATTATCTTTTACAAAATTATGATTGATTCATTAATCGAGACTTTTGAAAATGCGACGTAATTTATTCGCTCATTACCATTTTTAGTTTCGGTGGCCACGCTGAGATAGTATTAATAATGCTAAATGCAATGCGAGGCTATCCCAGTAAAAGAATCGTTGAAAAGGTTGAGAAACTGGTGAAAACCGATAAACGGATAGGTCAATTTAATGCAAATTTTGTAAAAGGTTTCGACGACGTGAACGCAGAAATAGCATGGTTTAGGTTGCATCTGCCTATCATAAGTAGTTGGATACGTACAAATTAGTTTACACCCTCAATTTCTAGCTTAATTAAATCTGTTTTATGAAAAATATAAAAATTATGAAGGATAGAAATATAAATATGTCTAAGGAAAACTATGATTGTTTAATTTTTTAATAGCCTGTCACCGCCGCCTTTTTCTCTCATCTTGAATAGAAATGATAGATTTTGAGATCTTGATGATATTAAGGAAATAAGGAAACATTACTGATTATGGAAAATACTCGATTGTCGTTCGGTTATTCGGCTTGTTTTAATCCTCCAATATCCCATTTTAGAGTAACATTTAAACCAATACGAGTCTTTTCCATAATCAGTCTTTTTCACAATTGTTTTCTTACTTCTTTAATAATTATAAAGATCTCAAAATCTATTATGGAATACAACAAAATACTGATACTTGACCAATAGAAGTACGTAAAATATCTCGACGGCATTTGACGGATACAGTGCATTCATGCGCATGTTTGTAAGCATCTCTCCAAAATCTGACAACAAAAGAATTAATACAAAACTAGATCAATCTTTCATCAATTTTCAAGACTTATGGATGCATTCGACAGCAAAGGGACGATAACATTTTTCATTATTAGGTCAATCCTTCTTTTATGGGCACATGAGCTATTCTATGATACTACATGTTAAAGGCAAAATTATTTATTTATTTATCGAGAACAGGAGCTTCTAAATAACCCCTTTTAAGTCACTAGACATGCTCAGTACCAATGATGTAAATCTGCACAATTTGTCATAAATTATTCATCAATTATCCGTAGAATAAAATATGTTGCCACGGCATTATGTTCTCAGCAGCCTGAAGGATCTTATCACTTGATATGAAGTTCACAGAGGCCTATTGGAATTATTGACTTGAATACATGAACCAGGAAGCAAAATTTTCAACGTTTTTGCCACAGACGATCTGTGCTATTAGAATTTTCAAATAATAGTCTTTGCTCAAAAAATCACCAGAGCTTGCAATCTGCTAGGAATTTAGCAGACCCCAATTTAAATTAGTGACGAAAATACATATACCAGGACTCGAACCTTACTGGATTTTAATAATGTGCAGTAAGATCTACTAATATGCAATAAATTTCAAGATTTGTTATTAAAATTTCAAGAGGCTACGAAAATAGTTATCGAAAAAATCAATAGTAAATAAAAATATTCAATGTTACTAATATATTTTCGTTAATGTTTTCTCCATAGATGGTAAATAAAAACTCTCGACGCTACAGAAATCGAGAGATATTTTTTTCTCTCAAGTTAGAACATTTGCTGTCAACCCGTATAAAGTACTACTTTGGGAGTAACAAATTATATTAAAAAACATAGATTGCATATTTTACAGAGCTGAAACACTAATGTAATATTACAAAATAATGGCATGAACATTATACAATAAATTGATCAGTTATAACGGTTCATTTCTTGAACAATCGATAATACATTTTATAATGTATTAAAATGTATTAAAATATGCAGGAATTCATCTCTACATAGCGAATTTGACCAAGATTGTAAATAATCTAAAAGGACAAGACTAGGTAATACACGTCAACGGATGAATAAATTTTTATTCAATTAAAATATCTAAATAAATGAAAGTCAATATAAATACAAATCGAAAAATTCTGGTACTACAGATTTGTAACCAATTCTTGCTTGTAACCAATTCTACAGGACGTATACATCTTACTATGTGTCAAATCATGGTTGTAACCTTCGAATACAAGCATTATAAATCCAGGCTGTATATTAATTTTATATCCTATCGGAAGTACCGACATGGGCTTAAATTATTTTAATAATTTATAGTAAAATTACATATTAAGAATTATTAGATATAGAATTGACCCAAAAATAAGTCTAAATTTATGGTGTAACAATAACAAATTCTTACCCTTCTCTTCACCTTATTGTAGGCTGTCTTTCCTTAATTTACAAGAACATATAATTATAGGTGATTTTACTGCGCAACATGTGAATTGGAAATGCAGTAAAACTGATACAATTGGCATAAAAAATTGTACTTATGTCGGCTGTTTGGAATTAAATCAATAAATATATTTATCAGTTTCTTCATTCATCCTCAGGATGAACCGTAGCGGTTCGAAACGTCGTAAACCAAAGGAGAAAATAAGGTGGTGGGGGCAGTCAGATTGTCCTTCACTAACATAGAATATAATATATAATTTTTATTATTTTTATTTTATTTTATTCTTAATTTAATCACTTACTTCAACCTACAGAGAAATACGATCTTCTCATTCATAATTATCATAAAATTACACACACAGAAAATACTTCAAACTCAAATAAAGATCCCATAATAATTTTTATTATGAATAGAAATATAGGTTTCATAATAATTATAGATCTCAAAAAGTAATTTTGCTGACAAAATAAATACATATGTTGTCGATGATACCAGGAGCTCGGATCATTACCCGATAAAAATTTATATCTCTGAAAATTATAATTAGTATAAATTATAAAGTTAATTAGTATAGATTATAAAATATATACCTCTGTAAACAAATCGATTGATATTAAAAAATCATATAAATTACGATCTAAAAAATAAACTGGAAAATTGTTTCTGAACTCCTTCATAAAGCCTAAAAATTCTCAACATATACTCCATTTTTTCTACCAACCATTTTCTCCGCGGGATAAATATTTGTAAAAATTCGTGCAGCAAGCTCTTTCAGAGCCCGTCTGCGAAAGCCGAGGTCATACGCCATTTCCTTTCCGTGGACATGATCATTTCATCGTGAGCTCCTACTTTTATTTCCACCGATCACGCATCGATTCAAAAAAGCTTGGCCAATAAAGTTTCTAAATAACACTGATCTACGGTTGCTTACATCAGAGGCCGAGTATTCGGCATTAGTTAATAAGTTATACAAGTCCTCTTCATTTGGCGCTTGATTTTTTGCGCATGCGATCCTTCTCTATGGAGACGATCGAGTGAAACGAAATAAATTACATATTTTGCATCTTTATCAAACTTGGCGACTACGCTCCAACGTTTTACGTGACATCAACCACTTTTGACCGAATTCTGACCAAAATAGTCCACATTCCACTAGCTAATAGACCATTGGCGGTAGGTCAGGTTAGTCTCAAACGACGGCGGGTTCATTGTTTATAGGTTTCCCTCAGCGTAAACGGCAATCAAGGCACATTTGCATGATCAACGCTTCTATCAGGCTCACAAGTCCACTATAGGAAACTGTTATCGAATTTCGTTAATCATTGTTTGATTATTTGCATGATGAAAAGATCGACGAAGTTCGCTATTAATAGGCATACTGATGTTTTCCATCTAAGATTATCGACCTTTTATTAATCTCTATGTTCACGATGTTGATTTCTCCACTGTTCGCCATTAAAATTTCTTCTTCCTCTAAGAAGGATACCGACGAAGATTTATTCGCGTTGGTTGACGGTTTTCTCTTAGATTGGCAAATCTCTGGTACAGTGTAAGTTTTTGTAGTTTAAGGATTTAGAGAATGGAAAAAAATATTCCCCAACATAATACGTTATATTGTCCAGACCTTTACTGATAGCTTTTCTAAAAACACTGGATGGTAATGCATTTACCACCTAAAATATTGAAAAGCCTCGATGATCAAATTTTAATTAAAATATCCTCGAAATATAAAATATAAGAAAAAATAGTAGTTTTCAAAAAGGAAAAAATGTGAATATGATATTATCCCAATACCAGATAACGGACGTAGACAGTTTAGGTGTAGAACTACATATAATTTTTTTAATTTTACTAGTTACATCAACTTATATAGTCTGCACATCAGCGAGTATGAACAATGTATTGGCAAGCATTTTATTTCGCAATTGCTCTTTTTAAATCTTACTACACTTGAAATCAAAAATATAACAGAAATTTAGTCTAATACTCAAGTAGTATGTTTTAATTTTCAATGAAAAAACACGATGTTATTTTAAATAAATAATGTCTTTATATGTTCTTTACATGTATTTTTAAGGATTTTCTATCCGAAATAAGAAATTTATGAAGGTTATTACTAAGGAAAATTTAGTTATCTTACAATATTTTAAACTATTGTTTACATTTTATTCAACTCGGATTCAATTACAGATATATATATATATATCAAACAATGCCAATTCTTTTCGATTTTTAGTTCTTTAAAAACATTATGGAGACAACTTATATAATGTCCTCATTTTAGTTAATACTATATACACAGCTGGATTTCATAATTATCCCTCATTATTTGCCACTAAACTAAAAACTTTGATAAGCAAAAGAAGAAATAATGGATATGTAATCAATAAAACTCACTAGATCTTGCTTCAGATTACAGAGTGATATACTATTATGATTGGACATGTTTTTTAAAGAATAAAGTGGATAATAAGAATTGTTCTTAAATTTGGTTATATATCCACGTACTTGGAGCAGATTATATCGATGGTTTAGTAGAAGTAGGAAAGTTACTGCATTGATTTCCATATAAAATATTCTTGTATACTGAGCTACCGTCAAAGAATCACAGTAAGATTGCAGATAATTTTTAGAAGAATGTATATCTATCATTCAATTATATAATATACGTTTTCTTACGAAAATCAAAGTTTTTTTGTAGAATTTCTTATGTTGCAATATAATAGTTATCGTAAATACTAATGCTCGAATAAATATCCTTTTTATAAATATTCTTAAATTCTTAATCAAATCAATAAATTAGAATTGCCTAAGCTATGTCACTTTAAATTAAATTTAAATAATTGGAAAACATATGCGATACCATTGTTGAGCATGATTTTTTTCTATTTATAGAGTATATACCATATAAAGTATGAGCAATTCTGATAAACTTACTACTAAAAAATTCATAACAATAATTTCTTAATATAGTTTTAAAAAATTTTAGAAAATATTTAAGTACATCATATATAATAACTGTATGGTTATTTTTTCTATAAAAAGACAAATAAGGATTCATCTGGAAAATGCTTAAATTAACTACAAATGCATGTAATAATTTGCAACGTTTTGTGATCTAATGAATTTTGACTCCCATCAGACCTCAATAAAAGAATAAAAATATCTACAATTATTGTATTCCATAATCATATTTAATACTGTGCATTATTATTTATTGTTAGGTAGAGTTTGTGTGAATTGTTTTAGATATTTAATTTATATTTTATTACATTCTAAAAAAATAGCAAAACATTAATTATCAAAACGTTAGAAACTTTATCTATTGGCAATCTATTCAAGCTCTTATAGTATAACATTACTTTCATTCTAAATATTAATAAATTTACAAATGCGAATTTTATCAAATATACTTTTATTATTATATTTTTATTATACTTTTATTATTATAAGGCTTAGTAAATAAAAACATCATAAGTAAAGTAATAATATAATATTTAATATCTCACAGAATTTAGCGGTAAACAAATCCGCTATATGAGGTCTACGATGGCTTGATCGCTAGAGCGAAGGATTAGTAGCTTGGTGATCCGAGTTCAAGTCCCGGTCTCGGCCGATTGACACAAGCACCGCTGTAATAATTTACATATGCTTTGTTTACAAACACATCGTAGACCTCCGTCGCTGATTAGCAGCGATATTAGGAAGCATAAACAAAGCGACGTTAAATAACATAAAAAAAAATCCGCTATATAGTATTTAAGAAAATAACATTAATTATCAGAAAATAATAAGGAGGTTGATAATATCAACAATAAACTTCTAAACCATTATATTAGTTACGCTTAAAAAAATTAATACTAATATTATTAATAATAATAACTTTATCGTACATTAAAATCCTTCTAGGGTGTTTCAAAAAATTATATTTGAAAAATGATCTACTATCTTCGAAACCTAAACGTCATTTTACTAACGTCATTAGTCACAGTAACAATTGGAAAAAATGATTATTCTGTGGCAGAAAGCGCATTCAAAAGTAAATATAAATTAGGCGATTCGGTGCTTCCATTAGCCAATTACATTAAACTGTGGGACATAGATTTTTTAACTAATCAGTTTAAGGGTAGAGTCAAAATAATTGCCAAAATTGCACGAAAAACGAATAAAATATCTTTCCACGTGGGAAATACCATGAGTGTATCAAAAGTTAGAGTACTCAGTCAAAACAGATTACATTTAACAATACATGATAATTCTTATGATTCAAATACGGAAATATGGACGATCGTGTTAAAAGATGAAGTTCCAGCTTCAATCAATGTTACTATTTATTTAATGTATAATGGACTTTTGAGAGCCGACATGTTTGGCTTTTACAAAAGTTCTTACATAGATGGAACTGGAAAAGAGAAGTATGTTTTCTCCAAATAATAATATTTCATCTTTTATAATATTCAAGTCGTCAAGAACTTATTTTGTTCCAATTTATATTTTACTTAAGTTGGATAGCAAGTACACAATTTCAACCAACGTATGGAAGACATGCATTTCCGTGCTTTGACGAACCATTTTTTAAATCCAAGTTTACAATCAGCATTTCAATACCAGAGGGCTACAATTGTTTAAGTAATATGCCAAAACAAGATATATCTGGAACGTAAGTATTTTTTATAGAAAAAAATCTTAATTTCTTTCCGAGATAAAACACAATATTTCCGGATAATCATGTTCTCAACAATCTCAAAATAATCTAAATTAACATAACTGAGCTGTTCCTATAGAAATTTTTCTTCTCAACAAATCATGACTACTGATTCACTTATGTTGACAGATGGCACACATTTGAGGAATCGGTACCGATGTCGACGTTCTTGGTTGCTTTTGTTGTTTCCAACTTCCAATCTCTATCGGAAAACAATTTTCGAGTATGGTCTCGACCCAATGCCTTGCAACAGGCGACGTACAGTTTGAACATTGGCCAGCAAGCCTTAACTTATTTTGCGAGACTGCTCGATTCACCATATCAATTACGAAAAATGGATATGGTCGCAATGCCGGATCTATCCTATACTGCTATGGAGAATTGGGGTCTAATCACCTATCGTGAGGTGGCGATGATGTATGATAATAATCATTCTTCAGTTGCTGCCAAACAAAAAATCGCTATTGCGATTGTACATGAATGCTCACATATGTGGTTTGGAAATCTGGTCACGATCAATGCGTGGAAATATATGTGGCTGAATGAGGGCTTCTCTTATTACTTGGAATACAAGGCGACGGGCAAGGTACAAGATAATATACCTCTCTTATATACTCTTAGTACTGTACTTATACTGTACTTCAAGTAAACTTTTCAAACCTTCTTTTATTAAACTTTACTAACAAGGAGAAACTACAATAGTTCGAGGACAGATTTGAATTATATTTAACAAAGTAAATCTGATTAGCAAACAAACAAGTCTTGTAAAGTTGGAAGGTCTAACGCTAATTTAATACAGATCTTCAAAAAACGATTATATGTAAAGCCCCATGCCTAATTATGCTGATGTTTAATTAAAGCATATGTTTAATTAAAGCAGCTGATGCATACTTTTTTTGTTATTTCTAATAGAAGTTGGCCAATGTTAAATGCGTTAGCGGATGATTGTCTAACTATAAAAACATCGAGCCATCAGAAAATAATTAAACAAACATAGGTTTCGTAGGACTTTATTCTCCAAATATTACTCTTTCTTTGAATCCGATGACAATTTTTTTTAATATATGACTACAGTGGTCAAACAATTTGAGACGATTAAATTTAAGTAATAAAGTACCATATCGATGGAATATACGTGCGCTATTAGATCCAAAAACTTCACAACGACCTTTTGGAGCTAATAGAAATTACCTTATTGAATCTAAATTAAATTTATCACCGCAGTAAAACACTCCGACCAAATCAATAATTACATTAGGACAAGGAAAATGAATAAAATCTTTTAGAATTAATATACACGTAGATAATACCAAATAGTATCGACTCATGTATTAGAAAAAAAATATTTTTATGACTTTCATTTTTTTAACCAATTTCTGTGTATCATGTCTTAATAGATCTTAGGTATAAGTTTGAATACCCCTCTTAATTGTATTATAATTTTAGAATTTCTTCTGCTGATCATACGCTAATTATAGTTAATAAAAATTCATAGTCAACTAGTAGTAATAAAATGAATAAATATTTATACAAATGTAGTAGGTAGTGAAAAATTAAAAACTACTTCTAATCTTTTCAAAAATATGGAAGATTGGTAAGTAGCTACTTAGTTACTTGTAAACTGATGGTTGATCTAACCGTTAGCATACTCCATAGTGTCTGATCTAAGTTATCTATATAGAAGAATTCTAGCTTGCACAATTAGGAAATCCTATTTCATTTAGCAAATTTGAATATTGTTTAATCTATTTATTTATTTAGCACATACATTTAGTATAGATCATAGTATGATAAAATTAAATATAAAAAAATTCAGAAAAGTATTCTGTTTTATTAGATAACAAAAGATTTATAATTAATATTTTTATAGATAGAAAAAACTTGGAAAATGGATCAGCAGTTTGTGGTAAGTAGGCATCAAGTTGTATTAAAATTTGATGCTTTTCCCGATTCTAAACCAATAACAAGAAATGACAAAACAACAGATGAAATAGAACAAATAAAAAGTTCTATTGTCGGCACTAAAGCAGCTTGTTTATTAAGAATGATCGATAAAACATTTGGATCAATTCTGTTCAATGCCGCTCTACGAAAGTATATCCATGGCAGGTCCGTCGAAATAATTAAATTCATATAATATTTCAATTGAAAATTTGAATGCAAATGTAAATATAGGAACAAATGGAATGATTGATTCGTACAGTTTTCTTCTTTAATGTAGATGTAAATTATATTACCTTTTAAAATTTATTTTTGAGATCCTTAGATAAACTAGAATTAATTGAATTTAAGTTATGTAAATAAATTTTAACACAAAGAGAGACATTATTTTTTAAGAAATATGATCTTCAGAGCAAAATTAAACTTACTTATTGAATATCTACATCATTATTACAAATTCATACGAATATTTAAATTCATAAATATTATTAAAAAAACTTCGTGAAGTTTGTCGAATAAAAATTATTGTTATGACTTCTGCATTTAATAGAAAGTATAAAACAGTTACGCCCGACCATTTATGGCAAGCACTTCAGGTAGAAATGGATGCAGCTCATATGAATGTCTCCATTGCCCCAATCATGAAAAGTTGGACTGAAAACGCTGGTTTTCCCTGCGTATCAGTTATTATAAAACCGAACATTATCACTTTGAGCCAGGAGCGATTCTTCATTCAAAAGCCAAATTCAGTACCCGAAGAGCAAATCTGGTCTATTCCCATCACCTGGCTAACTTCGACTGAGGCTAACAACTCAACAGCTTATTTGATAAAAACCACTCGTTTGTTCACGTGTAAGAAGATTACTTTGGGCATTGACAATAAAGACGCAAATTGGACAATCCTAAACGTCGACTCTGCAGGTCCATAATTAAATTTTCCTTTAATAAGTTAAAAGTCCATAAACGCATTACCCTAGACTATTGTCCAATAAATTATGCCGGATAGAAAAATAAAGAGCGAAAATTTTTGCAGGTTACTATCGTGTGAATTACGACAAAGATTCGTGGAACAAAATTATCGAAGCGCTGACGAACGGTGATTTCGAGAAGATTCCTGTACTCAACCGAGCAGCAATCATCGATGACTCGCTAAATTTGGCCAGAGCTGGTTTGCTGGATTACGATATACCGCTCCGGGCTCTCCAATATCTTAAAAGGGAAACTAATTATTTACCTTTCAAGTCGGCTTTTGAATCGTTGGATTATTTACTAAGAATATTTTCAGCTAATGGAGATAGCGATACTTTGAATGTAAGAGTTCACCTGATCACTTTATAGGATGGAAAAATTAGTAGCATCGTATTCAATCAAATTAGCCCATTTAATATTTTAGTACCTAATTTTTTAAACATATCTCTTTGTAATTTTTTAAATCTATTTTCTAACACAAATTATTTCATCTATTCAACAAAAATTTTTATCATTTGAGGAATAGATTAAAATTATTCTTGTTTAATTTATTTTCGCTCTTTATATTGTCAATTTATTTTTTACAGATTTTTGTAACTACTTTATTCAAAAAAATATATAAAACTTTAACTTACGATGATCAACCAAACGACGATCAATTAACGATATTATTACGTCAAGAACTTAACGACAGGGCTTGCCATCTTCAGTATATTTATTGCATCGAAAAATCACAAACATACTTTTATAATTGGATGAAGAAAAAAATACCGTAAGAAAATTTCAATATCACTATAATTAGTACTTTTGAAGATGATAATTAAATTAATTCCTTAGATGCATTCAAAATATGTCTCGTAAATAGAACAATTGGTTATACAAAGTTGTAAGATTTTTACGTGGCTATTCGGTGATGATAATGAATATTTTTTTTGAAAGTGACATTGAAAAGGCATTTTTTTAATGAGAATGTATTTTATCCATTATTGGGATAAAAATTAAATTTTCGATTAAAATACGAAAATACAGTTCTGTTCTCGTAAATCAACAAACTTAGTTTAGAACATTAAAAACTTGTTGACTTTTTATGGGCTAAATAAATATGAATATGATATATATATATATATATATATATATATATATATATATATATATATATATAAACTATACGTTTCGTTCTATGATGACATATTCCTATAGATACAATAAAAATCCAAATATGAAGCAATAATAGTTCATACTGAAATAATGCAATGTTATTTTTGAAAAAGAAAAATAGAGGAATCGAAACTAGGCGCTGTGGAAAGTAGGTAACTTATAACTACACGCATTATATTTAATACATATAATATATAATAATTAAATAAAAAAATAGATAAATAAATTTTATTGCTAAGAATTTTGTTTGCATATATTTTTAATCATATTCATATTTCATTAGCTCATACAAAGCCAATAAATTTTTAATTTGAAACGGTCATTCTCTCTTCAAATTCAAACTGAAATATAGAGATTTCAGTTTAAAACAGTTAACTTTTCCTTGATATAACCTATAAAGTAGCGTTCAATGTCACCATCAATTATTCAAGTAACAATCCTACAAGTTCGTCTAAAAAGTTTTTCAGTACTTGTTCTATTTTTCAAATTATAAGTTATTCGTAATTCGTTTCACAAAAAGGGTGCCAAAGAATCAAATTGCAACAGCTTACTGTACTGCTATTAAATATGGCACTATAAAAGAATGGAACTTCTTATGGAATCAGTTCATTAAGTCCAACTCGGCACATGAGCAGTTAACAATTTTGGCAGCTTTAGGATGTTCAGAAAACACATCAATAATACAACAGTTAGTAGTTTTAGTATAAAAATATATATTTAATTATAGTATATACTAATACAATCGTAAAATTTAGGTTTCTCTTCAAAGCTTTAAAAGGCTTTAGTTCAAGTTTGATTCGTAAACAAGATATAAATGTCGTTTTCCATGGAATTTATTCTACTAGTGTTGAAAATGCAGATTTTCTCATAGAATTCGTTAGTAAAAAATATGACGATTTCTTCCATTAGTAAGTAAATTTTTATTTTATCTCAGACACAATGATAATATGTCTAAATAATTTTTGTAAAAGCCAAGTGAAAAATATGAAGATCATACCTTGCCATTCCTAATTATATTCCTATTATTAAAGAAAAATTTTATATATCTAGTTAAAACTCTGAGTTTTGTCTGGAACATAATTTTTTCCTTTATTAGATAATAATTGATCCTATATAAAACTACAGATCCTAATTTATCAATTGAAATAATTTTTAGTTTCGGCAGCAGTACTAAGATAGCCAAGTTAATATTTAATGTCATGCGAAGCTATCCGAGTAAAAAGATCGTTCAAAAAGTTGAGAAACTAATAATATATAATAGGCACATCGCACAGTTTGAAGCACAATTTGCAAAAGTCATTCAAGAAATAAAAGAAAAAATAAAATGGGCTAAATGGTATATGCCCATCATCAGAAATTTCATCCACAGTCATTAGAGCTCATTACACAGTGCGCAAAAAATTAATATTCATATTCTAACATTATTTCAAAATTAATAATAAAAGGCAAATGTAAACAATTGCATCGAATTTAGATCTATGCGCCATTTATTAGCATCATGATTCGGAATAATCAATAGAGTGATATTAAGTAAAAAAAAAGAAAAGTATCAAATTAAGTAGAAATTTTAAAAAGAACAATTGATGGACTCCTCGACAATGATTAAGTGTGAATATTAACAGCTCAATGGGTTCCAAGTTTACGACTGGAATGCCTGAAATGGTATCGATGTTCAACAGAACATAAGTATCCGGAACTTCGATGATAATGTATATCAAGAGGAAGCAAGATATTTTATACTACTTAATAATAATGTAAAATGCTTAATCTACCAATAATAATATCAAGATATCTATAACAATATACGCTAAAATGCATCATCGCCGCTGTTCTGTCCTTTATTATACACATAAACATATATTATTAATAGTTTCACTAAACAGTGTTTTTCTAAATTATTATTTATAACACTGTGCACCTATAGTGGATTTACTACTTTTGCATTTTCTGTATTAGATCTTTGCACTGAATTGACAACGATAGTAGTAAATGGATGAATGTTTTTAAAAATGTCCACAATTTCATCTTCTAACGCTTATTGCATTATGTTCCAACAAGAGTAAATCGAATCATTCCATTAATTATGTATATTTGTATGATTGACTGTACTCATTCTTTAAATAAATAATTGTACTTATGCCTCTACGAAATAATTACTGAAGCAGCCAAAACCATTTTCTCCCTCTCATTTTGAGCCCGATTCCATTTTTTACCCGGTTATTCGGCGCGTTCGATCGACAAAATTTTGCTCATAAAAACGACAATCGAAGCAATAAACTTTGTTCCGGAAGTCGCCCGCGCAGTGTTTGTCCGCATTGCCATGGCGACCGTGGCGGCGAATCAAAAGGTGTTTGCAAAGAGAGAGAGAGAGAGAGAGAGAGAGAGAGAGAGAGCCGCGTGTAGTGCGGGGAGCGACTTAAGCTCACAGTGCCGTTGTCTCAAAGGGCTTCGAGAAAGCGAACGAGGAGTCGCCGTAGAAAAGGTTCCTGGCCTCACAAAACGAAGCCAAACACACTCTCTGGGAAAGTTTTTGCGCGGAACTGCGTGGCTCTCGAGGACTGCGGCTTTTGATGTTAGTTAATCACGGTAATTCTGTTTTTGCTTTCCTTTAATTTTGGCAAGAATGATCAAGCCACGCGTATTCGGAAACTGCCGCGTCCGAATCAAATATTTTGCACTGTGCTATTGGATAGAAACGGTTATTAAAAATAGACATAATTAAACTATATATTGCAGGGACTTAATTCGAAATTACTAACAGTAGATTAGGATAGAAATTTGATATCGTTGTAGAAGATTTAGCAGTTATCTAATAAATTATCATATAATTTTTAGCTTTAATCTTATTCTCTATATAATTAAAAGATAATTAACGTATTATCGTGCTATTTATTTAAAAGTTGTGTTTTATTACTTTTTTTACCTCCTTTCTATTTACGTAAGTTATGGATCAATTATAATAGTTTATATGCTATAAAAATTTAATAAGGTTAACTGAGACTTCGCTAAACACTTAGTGAAACATATTTAAAATAAAATAGTTGCATTGAATGAAAACACTTGGTTAGTTTCACAAAAACAATAACTTTATTATCGGTGATTAAGCTATTTTAAAGATAGAATCCAAAGGAACAAGTGTAACAAAATAATAATCAGTTTATTTACGTAAGTAATGGTAAACCTATAAAGGCAACAATACAGGTATAGATAAAATTATGGGTGAACTTAAGCTTATTAAAATTTGACGCTAGGCTTAATGCTGAATCAGTAACAAATTTCGTCGTGATTATTTTATTGTTATTTAACGCTTCCATCATTTCAACCATATCATGCCAATTTGATCTAAAACATTAATGTTTGTATTTAACAGTCGGATTATTGTTATTTAATAAAAAAAAAAATCTGGATATTGCAGCAAATAATGTACTCGATTTATAGTTATAGAGTAGTCAACACAGTTGCCTAGACCTGTTAAAGTAGGCTGTAAGTTAATGACGATGTAACTCAGGGTCGCTACATTACTTCAACTAAATAATTGACATTCGACGCGCTGGCTTCCAAGATTGTAACTACAGTAGATGTATGTTGCGAATATTCGAAATTTCGCATAATTAAGTTGATATTATTTCCGTTCTACTTTATACAGTGTAAAATATAATCTTGCAGTAAAAACTTTTTTAAATTATTTGTCTGCAATAATAATAACAATTTTTCATAATAAAACATATTGTATTTTAATAAAAAAAAGTTGCTGTTAAATGAATAAATTAATCTATTTATATATGGCTTGAATTAAGTGATATCTCATATTCAATGATATTTCAATATTTAAAATCTAACAAATTATCATACCTCGTCAATGTCTTCAAGTTTTTAACCTAATAGTACACACTGCCAACTATTAAATTATTATAAAATTATTGATAGTATGCTATTATATAAACATAGACATACATTTCCAGTAAAAATTCTTCTTCGTTGCCTTCAGATTTTCGTTCTTAAATGAAATAGCGTCCGATCGATCGAGTGTCGAGCATTATGACGATTGACCTGTATTATGTACCAGTAAGCCCACCCTGTAGGGCTGTCATGATGCTGGCTAAGAAGCTCGGAGTTCATTTGAACTTGAAATTTGTTAACCTCATGAATGGAGAGCATATGAAAGCTTCATATAGAAAGGTATTTATATTCCGATCTTGCATTCACAATATTTATGATTGATATTTATAAATTGACGTTGCATTTTACATTTATCTGTAAGATTGTATGGCTAATGATAATGATGGTAGTGATTTAATATAGATTCAATGTACCGATATAGACTGATAAATTTTCTGAAACATATTATATATATATATATTGAATATAAAACATAGTTAGCCCAGATAAACTAAATTTTATTACCGAAGATTCAGAAGCGATATCTTAACAATATTTTTTTAACATCAAACTTTTATGCCGTTAATTTTTAACGCTCTTTGAATCATATTTTGAATTTGGAAATAACCAGATATGAATAAGTATATACAATCTTTAGTCGAAGCAAGAAATAAGACAGTCGTATTCCATTTAAATGAAATCTAAATTAATCAACAAAGTATAGATTGTGAAATAAAACATGAAGCACTTAAATTCAAGGCAGACGCCATACGTACATTCTCAAATAAATCGACAATTGATCTTGTCTTTTTCAGATTAATCCTCGACACACGGTTCCAGCCATCGACGATAATGGCTTTATCTTGTGGGAAAGGTACGTGACGTGCATTGAACCGATATACCGGGCGTCTCCTTTTTAACGCGGCACTTTCGGAAATTCAGGGCCGCGTATGAATTTCAAGAAATTAAATTTATTGGACAATCACTGTAAAGCGCAGTAAAGAGATAATCGTGATAAAAATATACATCGTCTAGAATTTTATCCTGGATTTGGGAAAGAACGAAATATTTATTAGTGTGCATTAAATGTACAAGAGCTGTGTTATTAGACGATGTTCTTTTTTTTCAATCTTAATATCCTTTGAATGGAATTTCAGTAATATTACGGTAGACTACAATAGACTTTATTATTATATTAGATTGTTAAAATCGGAATCTGATAATACTCCGTTTCTGTCGCAGTCGACCGATCATGGCTTATTTGGTGATGAAGTACGCTAAGAACGATTCGCTATATCCCAAGGATCCGGAAAAGAGAGGTCGCGTCGAGCAGCGACTCTACTTCGACATCGAAACGCTTTTCGACAGCATCATTTCCTACTATGTAAGCGTCGGGGGTATTATCTTTATTTATATATAAAATTATCGATGAAATCTCGACTGGCAATGTATAGACGTGCAGAGATATAATCTTTGCTTTTACCTTAAAAAAAAAAAAAAAAAAAATTCACAATTAACTGGACTAGAGTTGGACTGGACGACAGTTCGCTAATCACAAGAGCAGATTACCTGAAAAAATATTTTATATATATATATTTCACGAACAGTTTTCCATTAGGCATACTTCAACGAAAGCTATTAAAATGATAATGTTGTCGAAGTAGCGGAGTTCAGGGTATTGTTTGATTTAAACGAATAATACAAACTATGGAATTCAAAAGGTTTCCTCTTGTTTTGTATAGCTTTTAAAAGTTATTTATTTTAACGGCTTAGCGTTACAAAATCATTTTTCTGAATTGGATGTCGATACAAATGAGCGCCCGTAAAATTCGCCCGTCTAAAAAAAAGTCCAATCTACTTGAGGAAAACCTTGGAATAATAATTTTTTTGTTTAATTAGCATTTAAATAAATTTTTTTTTCCAACTTCAAATTTTCAAATTTAAACTACGGCATTCATCTTTTCTATAATTTTCTATTTTTATTAATAAATAGTTAATGAAGTGTAGTCGTTGATTTGTCCGTTCATCGATGTTGAACATTAAAAATTTATCGATAATGTACTTCTAATAAATTCATAGACGATCATAATATTGCAGGGTCCAGTGCTATTAGGAAAATGTAGCACACCGCCCGAAGACTGCTTAGCTCCAATGGAGAGAGCTTTTGAAATTCTGGATACGTACTTGCAGAACAGTAGTTTCGTTGCCGGCGATGAAATCACCATCGCCGATTATAGCACGGTGGTCAGTGCATGCTCGGCCAAGGTAACGATTCCTTTACCTATCGCCATCTAGAGGCGAATCGATTTATAATTTCCGACGCAAAACGTCCGCATGTCCGTAAACTAAACTCAATTAATAGTCGATTGAATATATGAATTTTATTCTTATTTACATCTTGTTCTACATTTAATGCTATTGATGATATAATGAAATGGAACTTTCTAGCTGATCTTTTGCGTATAAACAAGAATTTGTATTAGAAAGTAACAAAAACAATCTAATTTAAGCTCAAAAAGAAAGCACGCTGTGCGCGATATCCACGTATACCTTTCTCAATTTTCAGACATTCGGCTTTGATATTGGCAGATACGACAATGTGATGGCCTGGTACGCGCGCTGCAGGTCCGCTCTCGAAAAAAGCGGCTTCGAGCAGATCAACGAAGCCGAGGGAAGAGCCCTGGCTGGCATATACAAGGCGAATTTGAAGACTTAACCGGCTTGAGAGAGAGAGAGAGAGAGAGAGAGAGAGAGAGAGAGAGAGAGAGAGAGAGAGAGAGAGAGAGAGAAGAGGAGAGAGAGAGAGAGAGAGTGAGAGAGAGAGCGCGCGCGAAAGAGAGACACTACTCCCTCGCTGTAAAGCCGTCGCAAAGAAAAATGCGTTCTGCGGTCTGGCGCCGCATAAACAAGCGTTATTTCGAAACCTTTAGAATGCACGGACTTAGCTCGCTGGAAGTGTACGCTAAGGATAATTTGTGCAGGCAATGTGGAATTGAAATTTACGTGACGATTTTTTTTCTTTCTCGCCGTTGGGTTTCATATTTGTTTTAAATGTACAAGGCACAGCGCGGTCATTGCGAAGGACGATCGTTTAATGCGAGTAATATGTGAAAAATACAATAATTGGAGGATATTTTTAGAAACCGTCGTCCTGTCAATCGCGAGGCTCAAAGCTTTCATCTTTTGAAACTGTCGAGCAAACTTTAATCACTAACTCGACAAAATGGGTTTTTGTTTCTAGGAACTATTATTACAAGTATCGTAATAGGATAATCAGTCGGCTGAATCATGACGGACCAGAAAATAGAACCAAGTATAGCTAAGCGATCACAGCGTTATTATCAAAATAAAACTTTAACAAAGCGAAATTTGGAAGAATTTTTAAATGATCTGATAAACTTTAATATATATTATTAGTCGTATTAATAGATAAGTAATCGCTACAATGTACTTCTATGGAAATAATTATTTTATTAAAATGTTTCTCACATTTTCCTGGTAAGTGTTATCTAAATATATAGCATAAAGTAGCATGCATTATACGAAACTATTTTTCTAGATAAATGTATTCTTGAATTTTATTAATAAATCCACGATATATTGTTTTAATCCCCGTCCACAGATTGTTCTCATTTTTTAATAGGCGTAAATAATTCAATGATTTATTTCTTTTTTTTTTTAATTCCAGCACGGTAAAGTGAAATAAATATCTAATCAGGGAGAAGAAGAACGATTATAAAAAAGACTTAATTGAAACAATCGTAATGAGTATTTTCTTTTCAACAGAAGATTTTGCAAATCGTCAATAAAATTAAGTAGTTCGTTATGCAGCGACTGAAAAAAAAAATTACTCACTCTCGAGTATTTCTTAGGAGCATTAAAAGTTTTTTTTCTTCTGATGTCTATTATTAAACGTTATTAGAAGCAGAGAGTATTTATTTTTACAAATTTACCTACATTGCGAGCAATGTAACGAGCTAAAATAAATCGAGTGGAAATATCAAGTTCGTTCCTTTACCTACTTTCCCAGTGCGCCGCTGATACATTGGCGCTGTTGAATTTTTGTTTTTTTTTTTTAAACACTCGTATGAAGATTTTAATTCTACCGAGCGATCGCACAACTGCACATTAAGAATCGCACGAGTGAATTTTGGTTTCTATTCACGTTTCGGCTTAAGCGATGATCTATTGCGCAAGAATCGCTGATCCGCTTAATTTCGCCAAAATCTTTGGTCCACGCAGATATAGTATGCAAATTAGATATTCCGACAAGATGATAACCTCCTTTTTCGGTGTTTAATATTTCGATTTTCCGTCTTGATTTCTTTCTCTTGCAAAGCTCGCGGTAGCTTGAAATCTATGCAACGCCATTATTCTGACAAATGCTAGAGACTTAACGTACTTGTGTTTTATCGATCAAGTGATATTTAAGAAAGAGGTCACAAATCTCTATACGTTTTAGCAGTTCTTGATGTAAAAATTAATTTCAATAGGTAAATCAACTCTAAAAGCAGCACTTTTATTTCTGAATTGTACTTACTATACTTCTTCGATTACAAATTTAATTAACTTTCCCCAATTGTCTTAAAAGGTATATTGACAGATTAGATTACAATGTTGATAAACTTTTCATTTTATTTAGATTAATTAATGATAAGTTATCAATAAAATTAAGTCATTTGATTTCGTCTAAACAAATACATATTTTTATTGTTTTGTCTAAATATTATTATTAATGTTTATATTACTAAATTTTACTTTCCACTTTATTTAAACATTGTTCAAAATATATGTGAATTCAAAAGATAGATCTATCTATTTGAATTATACACACACACACACACACACACACACACACAAATATATATATAATTTTGTTATATATTATAATTTGTTATATATTATTATATATTATAATTTTGTATATATATATATATATATATATATATATATATATATATATACAAAATTAAAATAGTGTGCGTGCGTGTGCGCGTGTGTGTGCGTGTGTGTATAAATGAAGCTCGTGTACAATTGTCAAAGAAATGCTTGTGCTAAAAGGCAAAAGCTCGCACTCAAACTCATGGACAGTGTAAAAGTCTTCACTGTACCACCTGAGACATCGCATATCTCGAATTAAGACTGTAGAAAATGAAAAGAAAACGGCGATGATCTTGATTTTAATTTCGCGATCCTTTATTAATATTATTAACGATAATTTTCGTTTTCGAAATAGAGTAGATGCAAATAATTCTACGCCCGTACTTACAATGAGAATGTCCTATCTGCGGGACATACATTTTAATATGAAAAAATTTTTATTCATATTTATGATATAAATAAATGATATACAGAATAGTAGGTTCTGAAAATGTACTGAGATATATTAAATTATTATTTTTTGTAAACTTCATACAGTTATCTGCATCAAACCATGTTCTACGTGTAATATCTTTCAATGATTTTTTTTTTGGCATTCCACTAATGTAGATACCAATAATCGATGAAATAATCTGTGTATACGATGTACAATGTTAACATGTGACATACAAGTTTAAAATATAATTTAACGTAAAATTGGACAATGAATGTTATTTAACTCTGATCTAGTCCTCAATAAACTAGTATTCACATTATAAATATTTCATTTTCCAATTTTATCTTGATTTATATTTTAAATTTATATTCTGTACGTTAATATCGTACATATTTGCATGTTATTTGATGGATTATACGTATCTGCATTAATGTAATGTAAGAAAAAATCATTTAACGATATTACAACATGGATTAATAAAGATATTACATACGCTTGTAGTTATAAGAAGTTGAGAAAATAGATTTTGATTGAATATCAGGAAATTTTAACTGTTAGAACTAGCTACTATTCATATCATCTGTTCATATTTTAGGGATGAACGCTAATTTTTCTTATTAGAATCTGTGGCCAGCGATTGGGAAATTCTCCTTGTCAGGGTATGGCATATAAGGTTCATTTGTCTTCTATGGTTTTAAGAATCTTACATGTGACTCGTTTTTGTTTCCAATTTGATCTTTAAGTTATCTAGAAAATGACCGTTAAGGCCAAACCAAATATTCTCAAGAAACAAGTCCCATTACATTGGATATCACATAATAAATTGTATCTACTGGGTTTACCAAAAATTAACTATTTGAAATTCTAGGATATCAACAAATAAAACAAAATAAAACTTTGAGTAAAAGTTCGTCAATCAATTCGTAGCATCAATTTTAACTTTCGTTTTTAAATAGAAAGTCATGCCTTAGACACCAAAGTTTGAAAGAGCTTTTAAGCTCTATGATTTCTCTTTGAACCATTTTTTAAAATAATGCTGGCTTGAGGCCTACGATGGCTCGATCGTTAGAGCGAAGGACTACTAACTCGGTGATCCGAGTTCACAAGACCCGGTCTCGGCCGAATGACACAAGCACCGCTGTAATTCTTTACATGTGCTTTGTTTACAAACACACCGTAGACCTCCATCGCTGATTAGCACCGGTATTTGGAAGCTTAAATAGAGCGACGTTAAATAACTTAAAAAAAAAAAATACTGTCCCGATGCAAAATTATTCAGCGACATCGTTATTTCTGTGACACCCTATACATCATCGCATATAATTATTAAAAACTTTCTGTATTCAGAGACCAGTTCTGTAAGCGATACATATTATAAGTGCATGTTTTGTATATTCTTTTGCTATTTTGAGAGAACAATCTAAAATTTAAAATCTCAGTTTCAATAAATTTTTCTTATATGGTTATTCCAGTGTTTGCATTATTCCAATATTTCTGTAAGCGCATATGTAAATAAAATTTTTAGTATATCTCATTATTAAAAATTCATAAGACAACGCTCAAATTATTAGTAATGAAGACATGCACGGTAAAGAATGAAATTTATTGTTTCACAGTGTTTAGTTTTATTATTAATGATGTGCTCTATTAATTGATAAGAGGAGAAAAGCGATTAAAGAGATAGACGCCTTGATTCAAATAACTGTCGATGTCATTATTTATTTGAAGCTTTCAGCGTTTCCAAACTAATAATTATCATTAGGCTTATATCGATATTAAGCTTTGAGCAACGCCTCGATAACGTGACAATTATATTTTAAGCCATCTTTGCTTTCCAAACTTTCCACCTGAATGTCGCACGCACGAGCCTTTAGAACTAAAAACTGATAGGATTTAGCAAACCCATTTCGCAAGGATGGTAAAAAAAAAAAAACGAACAGTTATCCTTGCGTTGCTTAATATTTCCTTCTATTTACTGCAACTTTCGACGTTCAAATCCAAGGTGAGTACGTGAGGTGTCCGAGGTCAATGGTATTTTCACGACTGATATATTGAATATTATCTCCTCTGTGAATGTAATTTCTATTTCGCGACTTCAACATTTGCATTGATCCACATTCTCGATAAATATAAACAGTATTTATAGAAGAGCAACAACAGTGAGGCTTTACAGATAAAATAGACATCGTAGAAGAAATAATATATTTCTGCTGGAATGGGTGACCGTTATCATTGTATAAAAAAATTACTACAATATTCGAGCTGCTATTAATTCCCTCGCATAAAACTGGTGTGCAATAGATTCTTTCGCTGTAAAGATTTTTTTTATCCGCTAATAATACTTCGAAAGTAGATATAGACTTAGAAATATATATATATATATATATATATATATATATATATATATATAGATAGATAGATAGATAAATAGATAGATAGATAGAGAGATAGAGAGATAGTTCAAATATATTTTTCAATTACTAAATCAATCCACTAAAGTGAAAAAAAAATTACATTGAAAATCAATTTGTCGTCTTTTAAGTTAAGCTAATTACTTAAGCCAGGACCTAGTCAAAAAAATGATAAGGTTTATTTGCTCTTATAGTCACATTGTTACCTATACATTTGATTGCTCTTAATATAATTTACTATTATTAAACATTTTTTGAAAATTTATAATATACATTAAATAACATTAGCAAGAATTTCGAGACAATCTGATGTATATATATAAATCAGGGTTCATTAATATATAAATAAATTGATGTAAAATTTATGCGTTAGATGCAATGGAGGATTGAACTCGAAAAACCGGTTTTCTTTATCTACCGGCGAACGTGCATTCTGAAATTTTTAATCTTTCAAAACGAGTTTTAAAAGGAGAAAAAATGAACGAAAGAGCAGAAGATCTTGTTAAAGGCCAAAGTACTTTTATATTACTTTTAAGACAAACGCCAAATAAATTATATTATAAAATTTTTTAAAAAAGGACACATGCCTCTTAATGCGAAAAATTTTCATCTTCATAATAATAAGTAACCGGTCGTGAGAATTTATTGTTGAGAGATTATCGTTTGCATTTATCTCCTATATTTATCAATGAATATTTGATCAGCAGTCGTTTACAAGATATCATAACGATTATATATGTGCAATAACATTGAGCTGTTGATTTTTTTTATCTTAGATATTTGATTTATATTAACAAATGAAGACATCAATGGATTGTTCGAAAAATTTTTAACGACTGATATAAAGTAATTATATACTTTTGCGTACTTTAAATCTTAAAAAAAAATATTGACACAAAAAAAATGTTTCATTTAACGTAAAGTGTTTTCAATAGTCTTTATATGTATGATAATATCATTTCTTCATAAAAATAATACATTAACGAATTTTCTTCGTAACGCTAATTTTATCCTACTTATAAGATAGACAATATTAATATGTTACATATAAATAATACGGCTACGTTCTGGATACATATTTTAATAATACATATAATTATAAAATGATTCACTATATTAAGAATATACGCTGAATAAAGTTATTGTTGTAAATTAGCTCATTTCGCGAAGGCTATTTTTGCAAATCGAGATGCCATTAAACTCGCAATCTAACAACATAACTAGCGTATGATAATAATTAACTTGACTGCGCAATAATATTTTTTGCGCTTATATATATATATATATATATATATATATATATATATATATATATATATATATATATTGACTCGATGCATGGTTTTATACAGTCCCGGTGAATTTTCAAAATTTCGATCTGGTCGCATTGATGCTGCGCATCGGAAAGTATATATATATATATGTATATATAGGAATCACAGACCAGGGTGATAGGAGAGCGAAAAAGAGAGACAGAAGGGGGGCATCCATATCTCTGTCTTAAGAAGAGCGAAGCGGGCCCATCTCTCGCACGCGGTCTTATATACAGCAGATAAGCACTCGGTCGAGAGAGCGACAATTGGCGCCGCTCGGTTCGGTGTACTTGAATCAGAGTGCGTCGATCGTTCGGCAGGGAAAGACTCGCGAGCCCACGACGCTCGCGTCAATTTTATATTTCGATCGGACACAAATATACATATATACATATTTATATATGTATATACATGAAGCTCCTCTGCGGCGCGCATAGATAACGAATAAAGTGAATTTAGTGCAAAGCCATTGCGAGTGAGAATTAGAAATGCACGGTAATGACGCGATTAACGCCGAGAGCTGAATTTGGCACGTCGCTGTAATTGAAGGCAAAATTTGGTAAGTGATCATTTTTATCGGCCTCTGAATCGGCAGAGGCGTGCAAAGGGTACGCGGCTCGAGCTGTATCGCGTTTTAAGCGTTTGGAGCGACTATTGGCAGAAAATTTAATTAATTAATTTTAACAGCGAACGATGTGTCATTGTAAGATAATTTTTTTCCATTTTCGCCCTATTTTTTAATGACAAGTTCTAATTTTAAATGGTAATAAAAAAAAAAACAATGAATTGTCAATCTTATATTCTAAAAGAAAAAAATAGATTTTAATTAGAGTGAGAATCAGTTATAACGAGTGTAACAATTTTTGGTAGTTTTGAAGTACTTCTTCAAAAAATAAAACAGAAAAAAGATACATATATCGTGACCTGAATATATATTATTTATCAGAATGAAGTCACAAGATTAACTAAAATTTAGATTGTCTGTCGATCTTAGGCCTAAACATTTTATTATTCTAATTTAAACTTATATCAATTCATTGAATTTAATTTACTTAATTTTCAGATCAACTGTAAAATTATAGAAGCATTGATAGAGCCTATTCTCTAACGCTAACAATTATTAAATTCTAAAACGAATTTAATTATCCATTAATGATATGGTTTTAATAGTAATAGGATATATACAATGTTTTGGAATAGAAATAAAATGTATTTGAATTAACTCTATTCTGAAAATAATTTGTTTCAATTAGACATCGTGTATTCGAACGTGAAGCGATGTGCGTTATTTAAATAATTTTTTACTAGTTACCTATAGTTCAAGTAATTTTTATTAGAATTTAGAAGCTAAGACATTTACAAAGAAAAGTGGAAATCTATTGCTTCTTTAATAAATTAAAATACACCTCTTTTATTTGTTGATCAATAAAAGACAATAGCTATAGAAAATAGCATTCTCAAATATATGACACGAATTACATGATATTTTCATATAATCATTTGACTAGTATTAATCATAAGATTTTTGCAATTTTTATAATTTCATATCATTATAGAATCTGCAGGATATTACGTTATAAAATTTTATTATATGTCATTCTACATTGAAGTTTCATGTAAAGATAATATTCAGTATATATAGCTTTCATTATAAATGGCTTTCTTTAAAATCTTTAAATAGCTCTTATTTGCTGATATTACACTGATCTAAGTATTATAAAATGATTAAAATAATAAATGAATGACTGTTACTAGCTTTTTTTTTATCAATAATTGGTATTAAATAATAATTTTTTCTTTTTATTCCTAATGCGACCATTTCAACTATCTAAGAAAGTACTTTTGAAAGCGAACGATTAGTGTTATTATTCAGAAAATTTTGTTATAACACACACACACACACACACAGACACGCGCGCGCGCGCGCGCATATATATATATATATATACACATATACATGTATGTATAAGTGTAATAGAACTAAAAATCCACATTATATCTAATAATAAGTGATCAATTAGCTATGATCATAACTATTACAGACAAGTGAATTAAAATAATACATATATCTGTACAAAAGTAGTAAAGTTTAATTTGAATGGACAATTGTATGAAATCTTGGCTTCCATGTGTCCTTAAAGTTTAGTCAGTATCAACCAATACATGTATATAGATTTCTTTTAAATACACTTACGTATTATCCATAAGTTTTTACCGTTGCTTAATTAGCACCTGACATCTCCCACTCCGCATTAGACGAGTAGGAAAATTCACTTCGAAACTGCTCGAATTAGACGCTCGCGTTATGTTTCTAAGCTGCGGCAGCGAATCTGTCTTACCTACCACTTTCGAGCAAAAAAATGTCGGAGCGATGGCTCGACTATAGTACCGATCACGGCGAATCTTCGATCATTGCCATCATTTTTACTCTGACATTTGGCCAAAGTTAGAAATATCTAAAATTGCTCAATGACAAGATAGAAAGGGATTAATTAAATATATTATGAATATATATATATATATAATTACACATTCTATTTATAACAATAGTTAATACATTTGCATGCATTAATTTCTTCAAATAAAAAAATTTTGTATTGTTTTATGAAAAAATTAATAACTTTTAATATAAATTAAGACTAGATTTTTTCAAATCTACAATTATATATATATATATATATATATATATATATATCCTTATACATATACATTTATATTTATTATTCTCATGCTTGAATGAATAATAATATGAACAAAATTTTTAATCTGCTCACCAGACTTTCCCAAGACTCTCCCATAATCTCCCAAGATGTCACTCAGTTTCGAGAAATTAGTAACAATTTTCTTTCTGGCAACTATAATCACGACTGCTATTAGTATAGCCGAAGTTCTCACTGAACAAAAATTACCGAATGAAAATGGTCCAATTACAATTCAAGCAGAGACGCCTGGGGATAAAGACAAATATCGATTGCCTAAATCGATCATACCTTTGAAATACGATATTAAGTTATCGGATATCGATTTTGTAAACAGTAACTTCAAAGGTAAGGTACAAATAATCGCTGAAGTGACGGAGGAAACCAACGAAATATCTTACCATGTGGGAAATACGATGAAGGTAATGGAAACTAGCGTAGGCATCGAGGGTCTTAGTTTGCTTGATATAGAAAAAAACTTTCATAATACAACAACGGAAGTATGGACTATCACTTTAAAAGACAAAGTTCCAGCTCCCAATACTTTAACTATTACTTTGGCGTATACTGGGTTATTACGAGATACCATGACCGGCTTTTACAAAAGCTCCTACAGAGACCAAACTGATAAAGAAATGTGAGTTTTGTCAGACCAAAAGAAATTCGTCCTAATATTTAATATTAGTAAAATCTTTATTCCATTATATTAATGTTTCATTGAAGATGGTTGGCCGGTACAGCGTTCGAGCCTGTTTCTGCAAGACACGCGTTTCCCTGCTTCGATGAGCCAGCGTACAAATCAAAATTTACAATCAGTATTTCACCACCGGTGGGTTACGATTGCTTAAGTAATATGCCAAAAAGGAATGTAGAGGGAGCGTAAGTACTGCACTTATCGCCAACTTTATGTATTCTTATAATTTTTATATATTTGTAATAATATATTATTACAAAGAATCTGTAAAATCCCGTAAAAGTAGCACTTGCAAGGCCAGGTCGCTTTGCATTTACATATCTATTTTCCGGTATTTTAAACATATTCTCCTTTTCAAAGTTGGCACAACTTTGAGGAATCAGTGTCGATGTCTACGTATCTGGTGGCCTTCGTGATTTCCGACTTCAAGTCCATGTCAAACAACAATGTCAATGTCTGGTCACGACCCAATGCCGTTAATCAGCTCGCATACAGCTTGGACATCGGCGCCAGAGTCCTTGATTACCTAGCGACGCTACTCAAGCAGCCGTATCAATTGAAAAAGATGGACATGGTCGCGCTGCCGGACTTCGAGGCTGGCGCCATCGAGAACTGGGGCCTGATCGCCTACCGTGAAGCCATGATGCTCTACAGCGACGGCGATTCTTCCCTTCTCGACAAGCAAAGAGTCGCCTCCGTTGTCGTGCACGAGTGCACGCACCAGTGGTTCGGGAATCTCGTTACACACGAATGGTGGAGCTATCTCTGGCTGACCGAGGGCTTCGCCAGGTACTTCCAGTACATGGCCACTGACAAGGTCAGAATCAAACTTTCGTTCTTTATCATTGCTCATTTGTCACTAGAACGCGATAACTCTCACATTCACTTAAACAGACAGACCCGTTTAATTATTATAAGACATTTATGATTAACGCACATAAATTTTTATATTCTTTTCTACAAAGACTTGTTAGTAATTGTTCTTTGTAACATTTTGGAAGATTTTACACATATTATTTATAAAAGAAAACTCATTTACTGTACTTAAAGTTCTGAAATACATTTTAAATTGCAATATAAAATTTTAATTAACATTTTCACACAGATTTATCAACTAATATAAAACGATTAGAATGACAAGAAAATTATGACTATTTTCGTTTCTAAATTAATCGTTTTTTTCCTCTTTAAAACTTTGTTTCAGTAAAGCCAGATACTAAAAAACTCTTATAGTAATAAATCTAATACGTTTAATATAAAATAAAATTGTTAACATTGAAATAATTTAAATACTATAAAATTTATGCATTAAATAGGAACCAATATATAGTTGTTAAATGAAAATATTTAACAAAATCATTGCAGATAGAGACAAGTTGGAAAATGGATGATCAATTTGTAGTAGACCAGCTTCAAACTGCATTAGCGGCCGACTCTTTGTCGGACTCCAAACCAATGACAAGAAGTGCGACTACTACAAATGAAATAAGTTCAGTAGGGGGTGTAATTATTTACAACAAAGCAGCTAGTATTTTGAGAATGATGGAACAATCAATGGGAACAAATATATTTAATTCAGCGATAAGCAATTATCTAAAGGATAGGTACATTGCAAATAAATTAAAATTTTATTTTTATACTTTAACATTATATGTCGATTTAAATTTCAATAACCGTTTTAGTAGACAAAATAATGTATAAAAAAATATGTGATTTGAATAATAATATTACACATTTTGTCATTACTATATTTTGAATACTCCAATATGTAATAACAAATCAAAATTCATCACAATATATCTAAGCATTGCTTTAACATTGAGTAATAATATAGTACTAATTTATTAGACAATACAAAACATCTACGCCTTCGAATTTATGGCAAGCCTTCCAAAAAGAAATTGACGCAGCACAGCTTAATGTCTCGATTGCCACAGTCATGAAAACTTGGACTGAAAAAGCCGGTTTTCCCTGCGTATCAGTTACTATAAAACCGAACGTTATCACTTTGAGCCAGGAGCGATTCTTCCTTCATAAACCAAATCCTCTACCTGAAGAGCAGCTCTGGTCGATACCCATAACTTGGCTAACGTCGACTCAGGCCAACAGCGGAGCCAGCCAATCGTCGAAATCCATTCAGATGCTGTCGAAGAAAGATTCTATTTGGAACATTGACAATGAAAACGCGGACTGGACAATCCTAAACGTTGAGGCTTCAGGTCCGTGAATAAATTTTATCTGGTTCATGCGAAACAGTTTGAAGTGCGAATAAAAAATAAAGAGCAAAATATTTTTTAGGTTTCTATCGCGTAAATTACGACAAAGATTCGTGGAACAAAATTATCGAAGCTCTGACGACTGGCGATTTTGAAACGATTCCCGTACGGAATCGCGCAGCAATCGTGGATGACCTGCTGAACTTAGCCAGAGCTGGTTTATTGGATTACGATATTGCACTGCGTGGTCTCCAATATCTAAAGAGGGAAAGGAACTATTTACCTTTTAAATCGGCTTTCGCGTCCTTGGACTTTTTGCTGAAAATATTTTCAGACAGCGCAGACGTCGATACTTTAAAAGTAAGAGTTAAAATAATGACCATTCTTTAGATGAGGCCAACTCGATGAATTTTCGTATCGTTTAATTAATAGCTTAAATTTTTTTATGTAGGAATTTGTTATTGGATTGTTCGAAGATATTTATAAAAAATTAACTTACGATGATAAACCAAGTGATGATCATTTGACGATTTTATTACGTCAGGAAATGAATAATAGAGCATGTAATCTTAAATATACTCCGTGCATTGAAAATTCAAAGAAATACTTTTCTAAATGGATGACTGACAATACACCGTAAGTACATTTTAATATATCTATAACTTTATGCATTCTTCTAGAAAATCATTACCAAAGAATCATTAAATGTAATTAATAATAATACGTCTATACAATGACAATGTAACACAAGTGAATATTAATATCTCCATAACAATTACACTTTCTTCCAGAAAATAATAAACAAAGATTTTTTAATTGTAGTAAATTATAACGTCAATTTAGCTAAGCGCTATACAGTAACTTTTATAACCAAAAATATGAGATTTTAATTGCCATAAAAGAAAATTTTTAACAGAACGTATTAGAAATCATCAATTATCGGGAATAGTTAATTTCTCTGTACTCGAATATTATAGAAATTAATTTATTTTAGTTTATGCTCTTACGTTTATATTCTTACGTCATTGTTAATATTAAAATCTATTCTAAATATTATTACAACGATTATATATAATATTCATAATAACATAATAATCATATAAATAATATTCATATAATTTATCTGTCAAAAAGAATCCCAAATAATCAAAGAACCGCTGCGTACTGCACTGCTATTAAATATGGATCTGAAAAAGAATGGGAATTTTTATGGCAGCAATATAGAGTGTCTAACGTCGCAGCTGAACAAGTGACAATACTGAAAGCTCTTGGATGCTCTACAAATGCAACAATATTAGAAAAGTGTGTGCTTTTAATATAGAAATTAAAATTTCTTTTTCTCAAGTATTAACAAAATAATGAATTATAATGAATTATAGGTATCTCCTCACGGCTTTGAAAGGCTTTAGTTCGAGTCTGGTTCGTAAGCAAGACATGGATACAGTTTTTAGTGGAATCTATTCTACAAGCTTGCAAGGTGCGGATTTCGTTGTAGAATTCGTTAATAAACAATACGATACTATCTTCAAATAGTAAGTACAAATTATCAACGTTAGATTTTTACTCTTTTAGTAGGTTTATTGATCATAAAAATGTTATCTAATTCAAAATTAAAGAGATTACGTATTACATAATCGGAAAAAAATCCTATTACTTTTACCCGTGTGTTTCGAAGAAAATATTTTACGACTTTTGAATTATTAATTTTTAAAAAGGAAATGCACACAATGATTTATCTATTCCTTTAAAACTCCCTTCCTCCCCAAGGTATTTGGGTTGTCGTATTTACTTGGCTACGTTGCGGAGCGGGAATCACCTGGAAGTAAATCCGGTGGGAGAAATGCCGTTAGAAATAGACGCTTGGGGATTAACCGGCGAATTGGAATGTTCGAGTTTGATGTTTACGCGGTATTTCGAAAGGTTGAACGGCTATACCATTTTGTCTTTATATCTACTGTTTACGTTGATGAATATATAAAAATCCAAATATTGAAATTTAACTCAGGGCGTACTATCCATCAATAAAAATATTGATTTTAGTTAATTGGTTAAAAATTAAAAAAATAAATATACTCCCAATATTATTATTGTTAATAGATTATATATTTTTGATGAATTAATCAAATGATTACGCTATATTCACTTCGTAAAACTAATTTAAATAACGTAAGATAATATATCTAGTTTAAATTAACACTTGAGGCATTTCGCAAAATTAATTATGTGCACGGACAAGTCTTTTGGCTTTTATTTTAGAAGGAAATTTTATTTAAAAAAAAAAACAAAATTACAATAATTTTAATGAACTGAGAAAAAAACTATTTTGTAAGTTTTGCCCTCGACCTGTGGGGCTCGTCAGTAAAATAAAAGGTTGCCTAATGTTAGGCGTATAATGCCTGTTCACAAGGTTTGGAAGTTATAATATAATACTTTTTTTACATTAACTGGAATCGATATTGTGTGACAGAAATTTTTGTTCATTCCATGGATGACGTATAATTATTTATTTGTTGAAAATACTCACATTTCGACATTGACGAGAGGAAAAATATGCATTATATATAAGAAACAATAGAAATAATTTGAAAATATTTTCTATGTGTATCTGAAAATAATAATCTCTGAATAATAATTTTTTATTATGATTCACAATTCAGCTCTCAAAATTTATCTTTTTATAATTTTTTTCAGTTACAATGGCAGCAGTGAGATTGAAAGTTTCATGTCAAATGCATTGAAAAGTTATCCTGCAAAAACGCTCGTTGAAAAAGTTGAGAAATTCATAAGCAACGATAAACGTTACGCAACAATAAAGCAATCGTTAGAAAAGAGTATTATGAAAGTTAAATTAGAGCTAAATTGGTTCCGCGATAAGTCAAGTAACATTACCAATTGGATTTTAACCAAAAATCAAAACACGACCAATTACCGTCTACCGAATAACGTAATTCCCAGGCACTACTTTATGCGGCTTACGCCGTTCCTTATTCCTGGTAACTTTACCTTTAACGGCATCGTTAAAATCACAGCGGATGTAATGAAAGACACGAGAAAAATTGTACTGCATTCGGATCAGATAGATGTCAAGGAAATAGAAGTTTTTCAATTAAAGGAGGACTTACGCGAAAAGCTGATTGTAGAAAATTACACGAAAGTTGAGAAATATCACTTTTTGAATATTATTATGAAAACTGATCTGGCAGCTGACACGAAAATCAGTATTGAAATTAAATACACAGGAATTTTAAATACGGAGATGAGAGGTTTTTACAGAAGCTCGTACAAAATGAATAATGAAACAAGGTAAGAACTAATAAAGTTAGAAGTAAAAATTCAAATAATAAATAATTCAGGCAGATAGAAATTTTACGAGTGCTTTCTCTGAAGTAATTTTAATTTTGTGTTACTCCATTTTTATGAAAATAATGATGCCAGTGGGAAAGAATGCAGTCATAATTTATGCCGATATATTAATTGATAATAAATAATATTAAGTGACTTTAAATAAAGAAAATATTATTGCAAATTTTAATGTAAAAAAAAATACGCTTTTTTGCTTACGTACAGGTGGTTGGCGACAACGCATTTGGAGCCCGTGGGCGCTCGAAGGGTATTTCCTTGTTTCGATGAGCCGGCGTTGAAGGCTAGATTTGACATAAGCGTTGATGTGCCAGAAAATTATAGCTCTATCAGTAATATGGAATTAAAATCAAAGACTGGGTAAATATATTTTTAATGAACTGATTATAAAGAATGTAGTAGATAAATCCTTTATTAAATATTTTCCACGAGTCGCAATTCCATGAATCAAATAACCGAATGAATTGAAAAACAATAATGTGATGGATTTTTCAGTAACCTGCACGAATTCCACACAACCCCCCTAATGTCCACCTATCTAATGGCACTGGTGGTGAGCGACTTCAAGTCGAAGGAGCAAAAGGACGACAAGCATACGTACAGGGTCTGGTCGAATCCGGTCGTCGCCCACCAGCTGAACTACTCCCTCGGGGTGATGAAGCCCATCGTTGAATTTTACGAGAGCAATTTCGGCCACCCCTACACCCTGCCGAAGATGGACATGGTGGCGCTTCCGGACTTCTCGTCCGGCGCCATGGAGAACTGGGGCCTGATCACCTATCGCGAGACGATGATGCTGTACGATCCCGTGGCAATGTCGAGCCTCGTCGCCAAGCAATCGATACACAACGTCATCGCCCACGAGATCGCGCACCAGTGGTTCGGGAATCTCGTCAGCCCGCTCTGGTGGGACTATCTCTGGCTGAGCGAGGGCTTCGCCCGATACTTCCAGAATCACGCGCACGGCGAGGTATCGGCATTTCCTTAGACTAGATATACACCGTGTCATAAATTTCGATGTAGAGCTACATACGTTTATGTAGCTCACGGGGACATGCAAGCCTGGGGGGAAGTTGTTACTGAAGCGAGTTCGGGCACGGATTATTGAATGAGCTTCAAATGTTTAGACTAAGTTTTATATAATTTGAAAAGCATATAGGGTTGAAGAGTAAATTCTTCAATGAATAAATTGAAAGCTTTATATAAGTAGGATTGATAAAATTTATTTTTTAGTTAGAATTACCAACGTTAACTTGATGCTTATTTTCGAAAACTTCAGATATATATATATATATATATATATATATATATATATATATATATATATAGTATTTTTAAATATTTAAGTCACAAGTTCTGCTAAACTTTTGCAAAAAGAAATAAAATACCTAACTGATAGTAATAATTACATGTGTAGATAACTGATTAATAATATAAGACAAAAATATTAAGTATTTTTAACAATGCTAAAATGTATTCTATCTGTAACCATATAACTTTTTAAATGTTTTTAATTTTAACGAGATTTTTTAAATAAAAATTGCTTTAATTAATAGAATAGTTTGACTAATAAAAAGAATAGTTTTACTAAAATTAAAATAACATTAGAAGTTCGTGTAATAGTATATGATTTTAATAAAACTTATTGCTTGGTTTAATGCGTATGAAATATTATTTTATATTATTAGGAAGAAAATGCATGGGAATTAGAGACACAATTCGTCGTAGATTACATGCATACAGCGATGTCTGACGATTCTTCCAAAAGCACACACCCTGTCACCGCCAAAGTTTTCAGTCCTACAGAAATTAGAGATATATTTGATAGCATATCATACGGCAAAGCTGGCTGTTTAATAAGAATGATAGAGAAATTAATAGGACGAGATAAATTTTATGGCGCGCTACATCGTTATCTTGAAGCTTGGTACGTTGAATTATAATTGTATAATTTTGATTAAAAGATTGATACAATTTAGCTTATATTAGCCGGCCTTATAAAATAATTAAAATTATTGTTAAAAATAATGTTAAATTAAATAATATTAAAGTAATTAAAATTAATTTAAATAATATTAAAAATATTAAAAATAATATAAAATAGTTTAGCGTATATTATCCGGCCTTAAAGCTGTAATATATTTATTATATATCTTTTTTTTTCATATTTTTGCTATTGTCGTTTCCGTAACCGGCGATTCCTTTTTCAGTAAATATTCGACCGGAACTCCTGAAGCCCTATTCAAGGCATTTGAAACTGAGCTTAATGCATCTGATTCTGCTGCATTCAACGTATTCGAAGTCATGGAAAGTTGGACCAAGCAACCCGGTTATCCGGTAGTAAATGTCGTTTTTACGAACGACAAGGTGGAATTAAAGCAAAAGAGATTTTTCATAAGATTTAATAGTACTAGTGATGCGACCTGGGCTATACCAATAAGTTGGGCTACTCGTAGCAACCCGAATTTCCAAGAAACGTCGAAAGTTGAATGGTTCAATGAAAGTTCTAAGACAATAGAAATAAAAAGGAATAGTTCTGACTGGGTAATTTTGAATCTTCAGCAAACAGGTGAGTTTATTCCCAATTGCAATTGAATAAAAACTAATTTTTTACGTATATTGCTAGTCTTATAACATCAAACTGTACACTGCATGGTTAAAAGGAAATCATGTCATTTTCATCCTTCGCTACATTATATCAGTTAGAAAATAGCTGAAAATACATACTATATAGCCTTTACGTCTGTATAGGTTTCTATAGAGTAAACTACGATAAGGCAATGTGGCACCGAATCATTGCCGCACTGAACACGCAGGACCGTACGCTTATCCACGAGGTGAACCGAGCATCTTTGGTCGACGACATGCTGAATCTCGGCCGCAATGGCCAGATCGATTACAACACTGTATTCAGTGGCTTAAATTACCTGGCTGACGAAACGGATTATGCCCCGTGGAACGCGGCCCTTCGTGGATTCTCTTACCTAAGCAAACAGTTCGTCGGCCGTACGGAAGAATTTGCATTATTCAAAGTAAATAAGCCATATTATATATATATATATATATATATATATATATATATATATATAACATACGTATATAATGAATAATTAACGAAATTCATTCTACTTAGATGTATGTGGTTGATTTACTCGAGCCCACCTTAGACAGACTGGGATTCAATGAGGTAGAAGGTGAGAAACACGTAGACACGCTACTAAGAAGACTTGCACTAACCTGGTTGTGCAAGCTTGAGCATAATGACTGTGTCGACAAGTCTATGGCACTGTTTGAAAAACAGCTAAATAATTCAAGGTGGGTTAAGGCACTTATTTCAATGGTATAATTAAATGTTTTAATTGTGTCAAAAATTGATTTGCCACCTGTCTTTCTCGTACAGCAATAAGAGTTATTCACTTATTCAGAAAATAAAATTAAATTGAAAAGTTCATATTATTCAATTTTATTAAATTTATCAAATGTAAAGTTTATTATTCACTTATGCTCATTAAAATAATAAATTTTCTAGAAATAATTTTAACTGTCCAAATCAATTAATTTTTTTTTATGAAATCAACTAATTTTATTAATTATATAAAGCTAAAGTAAAATAAATAATTCGTATACGTAATTAATTAGTTATCGAGTGCCAGCCAACCAACGCAACTTTATTTACTGTGTTGGCGTTAAAAATGGAGGCGACCGAGCTTGGAATTACTTGTGGAAGGAAATGCTAGATACAGATTATGCCACCGAGCAAACGACAATTTTAAGCGCACTAGGCTGCTCTAAAAATTCATCGAAATTAACTATGTAAGATTGATATCAAATACATTAGGATATAACTAATAATAAGAACTCGGTATCTGGATGTAAAATATTTTTTAGGCTTTTAAATCTTGCCATCACACCGAATTCAGTGATAAGACTTCAGGATACGAAAAAGGCCTTTACAAGTGTCATTCAGGGTGGACTTACTGGCGTAGAAACGACTCTGGACTTTATCGAAGCTAATTATGAAAGAATTCGCAACCAGTGAGTATTTTTCTTTAGTTAGTCAAATAGCTTATAATTATTTTATTATCTAAGATATTAAATAACAAATAAAAGTTGGGATGAAAGTTTGTGAATAATACTAAAAAGAGAGATAAATAATAATTTTGCATAAGACCAGTAAATTAAATTTAAAGGTGAAATTTCAAACGTATAAATATAAAGCGTTTATGTTCAATTATAAATATATATTTAATCTGCGATTTTGTATTCAGCACCAATGATGACAGCATAATTAAATCTTCCATTAATATTATATCAAAAATAGTCACTGCTGACAAGCTCTTCGAAAAGGTATGTTAAATCAAATTTTTAGTTTTTTTATTGTATATATTATTTTATTATATTTATTATCAAATTATGCAATTTTCTTTTTTTATCATACTTATATATTTCGAAATACATACAAAATTTCTGTATAAATTTATATATAACTTTAAAAAGCTTAAACTCTGCGAATAATGATTACTTCTAAAAACATTAATCTCTTCTTGTAGTTCAATACTTTCTTGGAGAACTTTAAGGAAAAAATGCCAAGCCTTTTGAAGACCTTGCGAAACTCACAGAAACGTTCAAGAATCGAATTGAACTGGTACAAAAGTCGTGCACCAAGCATTCGTAACTGGCTGGTCAAAAATAATCCAAAAGCACAACTGCGATTGTCAACTTCCGTGAAACCCGAGTCTTACCATATCTATCTTAAACCATATTTTGAAGAAAAGAATTTTACTTTTGATGGAAATGTTATCATAAATGTGAACATTCACAAAAACACGTCAATAATAGGCCTCCATGCAAAATATCTTAATATTACCGAAATTAAAGTCAATGACCAAGTGAATGAAAATTTCTACTATAGACTCAACCCAAAAACAGAGAGGTTGAACATTATCTTTGCAAATAAGTTGATGGCTGGTACAAAACTTAAATTGAATATTATGTACTCTGGTTATTTGAAGGATGATATGAGAGGATTTTACAGAAGCTATTACTACGATGATGAAGGGAAAAAAATGTAAGTAATAGAAAAATAAAAAAATTAAATTATAGTTTTGTGATATATCAAGAATATTCTAACATCATTTTGCTGGAAATTTAAGTTTTAAAACAGAATCTTGCCAAAAAGCAAATTATATCTTTGAGATATAGAAAAAATTGTAATGTACCATCATAACAAATGCATGAGCATTAGATCAAGTTGTGATAAAATACTAAATATACTAATCAATAAAATCCATTATTTATTGTAAGCTCATGATCATAAAATCTTACGAATAATGCAAATTTCATTCGTAATAATCTTTCATCCCCTTTTAAGATGGTTGGCAAGTACACAGTTCGAGCCTACTTATGCCAGAAGAGCTTTCCCATGCTTTGACGAGCCGCAGTTCAAAGCGAAATTCACAGTACACATTGCAAAACCAGAGGGTTATCGTACAATGAGCAATATGGGTTCGCAACCTAAAGAACGAAAAGAGTAAGTTTTATACACTATTAGTAACAATTTTGTGATTAATCGTTGTATGTGAGAAAGATATTCACCTACATTCGTTTACTTTTCTATTATTTTTATTAGTGTTATCGAAATAGTGAATAATTCAGAAGATTAGATCTAATCATCCTTGGCAAATTAATCGCAATACAGAGATAACTATATTATTTATTTTGCAGTTCTGAGGGTCAGCTTTGGGATGATTTTGATGAAAGTATCATTATGTCACCTTATATCGTAGCTTTTGCCGTAACAAATTTCGACAAATATTCTGGATCCTCTCCATCTTCTAGAGTATCGATATGGGCAAGATCGCAGCTAAAAAATTACCTTAACAATACACCTGATATTGGTAGCCAAGCTTTGAACTTTTTAGAAAAGTTCACAAATATTTCCTACCCTCTCAAAGAAATGAATTTCCTCGCCGTTCCTGACTTTGACATGGGGGCTATGGAAAATTGGGGACTTGTTACATTCAGGTATGTTGCAATAAATAAAATAGTTTTGTTAAAAGTTTCTTTAATTACACATTAATAATTTTTTATGAAATAGATTTATTTTAAAGTATTGCAAGCAATAAGAATGAAATTCACAGTACTTTGTTAAATATTTGCTACTGTATGTAATATTATATACATAAATCCAGCGATGGTAAATTAAATCGAGACTAAATTTTAAATTAAAATTAACTTAATATTCATTGCCTCGGTATTGACTTGATTCATTAATGTAGATATCTTGCTTAATAATTTACAATATTATCGCTGTTAAAATAAATTAAACAAGAATGTTTTTCTTTAAAGAGAGTATGGTCTTACATACGATCAAGCCTCAATATCTGCCAGCTATAAGAAATACGTGACTACTACTGTATCGCATGAATTGGTCCACATGTGGTTTGGCGATTTAGTTACTTGTGAATGGTGGGATTACACCTGGCTTAATGAGGGCTTTGCCGAATACCTTTCACATATTGCTAGCGATGTCGTGAGTTAAATGCTTTATTTATACTTGCATATGTTTTAATAATTTTATTACAAAAATCCCTTTGTTTTTAATAAATCGTCTTTTCTCGTCAAAAGATTCAGCCAAGTTGGAAGTTGCTTAAACAATTCGTAGTCGACGATTTCCAACCCGCGCTTGATTTTGACTCCAAGTCATCTTCCCATGCTATGAACAACAAAGTTCTTACACCAGGCGAAGCACAGGATGGATTCGATAGAATTGCTTATGAAAAATGTAAGATTTGTACTATATAACTTTCATAATATTTTATCAATCACTCCTGTTATTTTAAATTACGATTATATAACTAAATTATAAAAAATTTCTAAATTAAATTTTTAAGCCGAATAAAACAGAAAAACTTCTTTCATTGCAGCTGCTAGCGTAATTAGAATGTTGCATCATAGTTTCGATCAAAAACTTTTCGTCGAGGCTCTGTATAATTATCTAGACAAGCACAAATATAGTACAGCAAGACCGGAATACTTGACCGAGGCGATTAAAACTCGTTTGGAGAAAGCAGGGCTCGAGATTCCAGGAAACCTTCAGGTTGGCGTATCTACAGTAATTGAAAGTTGGACAACACAGCCAGGATATCCAGTTGTAAATGCTTCCCGAGATGGCGAAAATGTTATACTGTCTCAGGTACCTTGCGAAAAAATTATCTTTTTTAAATTAATAATTCCATTTTATCTTACATAAAAATTCAATAAATAATCAGTTACGACAGCAAAAATCTCAATAATTCATGAATATTATCATTTATTTCAGAAACAATTCCTTTTACCACCTATCAATGCTTCAGAAAAGAATCGGTTTTACTGGGTTCCTATTACTTATACAACTGAGACAGAATTGAACTTTAACAATACTACACCTCGTCTATGGCTAGGCGATCAACAGCAGAAAATAGTTTTGAAACCTGAAGACACGTGGTTCCTCCTGAACACTCAAGCAATTGGTTTCTACCGAGTTAACTATGACATAGAAACTTGGCGACGTTTGATTGAACTATTGAATAGCGATCAATTTACAAAGATTGACGAAGTGAATCGTGCTCAGTTAATTGACGATTCATTCAATCTGGCCAGGGCTGGGAATTTGGACTTTGAAATTGCACTCAACGTTTCTAAATACCTAAGAAGGGAAACCAGTTACTTCCCATGGAAGTCATACTTTAATGCATTATCCTACTTATCTCAAAGATTTGAAGGCCATGCTGATTCCAAAAAATTATTAGCTGATTATGTACTTAATCTTATTTCTCCGATATATGAAAACCTTGGTTTTGTAGAGAACATGAAAAATGATGAGCATCTACTTCAGCTTCACAGGCAACTAATTTTGAGTTGGGCTTGTACCTTCGATCATGAAAAGTGCATCAGCGAAGCTAAAGCATCTTTTACTCAAATAAGGTGACCATATAGTTCTATTACAATAAATCGAATTAGAAGTCAATATTCAAAATTTATAAATTGTGGAATTTTTTTTGTAAATTTAGTATGAGTCCGAATATTGCATCGACGGTTTATTGCACCGGTATCCGATACGGTTCTGCAGAAAACTGGAATGAGTTATGGTATAAATTTACCAAAGCAATTTTAGCAACAGATTCTCTAACAATGCTCAGAAGCCTTGGTTGTTCCAGAAATACTACAATACTTGAGAAGTAAGTAATCATTATTACAGTATGAAAAAGTATTTGTCTTAATAATAATTAATTGCTTTTATACTAGATATTTGGATTTGATCACCGATAAGGATTCGATGATTCGTCGACAAGATGCAGCCGCTGCCTTCTCTTCAATTTATACTTCTAGTCAAATCGGTCTGGAAACGACAATTAACTATCTCCAGAGGAATCTTGAAAGGCTGTACGAATAGTAAGTTTTCATATAGCGAACACATATTAATGAAATACGTGACAAGTTTAACGAAATATTTTTTAAGCAGTAATCTCGTTGAACGTTGTCAATTAGAGTTTCACTATCTGTAATATTAAATATTTATTTTAAATATTATTAAAATTATTTTTCATTATTAAACTTTTAGCTACGGCGATTGGGCCGATGTAGGATCTCTTTTCACAAGCTTATCTGGCCGTATCACAACGAAAGAACAAATAGACAATGTAAGAATCCTTTTATTTCAAAATTCAAAATTGTTTATAAATAATCAAAATCTTATTCACAAATTACAGCTGGAAACATTCGCAAATGAAGAGCGTGCCTCAAAAGTCAAATCTTCTATCGAAAAAGCTATAAAGACTGCTAACAATAATTACGAATGGTTCAATAAGAACTCGGATAAGATAAACACATGGTTGTCAGCCTACAGTGAATCTTCAGATAGAGATTCGAGTAGTGCAGCGATCCCAGCCACACCAGCCATTATTTCCTTAACCTTTGTGAGTCTTATCTTATTTTTGTATTAGTATTAAAATTATTGCTACAAATCTGTTGTTATTGAAAAGTTTATAAAACTTTAAGTTGTTGAGTTATCTATTAATTTAAGAAGAATTCTTGTGTATTAAAATATGCGCTTGTACAAGCATGCGCTAACATTTTATAAGAAAAAAGAAAGCTATTGTATAAATCAATATAACTTTATTATCTTATTTTTATTTTCTGAAAATGTTTTAGAAATAATAATTATTTATAAATTACAGCTATAACTGAGATAATCCTCTCAAGATTCGTGACATGAGACTTATCAGTATTGTGCTTGCTTTTGCATTCAATGACAAAAGGAAACTTTTGGCTACGCTTCTCTCAAGGACGCGAAATAAAGGGCACTGTGAATTGTTATAATACATGTGATAAATGTCCCTTTTTATGTAATTTTGTGAATTGTCTGTATATGTGTTTATATGTCGACATAATCATTTCCTAGTAATAACAAATTTATTTTCCATGTATTGTTAAATTATCGCTTTACGTGCATTATAAAAAGAAGATAAAAAATACATTTTATAATCTATATGAATTTATTGGTATTCATTCGGTATCAAATACTTTTACGTTTGATTTAGTAAATCTATGGTAAATAACACTTATAACAAAGATAATTATTCTACTAACAAATAGTAATATTTATCAGTTACACAAATTTTTTTATTTGAATTTTTGAAAATACATTTAATAATCAAAACCCATATTATAGAATTTTATTTTCCTTTAAATTAAATATTTTTAGGGGAACAATCAATTCGTAATTGTTCTATTTATTCCGCTAATTGAATTATGAATTGGGGATTTCATAATAATGTGTTCATTTTTTTATAAAACAACTATGATACTAATCATGCCAAATAGAGCATCCTTTTCCCGTTCCTAATTATCCTTTAAAAATGTATCACTCGGACTTTCCATTGAATGTACATGTAGTACGTGAATCTTAACTATTTATGTGTTCGTGATATAAGTACATACGTACAAATTTCTGGTTACATAATACGAGCACTAGTTAATAATACTGCTATAATTAAATCGGTTGCTGATTGTTTTACATCTTGATATCTCGAAAAAGAGTAGTGTGTTAAAAACATCATTTGTATGTCACATATTTGTGTAATAATACAACATAGTTTATTCTTTTTCGACGTGTAAATAACAATTATTGACAAATATTTCAATCGCAGTATAAAATAAGTTTGTAGCTTATTACTAGCTACAGGTAGTTTTATTATCTTGATAGTTTTTTTTTATGTTAAGTTCTATTTTTATACTTTATTTCTAAACTTATTAATAAATAAAATTAAATGATATTTAATTATTTTAATCTATTTCTTTTTATTTGTTTTTTAATGCTTTTATAATTCAGTCTCCTCATTAAGCAATCCGTAGTATTTTAGATCAATTATAAAAATATTCGATGGATCGTAGACTGTACTTTCTCCTGTAAAATTAATTCAAGTCTTATATTATTTAAAATATATGTAATAAGCAAGAATGCACATACTATTGTTAATTTCAATGAATAATTTCTTAGTTACTGCCTGTGGAATTTTTTCTCGTTTCGTTCAAAACTTATATTTATAATTACTATGTATTCGCGCAATAACTCAGCTATGTAATCTAAAAAATAATTAGGAATGATAAAAGATATATAAATATAATATTAACCAAATTATATTTATATAAAATTACTAATCAAAAAAATACATAAAGGAAATGAGAGAAATCTAACTATGACTTCCACCAGTTCACTCCATAATACACTTTCTTGTAAAATTTATTGATAAAATTGGTATGCAAGAAGCTTAATATATATAGAATTACATTTATTTACAGTTAAATACAAAATCTCTGGCATGATCCACATAGTTGACACTGATTTGTAAAAAATATTCTATGGCTACACTAATATATTCCATATAATTTATAAGAGATTTAACGATCATATCCGTTTCTTATGTACCTATAGTATTTTGTTCAAAACATCGGATTTTTGAACTCAGTATTTACAACAATGAAATCTCTTGCAAAGTCGTATTCATTCAAATATCAGCTTTATTATCAATGAAATTCTCATGATTTCCATAACTATGAATAAAATTTTCCATTACGGCAGACGGATAATGTTTTTATCTTTTATATATGTTCTATTTATGTTCTTATTATTCTGATCTCAATGTGCCAACAAATGTGTAAAATGTGTCTGTTAAAGAACACATAGAAATTTTCAGACTTGCTAATGTTAATCAGCAAAGATCTGAATCACAACTTGGAGCCGCCTCGATTGAAAAATTTTTACTCTATCGATCCAACCGTTGGATCTATAGAATAATAATGACAACGTATATCAATTATGATAAAAATATTTATGCGCATACGCATTTTGAAAGAGATGCTCAATGTTTTAGTTTTCGCCTTTACATTAAACATTCTCGCTATACTTGTATAAATATTTAGAGATTCTTTCGTGAAAGATGTAGACACTTGAATTTTCAATAGTTTGATTGTGCAGGAATTAACTCGATGCACAGTTTCATACTCGCTATCTTGTATACATAAATATAAAAGGTTGCCACAATTGCAAATCTTTGTGCTTCTAAATATATCACAAATACAAAATTTCGTAATTCAGAATCACCGCTTCAACACTTTTTTAAAGTTCTTTCTAAAAGGCATCATAGAACAAATTTTTTTTTAAATAACAAAATTTTAATATACCCTTTTTATGATAATTTTTATACATAAGATTTTTTTTTTGTAATTTTATAAAGTTTCGTTAAAGTATTAAAATATGAAGTAAATGTCATTTGCTAAAATTTTTTTTACTAAATTATAAGGATTCTTTTTCTTCTTTTCGAATCGGTTGAATAGGGAGCTTTTATAAAAACTAGTTATTGAAAGAACAATTGTTAAAAAAAATAGTTCTACTTAAAGATGCAACTCTTCAATAATACCCCTTTTCAACACACCGACAATTAGGAAATCTGTCGATGTTTGACCAGCGAGATTTTCGCTTTTTACGCATTCTTGTTCAGCCATTGGCTAATAGTATCGTGATTACGCTCTATCCACTGGATGTTCGTCTGGACTTGCTCAATAGCTTGTTCAACGGCGCGCTTCGCGCTTCCGAGCTCCGTCCTGTGCTCATTTGCGAAATCAAGCAGCTGTTTGAATAATAATGATGTCAAATTAAAATCACGGACGAATACTATAAAAAAATTTTTTGTTATTGGCAAAGAATGTAACAACTTACATCTTTCAATTCGTATTTGGTATTGATCCGCTTCGTGGAGGTCTTCACAATAGTATTGAGACTAAGTAATGAACTGCCGAAACTATAAGAAGACAATTGAAATTTTAATATCGATTTCTGCGCCCAGTACTTAATCCCCATAATCCAATGAATACAACTTACTATTCTCTCAAACGGCCCCAGTTATTTCTGAAATAGTCGAAGGACAGGGGCTGGCCAATAACATTGAGCGACACCGAGCCGAACACCCTGGCGACGTCCTGCTTCCTGATGCCGGAGTTCTCCGTGAGCGCCCAGTCGAGATATCTGCTCAGGAGCCAGGTCTCCCGTGTGCAACCCATCGCCTGCAGCAGCAGATCCTTCTCCGAGCCGACGTTCGTCTCCAGATAGCGCTGCCACATGAATTCCCACTCGGCCTGTCCGCCGGCCCGAATGGCCGTGCAATAAACGACCGTCTTGAGATTCGGCGAGATTGGATTCTCGCGGTTTGGATCGGGACTGCTGCGCCAGGCGGCGAACTGGTCTACCGCATTGCGCACACAGTCTTCGTGGCCGAGGTAGCAGGCCCAGTTTAGGATTTCCATTCGCGTGAAGACAGTCAGCTGAGGATCGTCCAGGCTGTCCTTAAAACCGACCTTACGGTAGACGTTGTCCAGGAGTTTCAAGTTGTACGTCTGGAAGAACTTTTTATTTTAGTTTGCGACGAATAGAGAGACAGAGTTATGTTAAAATTAAACAGTTATTATTTCGACCTATATTACTTAACTCCCTTATAATCATTTTATTATTTGAACTCGGATTTCATTATTAGCTTCGGTAATAGTAACCATATGAATACATATAACATTGAATAGGAAAAAAAATTGATTAAGTATAAGAAATTGTTAAATAAACTATCATAGTTATTATTTAAAATTCTTAAAAATAATTATAACGAAGTATATTCAAAATTGTTCTATTTCTTGATCTCTCGACTTTCCAAAATTTCTCACCACGATAATAATTAAGAAAAAATTAAATTTTAAAATCATATCTCCAGGTGAATAATTTTTGTCAAAAGCAGTTTCACTTTTAAGTTCAATCGAAACCGTTTTATAAAAATCACGAATTTGCAACAATCCTTCGAATACCGAAACTGCGTGAAATAATACAACTTTTACTGTAATTTCTTGTGATTATTCTCAAGGACTTAAAATATTAATTCAATAAACGAAAAAGATAATACTTATTTTATATAATAATTAATACTGAAGTTGCTAGTAAACATGTAGTTATAAATTTTACGTAGATATGCTTCAATTGTTTGAAAGAAAATTAAATTTTTATAACGAAATACAATTAATATAAACTAATATATCAACATCACTACTGAAATATTATTTATATTTCGTTATAAAAATTTAATTTTCATACTGCCAGTGGTTGATGATTCTATCAGTTAACTGACTTTCATCAGACATCAAATTCTATTACAATAAAAATAACGCGAACAATGATGAAATGTATTGGCTTGTACTGTTGCGTTAATGCACAAATTGCAGATGTCAACTTAGAAATATTTCCTAAGATCTTGAAAATTCCGTTAGCTGATTGAATTAGTCCACCGATTAGAATATCGAAAGTATCTCAGTGATGATTGCTAAAAATTACCCTCAACTTGTCGTAGCCCTTATACTTGATGAGCATCATTTCGACGTAGTTCAATGCCGAAAGGGCGGCCTTCCAAGGTAAGTAGTCGATCTCCTGGACCAGATACGACGTGACGTCCAAGGCTATATCATAACTCAGCCTGCCTGCCCTGGCTAGATTTAGAGCATCGTCGACTAGCTGGGCACGATTTATTGTTGCAAATTCCTTGTACTCCGAACTTTTCAGCTGTTTGATTAGTAACTTCCAATTTTCAGTGTCGTAATTCACTCGATAATAACCTAATTCGATTTGACTTGGTTAATTATAATTAAATTTATACCAGGCCAATAATGTACAGAAATAATTTTTCATCTTTCAATGACCAAAAAATTTATGACATATGTTTTATATTAATATAAAAAAGAATTTACAACAACAATAAACATTGTCAAAATAAACTATATTTCACTGCTTACCTGTTTCTAATACATTAAATAGAATCCAATCCGACGGACCAGATCCAATGTTTTTAATAGAGATACTTTTTTCAGCATTCATCCACACCGATGGCTTGGTACTGTTAAAATTAAGCATTTTAGCCGTAGTAAAGGTAAGAGGAATCCACCATACTGGATCGTCTTCTTTTCTGCTACTATTATGAAGCACGAAACGTTCCTAAAATAATTATATGTTAATAAAAAATTCTTTGAATTTGACACAGGTTAATTAAGGAAAAATCATCAAGTAATTTATGTGAATTATTTTATCCAGTCTAATTCGTTTATGTATCATTTAAACTTTATTTATATTAATGATTACTGTGTACATGTATAAATTATTTCATAATACATCCTTATATTTTTCCAGAATTGATAGATAAATACTTTATAGTGAAAAAAAATTTTTTCTTCTCGATGATTTAAATACTTAAGTGGACGAGGAGTAGAGGCATATTATACCTGTGTAACAGCGGCGCTGTCGCTTTCGTAGTTACGGATGACCGTGACAACAGGGAAGCCAGTTTGCAGGGTCCACGTGTCCATGATTTGCTTGACTGTCACGTCCTGGCTGAGCGCCTTGTCCTCGTGCGCTTGTTTCGTCAGAGCGTTCCACAGGTCGTCTCGTTGTGCGCTCTGATACTTTCTAACAATATTTTAATTCTTGATATTGCAGTAATAAAATTTCGCAAAATAATTGGATAGACATTATTAACAAAAAGAAATTAAACTTCATTTGTATCCTTTCTTTGTGATATTGAAATTTCTTTCTGTTTCCTCTTGGAGTCTAATTTATCATATAATATAGAGTTTCCGAAATGCAAAACTACATTGCATAAATTACTATTAATAAATAATTCTAAATTATACTATATCTAGATAAATAAATGTTTCAAAATCATTGAAATTCTAACGAATTGAAAGTAATGAAAACATCGATAATATAATTATAAGAGTTATTAATCATAAAAATGTTTCCAAAATACGATGAAAATAATACATGCTAAAGCATTGATTCTCTGTGAATCGATCGCAAGCGAAACAGTTACTCATTGCCGTGAAAAAAATTGCACAAAATTTATCTTTACCTTTCATTAAGATAGTTAGTTAAACCGCGCTGGAACACCGGGGTGGTTAGGAAGTGATCCATCATACGGATTATCGAGGCACCCTTGGCGTAGGATATCCGATCGAATATTTCGTTGATCTCGTCGGGATTGCCGACTTCGACGGATATTGGATGCGAGGTTTCGAGGGCGTCCAGGCCGAATACGTTTTGCAGCTCGTGTACAACGAACTGTTCGAGGGCTCGCCAGGTGGGCTCCACCTTTTAATTAATGAACTTGATTATACGAACGACTAGGTGCTTTTAGAGAGAAACTAGAGTCAAACAAAATCTTGACATCGGATTAAATAATTTCACTACTATAGTTATTTCAATATTAATTCGAGTCAAATTTCTGTATTACTCACTATATAGTTATTTAAAAAAAAAATAACTTACTGCATTGATTCCTATATTTTCCACGTAACTAGCGAATCCTTCATTGAGCCATAAATCTGTCCACCAACTTAGAGTGACCAAATTCCCGAACCACTGGTGCGCAAGTTCGTGAGCGACTACAGTCGCTACTCTTTGCTTATTACCACTAGAGGAGACTCCCTCCTGATACAGCAAAGCGGTTTCTCTATAAATAACATTTATAATTATTAATTAATTTAAATGAACTAAAATTTTAATTATCAAATTTAAAACTGGATTTATTTCCACGATTGAATGAAAATTATTTTTTTAACATACGACTTAAAATTTGCTATTCGAATGAAAATATTAATTTTTAAATAATATATTAACAATATAATCTACAAATCCATAGCAACTGTCGTCCCCAACCTGTAAGTGATGAGACCCCAGTTCTCCATCGCACCAGCGGAGAAGTCCGTCAAGGCGACCATATCGATCTTCGGTAGTGGAAACTTGATCTGGAAAAAGTCCTCGTAGTACCTCAATATCTCGGGACAGATCTTGAGACTGTATTCGGCCTGGTCGAGTGCCTCCTTGCGAGCCCAGACGCTCACGTTTCCCGTGCTTGCGTGCTTGGTAGCGAAATCCGAGACAATGAAGGCGACCAAGTACGTCGACATGGGCACCGAGCGTTCAAAGTGGTCCCAGACGTAAGTAGGCAGACCCTCCCTATAATTCGGTATATGTGTTTGAGTTACGACAGTTACGTCACATGTACGGAGCGGTTCGTAAGCTTGATTTTTTCGATTTACTTCACGCAGAAAGACTTTTACGTATCGTAGCTACATACGAGTCAGTAATTATAATCTATTATTTAGCAGTAGAAAAGATAGAATTATGATAACTAACGGCGCTCATATTTGTTAACCGATTTTATAAATTTAAGGTCAAACATATTTGGTAAGATTTTCCATTTCATCATGAACAAGTTCGCTTTTCGAAGATGGCAAATGGCTCAAATATTCTATCAATATACAAGAAGTGTTATTTCTCGAGTACATCATTTTTTAATGAATATGTTACATAGCTGGACTCAAAGATCCTATCGTGAAAAATATGGTCCTCATTGTGCCCTTTTAATCTTCGCATATCGCGTATAATTCCCAAGTTGGAACGTGAATTTATTATACACAATTTAAGACCGCTGAAAAGTAGCGTAGACGATACCGAATATGTTATTGTTGTAAAGGTAACTGTATCCGCTAACGATAACGAGTCGATTCCAGATGACACGTTCTTTGAGTAACAATAATACTTTCCGAATGTTTATAGGAGACCTTGTGATAACGCGAACTTATTCATAGCAAAATGGCAAACATCACCGTTTTGAACTTTTCTAATTCAATCATCCCTATTGACAATACATATTTTTACAATATTGTTAAAAAATAATTTAATTTTACTTTGCATCTTGACAAAATTTTAAATATCGCATATATTAATTAAATTTTATAAATTATTAAGCAATCACATCAAAAGGTGCAGATATACTTAAATAAAATGGCGATGTTCTTAATTATTTCAATAATTATTAATTAGTCGAATAATAAATGGACAACGTCCTAAAGTATCTCACAGTGAATAAAATTTGTTTTGCAACGAAAAATGAACTTGCAGCAGTCTATTTTCGTTCGGTTCAAAGCGTCTCATAATAGTATACAGAATCACATATAGACGAAGGTACTCACACGGGTTTTGATTCTCTCTCCTTCGGCATATTGGAGATAGAAGTCATGTTGAGGGGCCGAGCAATGTTGATTTGAAATCTGGCCTTAAGCGCTGGCTCATCGAAGCATGGAAAAGCTCGACGTGCATCCGTAGGTTGAAATTGCGTGGCGGCGATCCATCTATATACAAATGTTTATTGCAGAAATATTTAATGTTAAATCGATTGACCTTCCTCTCATGAAAACATAATAACAGAGACAAATAAGGATTTTCTATTCGATAATTGATACCTATATATTAGTTTAATAAAAAAAAAGTCAAATGAAATGATAATTTAATGTATAGTTAAATAAATTTCACCATTATTCAATATATTCTATTAGAAATTTTATTGTCTAAATAAAGAAGCTTTTTCTATATTTAATTTATTTATCAGCTAGCGTATTTTAGTTTTAGTTATATAAAAAGTTTACATTATTTACGTTATTTTATTTACTTTATTTTATTTAGTTACATCAAAGCAAGTAAATAATATAGAGTATACAATGGTTAGCGAACCATGACTCATATATCTATATGTATGTATTGAATACTTTAATGCCACCTTTTACGCGTCGTATATACGACACGAAGGAATTGGCCAGAGTATAATAACCCGTCCATAAAATTGCGGAGCCAATAAAAGGCTTGGAGGAATAAAGAAAAAAAGTTTATCACGAAGCAAGCCACCGCGCCATTAACGGTTACGCACCTCGTCTCATTCTTGACTTTGTACGAGCTCCTGTAGAAGCCCTGGAGATCGTTGTTGAGTCGTCCGACGTACTTCAAATGAAGCAGATACTGCTTCCCGGCCTCGAGTGCCTCCGTTGTCTCTATCACGTGAAATTGCCTGACGGTGTCGTTATACTGGCGGGTCAGTCCCAGCGATTTGTCCTGCGCCGACCCTTGCGAATACACCTTTAAGCTGGTGAACTTCTCGTCGATGATCATGTCCACGTAGTGCAGTATTACCTTGTTCGTGCTCTCCGTGGCGTTCATCACGATTTTCACCTTTTCGTTCGGAAGAAAGATAACAAACTGACAATTTTCCTCTGATAAAAGCATATTCCTGCCGTATCGCAGGGAGTTTATCGGTAATTTTAATTAGCACAGATCAAAAAAATTTTATACAAGGCATTTCTTTTCAACCATCCCAAGAAAATATTTCGGAAACTATTGCAGCAAATCCTCCAAATAATAAATATAAAATATTTAGGACTTGTCTGACTTTACTTTTTACCCTGAATTATAAAAGAGGAGAAAATTTTAAACAGACAAGTTCAAACGCACCTAAAAAAAAACTTTTGCATAGTTTATTTTTTTTTTTTACATTTTATTATTTTTAACTGATATAACACGAATTAACTTACTAATTCATTTCAATTCAGTCGACAAAATTACTAAAAAAGTAGTCGATTTCGAAAATAGCAGTACCGCTAATCTGCTGTGACCAGAATAATGCGAATTCAATACTTCGATGAAATTGACGGAGAGTTTCGGATGGCTAAAGATATGACTGGTGCCGTAGAGAAAATGTATAATGTAAAATGTCTTTCCAACTTAATTATACTGGGAAGCTGTGCTCGAGATTTTAGATTCTCTAAAAACATAACTGATATCTAAGGTGTTAAAAATTGCCTATTTTTATTAAAAAACATAAAAATTAATTTGATATCATGATAATCTTGAAAATAGTTTTACGTGATCTTACTGCATAATGACTCCGGGTGCTCGCAGGCCACGAAAGTGAAATAAATATTACGCTGAACCAAATGTCTACCTTGCGTAACTTTAATATCGAACAACAACCTATACATCAAAAACCATTTCGCGTAAACTATTCTCGTCTTTCAGAAACCTGCATCAAATAAAGGGGTTTTAATTTGAAAAACCGAAATTACCCTTCAATTATCCCTAAGTCTTGCTCTCATGATCAACATCAATACGACTTGGTCCCTTATAAACTCTACAAATTTTTTTTAGCGCGTTCTGCCAATTTTCAATAGTTTCCATATAAACTTGGGATGCTCTACTTATAACATAGTTAATTTTTCATGCTGAATATTTTCATAAAAATTTCAATGGAATATTTTTGATTGTAAATAATAAAATAAATAATGTGGAATAGAGTATTAATGCTATTATCAATGACCCGAGCCATTTTGTTTTGCGCCAAATTCCAAATGTACTTCGAGCAACGGATCGACGCTGTCAAAATAAACAGGAAACTTTGATGGCATTCGCGCGAGGCATAAATAACGCGCGCCACCCCCTCGTGGCCGAAACGTCGCCGACGCCTCACCTCGCCGTGGAAGGTGAAGTTGCCCTCCCAGATGAACGGGACGATCTTCAGCTCGTAGCTGTCGGGCACTATGGACTTGGGCAGCCTGACGTCGATCTTGGCCTCGTCGGCGCCGCCGGTGTAGCTCTTGCCCGAGCGATACGTGGCATCGACGTCCGAGACGACGAGGCCGAAGGGCCTCGACATCAGATTGTCGATGCAGGGCGCGAAGTGATAGACGAGGAGGCCCGTGATCACGATCGAGGCAAGGAAGGCCGTGCTGAGCGCCAGCGCCCCGCATTTCGTGATCGTGCAGCCGCGCTTGCGGCCGAAGGTCGTCGTGTGGTCGTCCATCCCCATCGCGTTCAGCGTCTTTGTCATGCTACTTCTGTGGACAGAGGCGGAACAAAAAGAGTTCGGATGAATTACGTTGGGATTTTTTTTTTTTTTTTTTTTGATACGGTACATATCATATAATAGTTTATATGGTATGGTTTACATATTGTGCAACAGCTGTAGATAATCTTTTATCATTTATTTTGAAAAATTTTCCAAACTTTGAGGCGCAACGACTAATCATCTACTTATAAAATAAATCCGCTGAATTTCCTCGCTATTCAGTTATTTGTTAAAATCACAGCAAAGACAATTCTCAAAAACTATTTTAAATTTATGTTACAACTTCAAATACAAAAAGAAAACACTAGCATCAGAAGTTTTTTCAAGATCTCTATTATACTTAAAAATAAAAAGAGTTTAGAACTTATAATAGAACTGCGAAAAGTCTTTTATGGATATTTTTTCCAAAGTCAGCTGCTGGAATCATCAACACGACGACGACAAATGGGCTATTTTTAGATTTGTAATAAACCAGTTCGAGTGTAATATTCATAATACGGATAATAATATTTTACTTTTATGGAAACAGTTTTTTTTTTTCATTAACTTAGTTCTCATTTACTTGGAACATTCTACTTCCAATATTTCATGAAAAGTAATAATGATTTGTTAAACGTACAGGTACTCTAATAATTATAAGTTTCGAAAAGAATCTGTTGTGCGCAGAGCGTATTAAAAATAATGATATAAAATATAAAAGTTTCTTTATCAAAGTCTCGCCTTAAACTAGAAGTAGAAATAAAAAATTAAGAACATCAAAGTGCATTCGTTACTTAAAAATCTACAGAACTTATAACATTGAACAAGAATATACTTATCGTAACATTCTCGGAGCATGAATTATAATTCCATTTACAAATTTGCAGTAACTAAACGATTGAGACTTTCATAAAATTTATTTGTATTAATATTAACTTTCGCATTTTTTTTGCGCGATTATCATGAAGAATTTCTTTCTATCATATGTGCTCTTGTATAATCGATGTAAAATTAATTAAAATCACTCGTTCGTTATCAAACATGAATACTAAAAACTTTTACTTCCGACATTTGACAAATATCCACGTAACTATCCTTTAATTTACTTTGTATTATCTAGATTATTGAGAATTGATGATGATTATTATTATTAATTACATCTTGTTATTACATTATCATCAATTATTTTGCAAAAAAAATTTAGCTCACATTAAACATGATTGCCCATACGATTTTGTACTTTTTTCTTCGTAAATATATCTAATCTATTACTTAAAAACTTATTATTAAAAAAAATTAATTTTGAGATATGAACTACAATAATTACCAATTAATTTTAATCGCAGAAAAAAAGTCATCTATCCTAATATCGTAAAACTTTTTAAGAAACGACTAATCGTCACAGTATTGCGTTTACCAGCGCAAACGAACCATTTGAAAATGTCTCCTCTACTCTCCTAGGTGTACTAATAATCATTTGGTCCTTGAGACTTTCTAGAAATCATCCTTGTAACAGATTTTTCGGCAGTAAAAACCGTAGAGACGAAAGATGGCACCTCCACTGCGCGAAGGCGATAAAGAAAAAAGTCAACGTCTCCGTAAGGCCACGCTCGAATGTTTAATATTGAAATTAGCAAAAATCGTGGAAACGCCTGCCTCTGCCGCTCGCTCGCGTTAGCGAAAGTTATCGCGAAGGCCGATCGCGGGCGGGGAGCGAGACAGAGCGACAGGCGAATCGACCTGCCCGCCGACCGACGCAGCGTCGATAACAAAAATCGCCACGCTCCGCGCGCCCGTCTGCCCGAGTAAAAATTCATACCCCCGACGTCGTAAAGGCGTACGCGCGAACGGCGGCGGACTGCTCAATTAATTTGGCTTGTCGCCAACGCAACGTACGCTTACGACGCCCCGGCACGCGACCGTGCCGAATTATTATCACGGGAGGCGCCCGGCGCCCGTCCGGCCCTTTCGTCCCCAGCCCACGTCGGGGCGTACGCGCGATTGTCGTTGCGCGCGCGCGCGCGCGCAGGCTCCTCGGTGGGCGGGTTGACTGGCGCGCGGCGGCCGCGCGCGAGGAAGCGCCGATCGAGAACGGGCCGAGGGCAGCGCGCAAAGTATCGTTATTAAGGCCCGCTCGCGCGCCCACCGCGGAGCGTCACGGGGATGAGCGGCCGCGCTCGCTCGCGCGCGCTCGTCGAGCGTGTCAAGGAAACGCGTGCGCGCGATCGTAATTTAATTGGCCGTGGCGAGGTGCGTGCGTGCATTATATAACTATATGCTCGTGTGCCCGCGCGTTCGTATATGCGGGAGAGCATTGAAAGCTACGGGAGGATATTTTAAGGTTATAATTTTACGTGCAGATGGCTGTAAGATTTACTTTTAATTAACGGCAAAAATCTAGGATACAATTTTAAAAATCACGATAAAAAAGCACGATGACGAGAAAACTCGGTGTAAATGAAATTATGGTAATAGCGACAAATTGCTATGGAATGTAACATTGTACGAAGAGACAATTTATAAAATTAATAATACATGCTCACAAGGGGTACTCGTCGAGCTAAGCAACGTGCCCGTGTGTACCCGGGCATACGTCATGTTTATTTACTTACTTTGTATTTCACGAACGTGGCTTGAACAGTTAATTCTGATGATTTAGCTGACAAAATTATGCGAAATCGCATTATGTTAATATTATACTTGCTGCATTTAATTAAATACACTTGTTTGATCAATTAAACTGGCCGCAGATTAAAAATAATAACTTCGGAGCAATTACTTGTTGTAAGTTTTCATCTAAAGATAAGAGAAAAAAGAAATATGGGTCTATTAAGCCTGTGTATATAAATTAGCTAATCGGGAATTATCACAGAAAGATCAGAACTTCCGCTTTTAGCACATTATTGATTGTCGCGCTCGTTACAGTTTCTTGCAAAAAAATTATCTAGCATAATTTCGCTGTTCGATCGAACTTTCCAAAATTCGTTAAAAATAGTATGGGATGATACGGAGCAGCCGATAGATATTCTATGAGTGAGACACGCGACCATCCGCGAACCAGACGCACACGGGCACTGAATTCTCGCGCCCCGAAACGTGTCAGAGCCCAGCGCCCCGATACTCTCGCTGATACCGTGTCGCTGTAGTGAGCATATGTTACAGTGTTGACTGTTATAATATGTTAAATTCAGCTCTCCGTCAAAGCACTGATACAAAAGGAGCCTCGTCCGTGCATCATCTTTTTTACACACCCACACAGATATATGCTGATGCCTGTATGTATCTACAAATCACAGACGCCGCTTACGCTTGGGCCGATGAAATTAGTTAATACATATAATATAGTGTCGCCTTTTGACACCACCCCTCCCCATCCCCTGCCCGGATTTACAAGCCCCACTCTCCTCGATCCTCTCGCCTTATGTCAACATTTCGAAATGAAAATTTTGAGTAATCCTGTTTTAATAATACATGGGATGCAGAATACACAATAATTGCCTTTTGGATTCAGAAAGCAATTAATTCCCACGAATGTTTCTTGAATATAAATATATATGTATATATATATCGTCCAAATTGAGATACTTACTCATCTACTACAACTACCTTAATAATTTTAATATCAATTCTTCTAAACAATGAACGATTGAGAATAAACTTATTTTCTGTCATCTATCTTATCGGATTAAAATTGCATTAAGAAATAAATATTGTTTCTCACAATAATAATTTTTTTTATGTCGATCTTATTAGAGAATTTTTAAAGAAACCTAAAAATTGTATTGAAATTGATCTATAATTGTAAAGTAAAAACATAAACTAACAAATCTATTATAAGTTTATTTCTAACGCCTCAATATTATTAAAGTAAAAAAAATCGATATTACAAAATCTTCCTACTTCTACTCACTTTATATCCAATCTGATCTCAAAATATTTTTTAAGCACAGTTTTAATAAATACAAAATATATTGTTCAAATATTAAAATAATTAACTGAGATTAATAAACTTTACTTTTAATTAAAATTTTCATTTAATGATCGATTCAATATATAATGAAATGTAAATATATGTAAGCGATGAATCATTCGCTCAAACTATTCATCAAAACAAACAATAATTTAAATTTATATTTAAATTTCATTGAACAATTGTAATTCCATTATAAAATGGCGTCGATATTCACTAAATTTGAGCAAACGAATACACTGTTTCAGAAATTTATACGTTTCGCAACGACGATATAAAACAAACCGCCTTTCAATTTCACGAAAGAAATTCTGTTACAAGAGAAAAAATAAGATGCGTCAGCGTAAAGAAAAAATCTTGTCCAAACATATTTCTGATTTCGTACCTCTGGCTGGCCCGAGAGCCGCGGAGAAAAATACAACAACACAATCCAAACAAGCCGGGGCCAAATTTGTAAACAATGAATTTGGCAAACCACTGCGCGAGATGCCGAGCCGGAAGCGCCGAACTGTCAGGCTAAATGTGAGACAATAATGAAGAAACTCGGACACGAAGGAAAATGTCCGGCGTTAATGCACATTTTTTTTTAACAACTAGATTATACTATTAATTAAAATCACGGCGTTGAACAAACGTACTTTTATCCTTCTTCGCTTTATAGATAAGCCAGAACTTTTGAGGACTCGGTCGTGCCGGTTACACTATCGGTGTACCTATAATCCGCGGTACCCTTCGACATTCGCACACCTCCACGTTCCTTAAAGCCTGAACTACGACTGCAGCTCTCCGCCTGCTCGCTTCTTCTCATTCACGTGTGCGTGCTCTGTCTCTCTCTCTCTCTCTCTCTTTCCCTCCCCCCGCTCTCTCTCTCCCACCTTCTACCCCCCTACTCTTATACCTTGTTCGGCTACTCCAGCTAGTCTCTCTCTCTCTCTGTCTGTATGTCCGTCTCTTTCTCACCTTTTTCTTTAGCCTTGCCGGTATCTTTTTATTCTTCTTTATTCTTCTTCTTAGTGCGGTTATACCGGAGCTGACACAGGTAGATATATATATATATATATATATATATATATATATATATATATATATATATATCTGTATATAAACACGGCTTTGTGTTATCCGCAGAGGAATCCCGTGTGGTTTTTAAAATTACCGGACGCTCGGCAATTGATATATACGACGAGCGCAAAAAGGGACCGTTGGACGTCCGCAGGTAAATGTCTAAGATTCTTTATTGGACTCTGCTATTTCCTCTGAATTATTTTTTTTAACTTAACGTTTCTTGTCAAATGATAAAATGGTTTTTACTATTTTTTTTTCTAATTGGGTCAATGAATATATTGTTTTTCTGAACTTTCAGTTTTTCAAAAATGTAAGCAAAACATGTTTATAGGCTTGGATTTTCAAATATTATTCTACAACAAAATTATTATGTATGAAAAACTGTAAATAACAATATATATATATATATATATATATATATATATATATATATATATATACGCACTTGTGAAATTTCAGCATTATTTTATTTTAACTTACATATATATTTTATTCAATGAAATAAACTTTAAACTACAAATATTATACTATATGTATGCTTATTAATTGCAGCCAATAATGTATGATTTGAATATAAATTTTTAAAATCAATGGTGGCATGTTCGACTCATTCGGCGCAGCATTCATACGAGAGGTACTATATATATATGTCGATTCTCTCGCGAGATCGTTTGTGTATACATACACACACACACACACACACACACACACACACACACACACACACACACACACACACACACACACACACACACACACACACACACACACACACACACACACACACACACACACACACACACACACACACACACACACACACACACACACACACACATATATATATATATATAGGATGTAAGCACAGTCCATTCGTGCGATGAATATCAATGGGACGACGTGTGCGTGGAAAGGACGAGGAATCGTGGGCGATTCGCGGGCGCCGTTGTAATGCATCGAGCCGTCGCAGAGTGGGGTGCGCCCTCATCGACTACCTTTCATGCACAACATACACACGTACAGGCGTGTTTGTATTTTGAAAATTCCTCGATACGCTCCGGTTCGCCGGAAACGGGTGCGGCGACAAATTCAAAGCGCGATGACAAAAGATTTTTCTTCTTTTATTACGGAGCAATCGTTCTGCTTGCATTTAGTGGAGGAAATTAAAAAAGAAGCATAAATGTCAAAGTTCGTTTTTACGATAAGCATTCTGCTACACGTTTAAGATTGCACGCAAGGTATAAATTATTGGCAATTTTCGATGATTTGCGTGTTAATTACGTTTTTTTTTTTTTTTTTTTGTTTATACGGTAAACAAATGGGGTAGAAATGAGAATATTTTCAAAGATTCATAGCCAAGAATTCTAGATAAATTTTTAAAAACGTTCTTATTTCCATACAGTTTGATAAGTCGGCTTGATAAAGCAGACTTATAAATCTGCTAAAGGGTAAGATACACTAAAATTTACAATAATTTTATGTTTACATGAGAGTTTATGTAAAACAGTATGCTTTTTGTCTATCGATAAAAATGGATTTCGACGTCCGCCCAAGGGATGATTCATCGGGTTTTGTTCAGTATGTCAATGTCAGTTCTCTCATACATAGAAAGTCTATTAGAAATAAACTTGCATTATAATTCAATAGATTCACTTCGGTTTGTTACAAATATAATAAAAAATTTTATGATTAATAAAAATGGTTATATAACCAGAAAAAGAAAATTAAAATTAAATTAAGTATTAGATGAAAATAATTGATTCAGAAAATAAAGCAATAAATTGTAACAGCGAGTTTTTAAAAGATTGTAAAGAAAGTTGAATTTATTCCTACGAATTTACTTTATTTTATATTTGTTAATAATCACGTAGATATACATGAGTACTTACGTGTTATTTCATTTTCTATGTAAATCAATAGTATAGCATATTTATGACCCTCTGTTCAATTTCGAGTTGCAAAATTCGATGTAAGAATTATATCTTCTACATCGTAAATTCTACCGGTTAAGTAAATAAATAAAAATATTTTGCTATATATTCAATCATTGTTATCTATTGCACACTAAACAATTTTGTAAGGAATTTCAGAAACACAATAGATTATTTCAGCGGATCAGTTGTTGTAAGGAAAAAATTCACTTCTTAGCAAAAACATATTCGGCACAGCGATCGGATTGCCGGGTAACGGTAAAAATTTGATTTACAGGGCGTACAACGTATACCCGTGCGCATTTTTACACACTCGCGCGAAACACCGAGGGAGGAATCGAAGGAGAATCGAAAGTCCCCGCGGACGTCTCCGAAAAACCGGATTCTCGAACCCAATACTATTATTACACTTCGTGCATCGAAGCGCGCCGTTGAACGCGCCCTCGCTCGTCACAATTTTCAAAAGCCCGCCAAGTCCACGCGATGTGTTCACTGTGCGGGTGCGTAATCTCGTCGCGATTCGGAAAACGTCGCGGACGGAGGGTCCCGCGGCGCGACGTAAAAGGATCGCGCACTGTGTACGAAAGGAATCCGATCGGCGCGGTAATTTTCGACAACCCGTTACGGGTCGGTCTTCTTGCTGCCGCCCTGGATGTACGTGCACGGATTCGCTGACGCGGCGTTACATTTTTGTTGCCGTTGTTTTTTTTTTTTTTTTTCATTCAACGTCGGGCTACACGTGTATGTCTGTATACATATATATATTTTTGTATATATATATATATATATATATATATATATATATAGTATATTGTATGTGTGTGTCGGCGGAACATTTTTGTTTGTAAATAATACATTGTGCGCAAGCGCGATGTATATTATCCGGTCTAAATTTACGAACGCTCTGCTGGTGTACGCAGATCGAAAATCTCTGGGCGTAAAATCAGTTCCGTATATAATCGTCACAGTATAACAGAAGTTTAAATGAACCGACCTTACGTAAATTAAAAGAAGGTCTCAAAAGCTAAGGCTCTTATGATAGCAAAAATTAAATAAATTAAAGCAAAAATTAAAATTTTCCATTGTCAGATACGTGCGCGCTCGCCTCTACTTAATTTTTGCATCGTTACCGGAGGTCAATGATATAGGATTTTCAATTTTAACCGAGACACTGAACTCTCTTGAAAGTCGCACGATTCGAGACGAAGGGATTAAAGTTTTAGCGCGTCACAAGGATAATTCGAATAACTTGTTCAAATTTTTGGCCGGGAACTTAGTAAACCCACTCGAGGTTGAGGTCTTTGTGCCGAAAGAACCCGTTTCTTTCTGTTAATGATCTATACTATACGGTTAATGATCCATAATATACTATATTCAAAATATCCATGTATAGAATTTCCTTCACTAGCTATTTTCCGCTTGAAGTAAAGTTGTTTACGAATGGCAAATATCAGTTCAAAAATAAAAGAATGAGTCCAAGCGAGTGTTGAAAAAAAATACAATTGAACACATCTCAACATGTTGGCTAAGCCAGAATTTAAAATCTTAGATAAAATTAATAGGGGTTTATTTTTAATAAAAAAATAAATAAATAAAATCGCCTTTACCCTCGTAAGACTGAAATATTAAAGTCAAGGTGGGATCAGTTATTCGGAGAATCCTCATAATTTTCTGAAATTAACGTTTCGAATTCTGAATTTTTTAATAATACAGCGCGCAGCTTAAAATGGGACACCCCGTATATACTTAAATGCTTTACCTTTCACGGAAAGGCCAGCCTGATAATTGTCTATGCACATATGTATGTATATATATATATATATATATATATATATATATATATATATATATATTATATATATGTAGAATCGCGAGAACACCTTCGCGTCACGCACAGAGGGAGACCACGAGCGACAGCCCGGCCTTTTCGCGGGCCCGGTATAAAGTTTTGCTTCAAAAGCGCCTCGCGCACTCGATATGCCGCGCGCTACTGTATCATTTATATCTATACGTATGCGCGTGCGCGCGCGCGCACGGATGTATCGCGAAAACGAGGGCCGGCCGCGCGATGCGCGACACGAAAGAGAGCCGATTGATAATCGTCGAGGGCAGCGCGCGTGGAGCGCACGCGACTCGCCCGGATCTTTCGCCGTCGAAATTGTGTGAGGGGCAATTGTGATATACATATGCGGAATTTGGAAGATCGAGCAGCTTTGGCGAGGATCGCGATAGGCGGCGGCATTTGAAAGAAGCAACTGATCCGCGCTCAAAGTAATTTCGGGTCGGGTAGAAAGAGAGAGAGAGAGAGAGAGAGGGGGGGCCAATAAAGGCACCAACGATTTTTAAAGTATACGCTTACACTGTCGGGCACTCTCCACGAAGAGCTCGAAAAGGCGGTATCGCAGTTTCGAAACTCATCGCGTGCTCACTTTGAAGTACTATATTAACTTATCGAAACGGCGCATCTTGCTCTCGATCCTGGCTGAATTTTGCCCAATATATATAGATGTATACATGAGCGCGCGTGTGTGTAACGAGATTGCGAATTCGCTGCCGAACACGTATGAATTCTAATTATAATTCCGAGGACTCGAAGATACTATATACATAAATATATATATATATATATATATATATATATATATATATATATATATATATGTATTTGATAATTACAATCAGCGATTTGGTAAGGTATAATATAAAATCACAAATGGTTATAGAGCAAGCTTAAAAAAAATTTAACGCGTTTGTCCAGTTCAGGGAACATTCGGTTATAAATAACAAGTTAGGCTTGTCAACGCCGGCATTAAATTTACTTATAATGCTTTTTATCTTCGGTTTATGTACATATTTAGGTGGTGGGAGGATTAATTTTAGTGGTAGACGCAATTAAATTGTCTTTTACTAAATTAATATATTGATTCTTTTTATTTTTTATTTTTATCATTTTTATTTGATTTTTAATTTATTTTCAGTAGTCATTTGATTTCAGATTCGACGGGAGTGATTATAAACAGGGACAGTCTTTATATAATTATAACTAAATAATTTTATAAAGACTCTATGACAAATTATATGCATATATATATAGTAAAATAAAAGTAATAACTTTATATTGCTATTTTGTATTAAGCAAATATATGTAAATTATACTATTATACTATAGATAAATTTTCTTTTAGTATTTGCTCTCAATTTGTAGATTTTACTTTTTAAATTAAAATTGTAAAAAATTCACTGTACACTGCATTTTTATTTGATATAACGTACGAATAAAGAAAAGTATAAAAACTATATATGTGAAAATAATAACCATAATCCGCTCCAGTGCAGTATTGCTAATTATTTATTGTCTAAGAAAAAACTGCAATACATAAAGTTTATGATGGGCTATGAATTTCGACCTAGCGTCTTGTAACTGCTTTTCTTTTTCTTTCCTTTCCTAATCTAACTAAAATACGAAAGTTGTTCATTTTTAGAGTACACTATAACGCCCGTACAATATTATGTATAAAGATAAAAATATCTGGCGTATCAGCTCTATTTTTTTTCCGCATTATACGAGGCGCATAATAAAGCCTTATCTCCCGATCTCATATTATACTTTTTTTTCGGGCCTGAATATAAAATGAGCATGCACGAATTTAGGCCATTAATACATGTATTCGAAACTATAAGATCGGTATCGGAATAAATGCTGTCGTCGTATTATAAAGCTCGCGCGGCAAAGCTCGACTTCACAGCTTATAAGCAGTATTATTTTTTCTTTTTTCGTGTTTCTTTATGCCCCTGCTTCGTACATGTGCGATTACAATGATCTAGATAATGACATTATAGAGTTGTCGGATTTTTTTTTTTATATATATATACGTTGGCAATTATTGATTACTAGGTATAAAATCGCTGTATATAACGTTTGTATTGACGATCCCGCCGCATCTGGCGGTACTTTGTTGTACGATTGAAAATTGCCATGTACAGTTTGTGATGGGAACGCGGAGCGTTAAACGTGCGCGCATACGTATCTCGGACAGGGTCATCAGCCGCATTATATATATATATATATATATATATATATATATATATATATATATACATATAGATACGGGCGTTACAAAATACCAGACGAGCCTCGAAAAACTCGACAAGATCGACCCTCGCCCGCACGTCCTGTCCTGCGCCTCGTCCGATTGATTCGCCCCATCGCGGCAATTCGATCCTGCGGCCGATGTCTCCCCGTGTATTGTATAATATATATATATATATATATATATATATATATATATATATATATATATATCTACGTAACGCACAATGCGTGTACGCGCGCGCGCGCGCAGCCCCCGCGACACTATACAGATCGTGAGTGTATTCTTGCGCGCGGCGTTGCGACGAGGGTGGAGTGCGCACTCGGCGCCGGCTGTCCCGTCGTCTTCTTGGATTTCTCGGCCTTGCGCGAGCGCGCCGCCTCGTTGCGCGGGAAGCGCGGATTGTGCCCGCGACCGGTCTGTGGGTTTACGCGATCGCCGCGCGTGTCCCTCTCACAGCTGCACTCGACAAATTCGTTGGGTGGGTGCCGTTGGAAAAATTCACCACGTCCCCTGGACGAATGAGTATGCGTACGTGCCGGTTTCGTCAATATTGCGAGGATGACGGTTGATACGGATGCGGAAAATTGGAAAATTCCAGGTGGAGATACTGATTAGGGAATTAAAAATTGGAAGACCTATTAATGCGTGGCGAATAATTCTTGCTTATTTTAAGATACTCGATTTTTCCGTAAAAAATCAGACTGAAGATCGATTGCTCGATCGCATTTTCTTCTATCGTGGTCCTATGTAAATTGTTAATATCGAATTATCAATTAAAAGAAACTTAATAACAAAGCGATCACTTCAATACCGGGTGTTGAAGAACCATAGAAATCTCATATCTTAATGCATCTATTAAATTCATAACCAATCGCTTGACAAATACATTGAGCGAGAAAAATGAAATCGTTCGAATTTTCATGTAGTTTATTAAAAAAATTTATAACATTCTGATTTGTTCATGTTATCACTTCTACCGTCTAATAAAATTATGTTCCTTACTTTTTTTAACTCGATTTTTTTCATCGATCGATCGATCAATTTCTATAATTTTAATTCTTAGATAAACTAAATTAATTAAACAATTATTTACATTATATAATTATAGATAATACAAAAATCTAGTTTCTTTCGCAATTTTAGGTATAATATAACTTTTATAGCTATTAAGTAGAATTAATCTTCCTTGAAAGCAAACAATTCCAGTCCATCGATCGATGAATGTTGTAAATTAATGGACTACTGTTGGATATAATCAATATTGCCTGAATATCGGACGATTCGTTCTTAAATAACGGCACTTGCAATTTTAAATAGTTTTAATACACGCGGATAAAACGAAGTGTAATCTGAAAAAAAGTCCTGAACGGTTAAAAAATACTTAATTGAACAATTTGGTATCCATTAATTGTTCTTTATAGATATAGAACTCTAAGCGCGAATTCAAGTTTGCATTCGGTTTAAATAAAGCTACCAGGGTTGATCGTGAGCAAATATAGAAAGAGACTCGATCCTGCCGCATTTATACATCTCTACAGCGTGTATCTCGTATGTAAACGTGATATTCTTATGGCTGCCGAGCGATTACCGGCCATGACATGTTCGAATGCAGCGATTTCGTTCGTGGAACAAATACATATATATATATATATATATATATATATATATATATATATATACCATTCGTGTATAATTCTTTTTCCCGCTTCAATAGAAATTCCTTACTTGCCGTCGTTGGTCAGCGGGGTCCTTTCCGAGCTCGACCCACGACTCCTTCGTCGAAGCTCCATTTTTCTCAGTCTCTCGTCGTTTGGACCATACACATATATAAATATATCCTCGACGAACGATCCAATTATACCTACGTTTGTATATGCGCTCGTTGCTATTCGCTCACGCGGTGTCGACCGGCCGTTGCGTGCGTCTTTCTTTATCGAGTCCTATACAAATTGTCGTTAATGAATGCAGCAGTTCCGTGTATTTTTGCAGTCAATTTTAAAAGAATCGTTACAATCACATCGCTAAATTTCGTTAGAAAATTTATTATTCATGCCTTATCTGAGGCTCTTATTTACGATAAGTTAGTTTTACGAAAATTAGACAACATTGAACTTACTTAATTTTTCTCTAGCTAAAATCGTGTTTCACAATGGGAAAACAAAGTGTAGACTGATAGATGAAACAGTAACAGTCCATCGGCGAGAGACAGAGAGACACTTTTTTCATACACCACAAGTTGAAAGATAAGACGTGAACAACTTAGAATAGATATTATTGATAGGCAGATTCCTTCGTTTTATTCGAATTTTATTGTATTTATATAATTTAATTTTAAGCCGTTTGCATTAATCATCTGAATACGTAATTTTAAAACACATGTTTCTATCGGTATTATTCATTTTTCTAATCGTCAAGCGACAAAAACAAGAATTCTATAGGTAAAAGAATCTAACCAGTGCGTAAAAAGAATAAGTAAAGTTAAATAAGTATAGGAAAGTTATACATATGTTTTTACATTAGTCAAGAATGGATTGAATATTCTAACTTTTTCTGGACTCATAGGGATACAGAATATCAGTGAACAATTATTAATTAAATATATCAGATAGCGATAGTAATTCGTATTGGTGAAAATCCATAAATCAGATCCTACCTCCGACTTTATTGAAACTGTGTATATAGTTGTATATGGTTTTAATGATACTCGTCGCACAAAACGTATTTGCGCGAGGAATCCTGCGAAATATTGAAATAATAAATAAGCATTCTTTGAGTTTAACGAAAGTGAGAGTCGATACGTCAGCGATATACCGCACTAGCCGAATTACGCAACGGCAAACCGTGGTAAAATTATGTTTATCGCTCCAAGCGTGTTTGGAAAAGCAAATATGAATTTTGAGATAGATATTTTTGTTTACTCAGAAACTCTTTGTTAAATAGTCAAGATGTTTTTAATAACACCAAAATTTTTGCCATTTTCTTATAGATTTTACGACGAAAATAAAATCCAGACAATTTTCACCCTGATGCGTGCAACTAGCATCGTGACAAATATAGCTGTACGAAGTTTCAAGGAAAATCAGAGGTTCGAGCTTTGCCGAAGAACATTATCACTAAATAGGACTATTATTGTTATTTTGAGGAAAAATAAAACGATGCCAAGCTTAAATAAATTAAATTATTGCAATGCTTGGCGTCACTGAAAAAAAGCAGAGTACCGATTTTATAACAATTGTATCGTTTTCATAGATTTTAATCGACAATATTAGGCTGCATACAGCCTTACGAGTAGGCCTTGCGAAAGGACGAGTGTATTATATTTCGGTCGATACACGCTTTATATTTCGTTACAGATGAAAGGATAATTTAAATCGATCGAGGCCTCGTTCTATGAAGAATGGACTAAAATGAAGAAAGCACGGGGATTCGTCACCTAAACCACATCAAGAGAACTATAAATTCTGTTTTCGAGCTTAATAGTTTCTGTCAATTTTAGGTTTGGAACAGGGGATAAATACATCGCGGATATACGAAGAAGAACAAACGAAGAACAATAATCGAAAACTCATATAAACATTTTAAATTGTTAGTATTGTTTTTACTTATATGTTAAATATACGGCTAACATAAATTGAATAGGACGTTTATTATTTACCTGTTAATTAAAGGACATCTACGGCAGAAGACAAATTTAACAAGAGAGACGACGATTCTTTTCAAGAAACAGTACATTCAATATCCGCCGCTCGACTAAATTTTAATAAACTACAGTAATTTCAACAAATAAATATATATATATACACATATATACACATATACATATATATACATATATATATATATATATATATATATATATATATATAATGTAAGCAACTGAGCGCGATTTAAATGTGTAACGTCATCCCATTTCAGCTGGCACTATATACCGCACTCGTATACTTATCTGTGTACATTGTTACGATTTTAGAATTATAACCGCGTCCTTCGGCTCGAAAAGGCCGCTATCTTTATTACTTAACGCGCGTTTATTATTTTTTTTTTCCTGTCTCGCGGCAAGAACCCCATTATGGCATTACATTATGTAATAATATTCACTCGGTACGATGGAGGTTTATCGGGCAGCGAAGTAAGAGCTGCAGTAGGATTTATTAAAGGCACTGAGAATACTATAGAACTAAATGTTAAAAGTCGATTGATTTTCGTTTGATTTTTTATAAAATAAAGACGAAATCGACGATTCTTGTTCCGTGCATAAATATTCAGCCCGTATTTTTCTCCACCGCGATTGTATACACATTTATACATTTTTAGCGTATGATCTCCTCTTAATTTTAATTCCACCATCTTTATTACGTATTATACGTTTTTCTTATACATGCTATTTGCATACGGTCGGATAAGAGATAGTAAATAATTTATTAGCTGAATGTACCAAAAATATTAAATGAAAGTCGTAAAAATTTTGTAAGATAAAAATCATAAAACTATAATAACAGTAGGTAAAAATAAATCGTGAATAAAGTTATTTTTGCTTTTGCGGGCATGAGAAAAATTTTTTCTCTCTAGCACTTGCTCTAATAACTATAAAAAAAAAAAATCAAGCGGTACACCGTACTATATATACACGAAAGGGGGGGGGCGAGAAAGAAGGAAAACAATAATCAACGCAATTACCGACCATCCATCATCGAATAATTGGAATCAAATCGCTTATTTGCATGACGGGTCGCGGGAACGCCTCCTCCCCATCCTCCTATTCGCCACACCACCGAAAATACGAAATCCACCCTCCCCCCTCGTCAACGATTCGCGGCGCCGCGAGGGGTCTATCCGACTCACTCGCGCCATCCCCCAAGCGCGTCGCGGGCGGCGCGACGGTTAGCGGGTCGAGGCCGTCCTATATATATATATATATATATATATATATATATATATATATAGAACGGCCTACCTAGTCTGTCACTAATGCCGCGTAATGCGAAGGGGCCAACGGGCGGACCAGAGGCTTATAGCTCGAGACAAATGTCCTTCCACGATCGCCGGCGCTTGGCCTAAATAATATATACACACACACACACACACACACACACACCCGCGCGTTATATATAAATATAATTATCTAGCGTATAGAATCTCAACACAGCCGCTTATCGCGGTTTCCCTTGCTGGTGGGGGGAAGGGGGGTGGATTTACATTCTACGCAAATCAATAGCAAATGAATTGGGAAAAGGCGGGATTCGAGAGGAAATACGATCGATCGGCGAGAATCAACTTCCTATGAACAATAAATTGAGAGTTTGTTATATCCTCGATAATTAATGGTGAAGTTTTTCTTTTGTAGAATTAGGGTGAAGCTTTAATTAATATTATATTGCTGGCGAAATCTTACGTAACATCAGTGGCGCAGCATCGTGCAAATTTAAAAATAAGGCATAAAAGCGAAAATTTAACAGACGCTCGTTTCTGCTCTCGAACATCGTTGCACAAAGAAAAGGCAATTTATGCTTTTTTTTTTATTCTACATATTTAACTTTGAGACTCTCGTATTACAAAGGAAAGTTCGCTAATTCTTCAAGTGCAAAACTTTATAATAAATACTTATGGACTTTGTGGGAAAAGTTTATACGGCGAGATTTAGTACTCTAGTAAAATAAAAAGAAATTTATACGGTTACGACTATCGATTGTGTTAAAGATTCATAAAAACTCAACCCGGATATTCGTACCCTGCACGAATATAGAAGTTAATAAGAGCCGGTATGATAATCATGCGACGTAAACTTTTTAATGGAAGAATTTCGCGTTCCCACTATAAGTTACAGAAGATATCTCTTCACTTACTCGTTATGTGATATGCTTATTTTCTTTCTCTCTCGAGAGAGAGAGAAAGAGAGGGAGCTTTGTTATTGTTTTATTTTAGTTTATCAATTTCATTCGAAATTAGGTATAAAATAGGCTATTATAAAAATAGAAATTAAATCTTTTTATGAAATATCAGTAAAAAGTTTCAAAATTTATCGTTATTTACATAATTTCTTTCTCTATTTTTCTTTATTTCAAGTTTCATTTTTCTTTATATTCAATGTCAAGCGCTTCGAGAAAGGCGTCTTCATTGCAAAGAAGAAAAGTCGATTATTGCTTTACAATCGAAATATTCAATTCGAGTTGATTGCATTAAACGACGTTGATTCCTTTAAACGATACAAAGTTTGGATGCACAAATTACATTTTTATTTTCATTTCATTTTATTTTATTTTAGTTGATTATATTTAACTGTATCTATAATTAAGGGACAGCCTTACTAATCATCAATTGAAATGATTATCGTCAAAAATACCATTTTGACCATATACATTAGTCTTTCGGTATATTATTATTATTAGAATTATTATTATTATTACTGCTATTATTATTTTTTTTTTTTATATCAAAGACTGAGTGAGACGAGTTTCACTGACCCGTGTACCACGGCGAGGCCTTGAACCACAAGGCGCGCACTTCGCCAAATCCAATTAAGCATATTGGATCAACGCGACGGTCGCGCTCGCAGGTGCGCGTCCGCGTCTTTTTTTTTCTTCTCTCCCTTCTTTCTCATCCATCGTTCGTTCGTCCGTCCGACGGACGGGCACGGGGAAACCGAGAGAGAGAGAGAGAGAGAGAGAGAGAGAGTAAGTGAGAGAGTGATAACAGTGCCGGGGATTGGGCGAGGAAAGCCCCCCCCCCCGTAAACGCCTTCGCCGGAACAGTGCCGCAGCGAGTGAAGGAACGAGCGGACCGAGGCGCCTGAGCTCCGGATCCCCGATTTCAGGTGTACAGGGAGGGAAGCGCGAGGACGGCTATGTAGCCTCCTCGGGCTAATCGTCGGCCGACGTCGAGCAATTTCGTAAGCTCCCGAGCTTTGTCTATTTTTGGTGAAACAGCGGAGTTCGAACCGAGCGGAGAACGGGATGTTCGTGAATTTTTAGCCGCGCGAGACCGAAATAAAGACTGCGTCAAAAACTTTTTCGTTTTTTACGTTTTTTTTCTTCTTTTGGTTTCGCTTAAAGACCATTTATTTTTAGCTATTTCGTTGGTAGGGATATAATAGCCCTCGTCATTATTGTAAAGGCGACGCGGTAATTTTGCTTTTTTTCTCTCTCTTTAGTGGCTGAATCCTTAGACTGTGGCGCACAATTGTCGTACAGCGTGTATTTCGAAGCGTACAATTGACACTTTCAAGATCATCGAGACACTCGGTGGTACGTCAACTTCGCGTTATTTATACGCTCGCGATATGTGGGTTAATACTTTTTTAAATGCTCCTGCGAGCGTTTGAGCGGGGCAATAATAATGGGAATCTTGAATCAGCGCGTAAGTTCGCAGCCGAGCCGATGGCGCTTTAATCTTCCGTTGAGTAGAAAATCGTCTTTTTACAAATCATTATACACAGCGTACAATTTCACGAACAAGAGCACGAGTGCGTAAGCGCAGCGATAGTTTTACAAAAATAAAACAATAAAAAAATAACGCATTTCGATTTACACGTTTTTTGCCAATATACAGAAACGCATCGACTATTTTCGTCAAAATTATCCCCTTAATCGGAATGTAGAAGCAAATAGTTTTGCCATGCACGAGGATTGCGCTAAATATATTGCTAAACTTCGTTCGTGACGTTAGATTTCGCAACGAAAGCTTTAAGTTCGCGTAAAGTACGTGAGCCAGCTTGCATACAGGCCATTCAAGGGCTCTGCGCGCGTTTGTAACTGCGCGGTAAATTTCTATATATAATATATATAAACGGTTGCATACACATACACGCACTCACAAAAAAATATCAATAAAACAAGAGGAGAGTGTATGTACGTACCCAGCGCGATTAAGGCGGTGGGGGGGGGAGGCTTCGGCCGTTTCTTTTCTCCAATTGCCGCACAGGTGGTTCGTCGACGTTCGTCTCGACAAGTGTTTAACGTTGCAAAATGCAATCGCGCACCTGATGGCGGTATATAAATCCACGTGCTGTGAAATGATGCATTTTTGCGCTATTGAGCTGACCGTTGCCCGGCCGCGAGACTTTCCTTCGTTAACGCGTTTTGTTTGTTATACTCGCCCTGGTTTCATGATTTTCTTTTCTATTTTTTTTTTTTTTTTTTTTTTTTTTTTTCATAAAACTTGATCGATTTTCGTCCACTCGACGTTTTATGTTTGTTTTATTTTTAACTTGTCTTTTACGTGTTACATAATTTAACTAATCAGATAGACAGTAATTGAACAATTAGAAATTTTATTGTATTGGCGTCACATGAGTTTCCTTAAACATAAAGTTACGAATATGATTTGTATATTTGTATAGGTTACATTCGACATCGTGTAGAATTTACAAAATTCATTCGAATATTCGCGTTTTATGCATCCACAAAAAAATATTTATTCGATTGTATAACGGCATTCGGGTCACTATTATCAGGTCTTTGATTTTAATGTATCTAAAGACTACTTTTCTACTCGGCGTTAAAAAAAAAAATAACTAACAGGTATCATCGTCAAAAGAAACATTTTTCACTCCCCTTGCCTGACTTTCTCTCTTTTTCTATACAAACATAATCATAAATCAACGAGAATTCTCAATAAATACTTTTGATTTCATAGCGTTAATTCATTGCCTTGACACGCATGCCTCCCATCAAGGTTAGCGTAAAGATTTATTTAATGCGGATATTTTTTGAAATTGACAGTTTTAATAATCTGGTGATTTCTTTCCTTTGTAACCTTAATCGTTCCGGTACACGTTGAAGGAGACATATTGCCTATTGAGTGAAAATTCCGCCACTTTGCAAAGCATGAATCATTATACGAGTTCCGATTCTTAAGCCTGCATTTTGTACCTCATTTAGCGTGGCGGTAAATTGACGGGAGCCATAAGCCATCGAGACATAGTTCCATTAAGAATACATTATTGATTCGAATGCTTTAATTAGTATATTTTGATCGGCTACTCCATTGTGTTTTTTTTCTTTTTCTTCTTCTTATTTTTCATCTTCTCGTTCATCTTCTCGTTCATCTTCTTCCATACATAAAAATTAAACATTGTTCACGAAAATAATTTTAGTACTACTCAGTCGATTCTTAAAATTTTTATCGCAATATATGCTTTGAACTGTAGACAATTTTTATAATAATGAACTGTGCACAAAAAAATATATTTCTTAAATCGATAAAAATCGCTGCTATATCTAAGCAGTCACTTATCTCACGAAAAGTCCACAATACGAAAATAAAAGTCAAGAACGCAAAAATTTAGAGCGTAAAGTTTTACATCATATATACTTTTTTATATATATATATCAAGCAATAAAATCGATAGCTACATATCTTTTGAAATTGCTTTCAGATACTCTTACTATTGTGATGAATTTTTGAAAAAATTTTACGTGATTTATCAACATGTTGACATTTTTTTTAATTTCATCCCCTAAAAAGGGGCAGTTATGAAAAAAGACCCGTTATGAAATTTTTATCAATAATTTCCGAATTCCGAGTTTCGTTATTTCGAACTTATTAATTCAGTCGCCACGTTCATGATAGTGCAAGCTGGTTGATTATAGACTTTCAGCATTATTAAATCTTACCACTGAACTATTATATCATATACGCGTTCTTAGTGCATGATTTCGTGACCTATAATAAGCGAACAAATCGACACCGTCTATGAAGTTGATACTTTACGCAACTGTTATTATTTCTACAAAATTTAGTTGTTCTATATTTATATATACAGATATATATATATATATATATATATATATATATATATATATATATATATATATATGCATCCTTTCTGAATTAATTCATCCATTGTTTCAAAAAGAAAAGATTATTTGAATATGCCTGTGTATGTGTTTGGTTGAAAAAATATTATTTAATATAATCTGAAATGCAGAGCAGAAATTCTTAGCATTCAGATTTAACATTTAAATCTAGTGTGCTATATTGATAACGGAAAATATTTTCAGATGGATACAGTTTTAATTTGTATTGACCACTTAGAAGTTATAATTAGCCGTGAAATATATATATATATATATATATATATATATATATATATGTATATATAGATAATTGAATATCTTATTTTAAAATTCCTCAAAGTGAACGTCGTACTTTTAAAATGATAATATATACATTAATTACAGTCGAGCGAGAAAATTATCCGATGGTCATAAGGTTATTATCAACATCAGCGGTACGTATCTTGTTTAATCGCGCCTCGATATATATATATATATATATATATATATATATATATATATATATCGAGGTACCGCTTTGAATACCTCAGCGGCTCGTATCGAAAAAATCCGAATGATACAGTTATTGCCGTAGCGGGAAATCAGGCGCACGGGCAGAGTGAAAGTGATCCGGTCAATCGTGCAATTATATACGCGGTCCGGTCGACTGTATATAATACACTAGTAGCTCACAGATCGGCTTCTGTTAAGGTAAAAATTTTCTATACGGGTGCGTTGCGGCGTGCAATTTATTTCTTGTTTTTTTTCTTTTTTTTTTTTCTTTTTGTGCATCCGAATCGCCCGGGCACGACGCGCATATCAATGGGCGACGTCTCGAGACCGAGCGGCTTTCGAGACGCGGGCGACGCGCGGTCCAGATCGCGCGCGAATCGACGCTGGAAAAATGCAGTTCGTCCAGTCGCCGTAGCTCGGCCCGCAGCCGAGCCTTTCGCCGGGCGAGCGGGGATGTCGAGGATGGCGGGGGGGGGGGCGGTGGAAATTGACACGCCAGAATCGTCGAGTGTTATAGGCAAGGACGAGCAAAATTTTACACGGTAAAGCTTGATGCACTCGTTGTGCAGGGAGAGATCGGCGAATTTTAATGATTAATGCCAAGAGGATCGTGGATCTGTTTGTGCAACGACGACTAACAGTTCACTTAATACAACTTCCGATCGCAATACAATCAGTCGCTTGCAGCGTAAGCAATCGAGTGTTAATAATTACGTTCGATTTTATATACTTCGCTAGATATGGCCAAATAAGTCAGTTGACCGATAACTTCGAATATTTATGTACGATCGTGCTTGATGATTGATATGCGCCTAGATCGATTTCATCCTCATGTTTCGTAATCTTCATCTAATCTCCTTTCTTTTTCTTTCTCTCACTTCGTTCGCCCGTTGTTTTTTCTGCGGTGCAATAAAGTATATAAAAATCCGTCTATCATCTCCGCTAAATTTAGAGCTTCCGGAGTCTGATTATTTATTTCAATTTAATTTTTAATTAACATTTTTAGTGCTTGCGATTAACGACATTCCGAAAGTACTTCGTTACGAATGATTAATGAAGCGCACATTTCTTTAAGCCGTATGGTCTCGGGCAACTAGCTTTCATAATAATTAAACAAATATTTCGCTCAATTAATTCACTTGATTCACATACATTTGTAGTGGCCGAATTTGTCGAACACGAATTGCGTAGAATAATTTAATTTCATTACTAGCACTTCTAATTTAGCGCTAAACAATTGGCTAAGTGCAAAGAATCTAATTAAGATTTATCTGGATTTAATGTATAAATTATACATTTAAATCGTTGCTGACCGTATGTAAAGAAGAAGAAAAAAAAAGTATTACCACGATCAGTTTAACGATTCAACAGTTTCATTTTGTATCCTAAGAATAGAAAACAATGCTGTGGATATATATGATGGACAACTCGCTCGTAAGGCTAAAGCTTTAATTACAAAAATGCACTTACTGTAATGCACAGCATCCACAGGTCAAGGAGAGATGATTTAATAATAACAATGATAATAATAATAATAATAATAATAATAATAATAATATTAAAATCATTAACAGCATCTCCGTAAAGATATTCATCTATAAATATTTGTAATTTTCAAAGCTCACTATTATATCGCGTTACCGGAATTCGCATTTATTTAAACAACCTGCTTTTAATGATGCTCTTAATGATAAGTAGTGTAAATTTGTTTGCTAAGAAATAATAACGATAGAACAATGTCTGCACGTTGACGTGCAAGAAATCCGCTGAAAGCTTTCGTCATGGAATCTTAATGAAATAAATAATAGAAAATAAAAAGAAATATTTTAACTTTACATTAATAATAATGAGACTGTTTCTGTACAGCTTGCTGTGAATAATACGCGTCATAAAAATATGAATTTATATGGTAACTAATAATTGCCCTACGCACAGAATAGCATTACTCATTCTTCCCATATTTCTTCGAAAATCCTTGAAGAAATTTGTTTACAGCTTTATACTTTAATAATTATTTATAACATGCTCTTGCCTTACAGTACAGAGTGAAATTAGCTTTTTCGAGCTTATGCAACTGATTAGCAATTAATCATCTCATCAAGAATATATTGTAGATAAGATATGGGCCTAATTATTTCTACATATCGCACTGACATTCTTTTCAGAATCGATAGTGCCTACTTTCCTTCGTATCGTTACTATGTCCGACTGTGCATCTCTAATTTAAAATTGTACTTTTACTTCTAATAATGCAATTGCTAATGCTCGTTGCATAAGCTTTCGTCAATTTTTTTTCGTCAACGCCCGTCTATACTCGAATCGGACAAAAACCAGTCGTTAGCCACATCGATTATGCTAATTCGCTTTTTACGACCTTTTTACGAACAACGATAATTGAGCTTTATTGTACGAATCAGTCCCCTTTTAGCTCGTGAAATGAAGAAACTCAAGATATAGACAACGCTGAATATCTGAAAATACTGCAATTTGAATTATTAATAACTTTATTTTACACAAAAATATAAGTATAATATGTTAATGTTGAAACATCGAATAGACTCCTTTCATTATGTAAGGTTAATTTGCCATTTCGCAAATGTTAATTAACCAAAATAAAATCTTTTAATTTGCGAAACGACGTATATATTGATATCGAGTCAGGTATATATAAGCTTAATTAAATTGTTAATTAAATCCTGAGTTAAATAAGCGTCTATACATCGAATAATTTATTCGATTTTTTTTACAAAATATGGTACATAGTTAATTTTGAAATTTCACGTAAAATTTTGACCGCTACATTCCTTTCGTCGATCGAAAACATTTTCATCGCAGGACTGGACTATCTGTCTTTGCGATCCATTGCACATTTTCATAAGTAGAAATAAGTCAAATTTTTTGGAACTTTTTTCAGATATACATTTAAGAAGAACTTTAGACAATTGCTAATTTTCAAATAAATGTAGCATTGCCAGTCCAGTGTGCAATTCCCAGTACGATAACGAAATTTCCAATACGCAATAATTCAAATATTATCGAACACGTTCGGCCCAATTCTCGATTTGGCATTATTTGCTATATCCTGCGTTATTAATTACAAGAGCGATTTGACGCGCCTACCGCGGAAATTAAATATCGCTCGCCGACCCGATCGGCATCGTTTAATTATTTATCTTCTCGTCTGTAACGGTCGCATCGCGAAGTCCCGCACGCTCGAGAGAGCCTCGTATCTCGGCGTAATAGCCGCCGCGGCGGCTGCATCGTCGATCGAACGAATTTCCCATTATCGCGGTGAAAAAGTCCCGTCGCAATCGTTGCCCCTCGCGCGTCGAGCGGGAACGATACGGCCGTCCCACCTACGCCGGGGCGACCGTTCCGGAATCTCGGCGGTCTGCCTCGTCCCGCGCGCCGGCAAGACTGGCGACGCGCGAAAATCGCGGACGATCATCGCGTCAGGCCGAGTTGCATAAACCGGCGCGATAACGTCATCGGCCTGCCGAAACCGCCGAACCGGCTGTAGGACGATCCCCGCTATATACGCGCGCGCCTGCATGTATGTATGGATGTCTAAATATATATATGTATATATATATATATATATATATATATATATATATATATACAGTTCTCCTCGAGCGGCGCGTTACATACTCGAAAAAGCCCGAGAACCGAAGGAGCGAAACTGCACTCCGTGGCGAAGTCGAGAGGCGCGCGGACACGCAGGCGTACGCGCGCTGCTGCCACGAGCTTGCGAGTTGCGCGCCCCGCTTTCGCCCCGCGTATTCGTCTATTTGGCCGTTAACAATCGCGCCGAGAGGGAACGGCACGAAGGAAACGAACAAATTTTGCGCCCGACGAGCGGGAGGCGAGGAGCGTCGTGTCGGCGCCGATCGGCCCACTCCGCGGGGACGGACGCGCCCCGGGCCTCGAGCCTCGGCGAGATCGAGGCGCGATCGATCTCGGGCCCTGCAACTTCCTGGCGACGCCGAGCCTCGTCGGCTGGCGATCTCTCCTCAGCATTGGAAGAACCGAGAAGTGCGGTGGGCGATTCGAGGCGACGCTGAATTAACGTTTGCCAGGACCGTGTATGCATATATCTATATCAATATACACTGGGTCACGATCGGTATACGGTAAATTTATAAGTATTTCTATCATTTATATAGATATATATATATATATATATATATATATATATATATATACTATATAGAGTTTATTTCTATTAAAATTCCTTACCAATTACCTATTTATTGTGAAGCTGGATTAGCACGGAATATATTTGAGAATGTGAGAATGAGAAAGAGAGGATGGATGGAGAATGTAATGTGAATCGTGGACATTTGGGTATAACCTTCAATTGCTGATTTTAAATATACAAAAGAATACTGCATGCAAACTTATTAATTAAGATTAATTTTTCGGAGTTTATTTTCTTAATTTAAGAAAGGGAGAGAGAAAGAGAGGAGGAGAGCGACCGGTGTATTGTATTCCAAATATATAGCTCATGATGACGGTGAAAGGTGTAAATGCTAATCGTGAGTCTCGTCATCTCCTATATCGGGCTTATTTTCATATTTTTCTGCAGCTTTTTTTTTAGCCGCGCGAGGAATTCGAAACAACGAAAGACTTTTAGAGGTTACGGTTGTGTGCAGTTATAAATTTTAAAGCTTCTCTTTTTGATAATTTTTTTCGACATTGTTTTTACCCTACCGCTTTATATGCATGAAATTTATATTCCAATTCATATGATTCTTTACACACTTATAAAAATTTATAATAATTTTTGTATTTTAAGTAGTTCCGAACGCATATATGGCTCGTATTTATCTTGTCGAGAACATGCTATATATATATATATATATATATATATATATATATATATATATATTACGCTTTTTATATTTATCTTCGCGGAACTTGATTATCTCGCAATGCATGCTGGAAGCATTAAACATCAATCTGAAACTGTGCATATATATATATATATATATATATATATATATATATATATATATATATGGAAGATATGTTTCAAACGAGCGAACGATCCTCAACGAGCGCAGTGCGAAATTCATCACGCTAATTGTAATTATGTTCGGAAGAAGAAAACAACGAAAAATATCGACAAATTTTCCGAGTTCACGGGCGGAGAGAGAGAGAGAGAGGGGGGCGAAACTAACTTTCAATTATACACCGACCGCGGTTAGCCACCGTTTCGCCGGCCTAAAAATATATCGCAATCCGCGCGTCGCGCCTACGCACGCGAGCCCCGCGTAGGACGCGCTCAGATACTCCGCTTTCCGCGACGTTTATAAATACAATTTACAAGTGCGCGTACAGAGCGCGCGCACAAATCCAGAAACGCCACGATTGGCGCATCGCTGTAACGCGTATTATTGGGCCGCCGAGTTTTTTTTTTTTTTTTTTTTTTTTTATCACCGCGACGTAGGCGCCGTACGGCGCACTCCCATTCCTCGGTCGGTTTATCGCCTTCAATGATGCGGCGAGTAAGAGATCGCCGATCGCCCTCCTCGTCCGGTGACACAACGTGTAGGAATACGCGCTTATACATATATACACGCACATATATGCGTATCTCAGTTGTTCTGCGTAGGAAGTGGATGCGAAAGGCGCTCGTCTCCGGAGCTCTTTTTAATTTGCACTGGCTAGATGTGTCGTGCGCGTGCGCGTATATAGAGGCACGTTAAAAGTGATTGCGCGCAATTTATAAACGAGGAGCGCTTTTTTGTCGGTTGAGCACGAAAAACTGGTCATCGCCCCACTACCGTCCAATCCTCCACTTTAATTGAGCTATATTTAGGCCCGGATGAGAGAACAATTTCTCATTTGATCCTTGTCGATGCAGTTTCTTGCGAGTGAAAGTTCACAAGCCGCAAGTATATATATATAACATTTTAACGATTGAAGAGAAATTGCAATTTTCTCTGTCCCTCTCTCTCTCCCCCTCTCTTGTAAAACGCGCGCGTCCCAGTTCCGTCAATCAAGTGCGAATTCCCATTACTTGGGGTGATTCTGAAATATAAATACAGATAACGATGAAAATTAAAGGCACGTCCAAATTTTTTCAATTCCTTCTAGACGCGTATGAATTTCACGAGAAAACTGCGCCGCACAACGCGGTGTACATATGCACGCGGATGGTGTGTGCGAAACGCGCGCGAAAAATGCCCAGGAACGTGCGTGCGTCCTCCATTCGGCCAATGCAATAATTGGACATTCTTCGCGGGAGTACATGTAGTCGAAACTAAAGTGGTCAATTTTGCGCAAAATGCACTTCAATGCTCCTTCGGACTACTTCCACTTTAAAAAAAAAAAAAATAACATAAAAAAAATAAAAAGATACGGCGAATATACGTTGAGTCGCAGGGATGCGCGGCGACTGAGTTATGTTTTAAATATAGAATTGAGAATAGCTTATGCATAAATCTATAGAGACCAAGCAGATGTCAATCGTCTAAGCACGCTGAAACGCGCGCGCGGGCACACACACACACACACACACACACACACACACACACACACACGTCGCCCCAGCTCAATTAAGAATGGACAACGAGAATTGCCGCTGGGACAGGTCTTAACGAGTTTTTTAGCGCCGGTGCTCGGAGATCGCTGCCTATGCCAATTAGTGAACGTATGTGTGTATGTATATATATATATATATCGGAACACAAGAACGCGCGCGCCCACACGGTTCAAATATAATAGAGCTCGACAATGCGCAGAGGCGGCCCGGGTATATGAATATATATATATATATATATATATATATATATCGGTACGCGCATACGTATACCGGTCTATCGCGGGGTCGGCAGAGCGATAAGCGATATCTTGGCAAGAGGCGCGCGAGTACGTAGCCCCGCGACAGCGCTACGGAAGAGACGCGGCATCGAGAACGGGCGCGGCGACCGATGCGCCTTTGTCGCGGACCGCGGCACGCGCGCGCGACTCTCCCTGGCTCGTGGACAAAATTTTTCGCCGACTCTCCGAGCGGCCGAGGTCTGCTTGCGGTAGGGAGGGAGGGAGGGAGGGAGGGAGGGCTCCGAAGAATAATTGCGAAACAATGACTCGAGGGAAAACGGAGCCTGCCGACTTAATCGCTCGCGTCCGAGCGGGCGCGTTTTGCGCGCAATAGGCCGTGGGGGATTATTCGCGCGACTGGCTGATCGAACGGAGACGCGATAGCGCGGCATTTGTCACTTATATAAATCGATGCAAGTCGCAATTATGCCGTACAGCGCATACTTCGCCGTAATCGAGGGGCAGTGCGATTTTGGCCGACTCGAATTTAGAATGTTTATAGATAGAACTGGTGCGGATTGGAGAGATTTCGAGCACGATAAGAGATGTGCATGTATATAGATATATGGAGCTGATGGGTGTAATTTCGTACATCCAAGCATATATTCATACGCGACCTAATAATAGTTTTAAACGGTATATCGTCAATTTCAAGGCTGAATATCTTTAAAAATACATTAACCGTTGGGCCGATTTTCGAATCTATATATATATATATATATATATATATATATATATATATATATATATATATATACATATATATAAATTTAAATAAAATGATTTTTTTCTCTAGATAGATGCATGGCTAATGTTCGCCGGAAAATTATATTAATAATTTTAAATATAAAATTATTAATATATAATATATCATATTAATATATATGCGACAAAATAGTCCCTTTTGCATAATTATTTTACATAAGACCAAATGTTATACGACTAAAGCTCAATTCCATTCGAGCGCGCCAAAGAATAATCATAATAATAGTTGCGCCGATCAGCCAACCGCGATACCGCGCATAAATATCGCGCCCTTTCGATCCGACGAATTTTCAATTAGACCCGCAGTTAATAATAACGATGATTGACGTACACACGCGCGAAATAAATTCGTTGCTCGCAGTCCCGGTGGCGGTAATCGGTCGCCGCACCACCATTAATAAGTCCGAAAGATCGCCAAACCAATATCAATTATAATTGTCAAAAGCGTCTTCGTCATTGCTCTATCGCTTCTATATGTGTATATATATATATATATATATATATATATATATATATATATATATATATATAAAGTATCGAACGCTCTCAAATTGCCAATATTTCTGTACGTATATATACATATATCTGCGACCGTCCGGCGTCTCCCTCTCGCTACACCCCCCCCCCTACACGGTGTCCCGGTCGTTCAGAGAGTCGGTTCTTAATAACGGACAATCCACGCACATATGTATAAGTATTAATTACGCGCGCAATTTTATATATATATATATATATAGAAGCGCGAGCCACCACCGCTCTATTAATGATCGCACGCGCGAGCGCGCTTAGCGAGCCACGCCGGATCAGACCGCAGTCCGACGCAGCCACGTCTGGCCTGCATCGCATCCGTGGCCATTTTCTCTCTCGGGTATATAAGTAAAACAATAATAACAATAATAAAAATAAAATAATAATAATAATAATAATAATAATAATAATAATAATAAAATTAAATATTAAAGTTGATAGCGAGCGCGCGCACGCTGCGCGCGACGAGTCAACGCGCCACTGCGCTCGCGGACGCACGTATAGAGCGCGTACGGTGCGTTTCGAGAGGTACATTACGCACGGGCGAGCCGCAACCACAGTTCGCAACGATCGGGCGCGCAAGCGGATTTATCGCTGCGCGAGGCTTTCGTCGCTGGCCGGTGTACGTACACACGTACATTCATAAATATATATATATATATATATATATATATATATATATATATACACCTATATTTAGTGGAGCTGGTGGTGGCGCCGGTGACGGTGTAGCGATAGCGGTGGTTCGAGCCAACCGCGGCGATTTTCATTAGATCGGCAGATTTCTCGCGCGAGGCTTCAAGATCATAATTAGACGATCGATTTGGCCGTCGATGCCGATGGTAAATTTGGTACTGCGGGAATTTTTCAGTTCCGTATTCCGTATTCGTTATTTACAGATTTCTTTGTGGTGAAATTTAAAATTGCTCTCTGATAATTTCGTTATCTGACGTTCTTATACGACGAGTTTCATCCGATTTCTATTGGATTTTGAAAGGAATTAAGTGTCAACGTTTTATCTAAACACAGGTCACCGACGCTACCTGTGCACCGGTAAGAAAATTATTTCTTAATAATATATATGTGTGAAGTGCAATTAATGTGTCGTTAAAAAATCGTTGACGAAACTGTAGGACAGATCGATCTGAAAATTAATTCTAATCATGTTCCTCTGTGTTTTGGCTTAAAAATAATAATAATAATTCGTAAAACAGAAAAACCTTGTAGTAAATGAAAAAAAAGAATTGATCAGGCACAGTGCAGATTTCTGCAACTAACTTGAAAACTTGCTGACTATAATTATTTTTTCTTAGCAACGATGATCAATCAATGGCTAATTACTGAACAATAAATTTTTTACGTAACCTCAGAAAATTAAAAATATTTTCCTTTTCTGCCAGAGAATGGTTAAAAGCAACAATATGATCATTCAATTCTGTGCAGTTATAATACGAAGAAAAAAATTGATTTTAGAATTCTGCAGAAGCATCGGCATAATTTACATAAGAAAAAAATTGTATATGCAAAACCCGGTGTGATATACAAAAAATAAAACTGGCAAGTTTCCGTCGCGTTAAAAATAGAAGAGAATTTGTTATTCTCATTTTTTATTATAATGAGCCAGTTGCACTGTGAGTGATTGTATGCAAAATTTACAATACACGAACTAAAATGGATGTTTTATTTCACTTTTTCGTCGTTTGTTCAATCGCAATAAATACTAGAAAATTTTTCATAAAATTAAATGCAGATGTTGAAAAAAGTTCTCTATAACTTTTAATGATATTATGTGTCACATTTAGGTTTTATTTGATAATACAACAAGAATTACATTAAATCAATAAAAAAAAATTATATTGGAATTTCATAAATTAAATCCCTGTGATTATTGTTCTAATTCTTAATATTTATTCAAAATAATATTTTTTTAAATATTTGTGCAAAAAGCACAATACTTTTAAATTCAAGAAGAAAATAATCTTTTAATCAGGTAAAACCTAAAAACTATTGTTTGTTTCTTACCTGTCTATAATTCATTTAATTTTTAAATTTACAACAATGTCTTCAAACCGCGTATATCCAATACTTATTTGTGATAAAACTTGGATGGGTATATATTAATATATAGTTACATAGTCAGCGATATGTATTGATTGCATTACCAGTTGAGGTAATAAAAGTAGTTTTTGTATACTTGAACAAAATTGATTATTCTGCAGATCTTAATAATACTGTGCTAGAAACAATATTGCTGTAACGGCATATTATACTTAGACAGTGGAAAAGCAATTAGAATTTTTCAAACTGAATTCAAAATCAGCGATATGAGATTGCACGTAAAATGCATCAAAATTATTAACCGAGAAATTTTTGATATCATTCAGTTCTACTCATGAATTATGTGCTTATGTTATGCTGATGCAATCGTATCATTTCACTGTATGAATATTTATTTTAAATACGTTGTGCATTTATACTTTAAGATTAGCGAATTTATGAGGAATTAAAAACCAAGCAAAAGAAAAATATTCTCATCGATTATTTGGTTAATTAACAAAGACGATCATTTCAATCCTAAAGCTGAATTAATAAAAATTCATCGTATTCTTAAACACAAAAAATTGATCACTTTCGTGTGTGCAAAATGATCGTCACTACATCGATACTCCCTTTTTAACTTTGCAGACCAGACTCGATATCGCGACGAAACGCCACCGAAATCACGTTCAATTAGCGCCAGCTGTTAAATAAAATACGATCGGCCGTCTGAAATATCCAACGGACCAGCCTGTCTTTCTGTCTCTCTCTCTCTCTCTCTCTCTCTCTCTCTCTCTCTCTCTCTCTCTCTCTCTCTCTCTTCGCCCCACCTCCCGTTTTTCCGTCGCCGCACACTCTGCGCGCGAACTTTCGCGTTTTACCAGTCATTGAAACGGCGAGTCGTACGAGCAGGAAATCGAGTAGGAAGGAGACGAAAAAACCGGTGCACGCAACGATCCCCGGCACTTTCACGCCGATATCACGTCGCTTTTAATCGTTAAGCTTTAACGCTCAGGTGAGTGCTGCTGGCTCCATTACACGGCCGATAAGTGTTATTTTATATTATATACATATATAATATGTATATTTTATACATATACATATACATATATATATATATATATATATATATAAATACATGTATCTATTGCTTCTCTATTTCGCGATGTTCCGAGGATGCAAACCGGAATTTATCGATTTCGCAATCGCATTTTTATAATATTTTTTAGACTGTGTATATATTATATAAATTTTTTGCTCGTACGACCCGATTTATGGTACCTATCAATGATAATAACTCGATTGCGTTAGTATTATGAGTTATGATACTTTAAAAATCAGTAATAATATATATTACTTTATGAAACCAGAATTTAATATTGAAGTAATTAGTAAATTGCAGCCAATTTCATGGGAAATTATTTCTGTAATTAAGTTATATTAGCTTAATTAATGTTTTCATTTCAACACATTTTATATGATAAAACAGCTTGTAAACTTTAATTTGGCTAGTATTTTAATTCTAATTAATTGAAATGACTTCGTATTAGCTCTATTTAGTAACATACAAATTAGATTGTACAGATATAAATACATACATATATATATATATATATATATATATATATATATATATATATATATATATATAATCGTCGCCAATATTCACATACATTTATCAAAATATATTTTAACTATATTTGTGTATAATACGCAAAGTCTATTATTAGAAATTTACGTGAATATTAGAAATTATTTACTTATGTAGGATAATTAAAAATAATTTTCAAAATGTTGAATTAAAAAGAAATATTGGAACCGTATTTGCATTCCAATGCATGCACGCAAAAATTAATTACCCTACACATGAGCCAGGTCGAATTGCTAACCGTACATTTTCACTCAATCAGAAACACATTAGACTCGGCAAGGCCGGCTAATAATAATGCCGAGTTAGCCGCTAACTTTCTATAAAATCGATGCATACATTTACACACACACAAATCTAAATTATTCATTCTCCTTGCAGAACCTTCGGTCGGCCGAGCGAGGACGGGGAGAGCGCCTCCTGCACACAAGAGCCAGAAAATAACAACCACGACAATAAGAAAAAAGGTCGGGCAAAAAGAGTGAACAATGGCGGTCGACAACGACCTCGAGGAGGTCATGTCCCACCTGGGCGAGTTCGGCAAGTACCAGGCCTGGCAGTTCGCGCTCCACGTGATCGGCGGCCTCACCGCCGGCCTCCACATGCTGACCCTGGTGACCGTGGCGGCGGTGCCGCCTTACCAGTGCGCCCCGCCGGGCGGCGACGTCGGTGGCGCCACCGCCCTCAACGACACCTTCTACAGCATCGGTAACACGAGCGTCCTGCCCCGCGCCATCGACGGCTGCAGCTACCTCGACGCGGACAATCGCACCCAGCCGTGCACCTCCTGGATCTACGACACGACCTACTTCCAGTCCTCGCGGGCCATCGAGTGGAACCTGGTCTGCTCGCGCCGCTGGATGGGCGCCGTAGCCCAGTCCTCGTACATGTTCGGCGTGTTCGTGGGCGCGGTCACCCTGGGCAGCATGGCCGACAAGTACGGACGCAAGATCATATTCTACGTGTCCTCGGTGGCCCAGCTGGTCCTGGGCGTCTCGGTGGCCCTCGTCCCCGAGTACTACACCTTCCTGCTGATCCGCTTCCTCTACGGGATCTTCGGCTCCGCCGGCGCCTACATCACCGGCTTCGTCCTCACCATGGAGCTCGTCGGCGCGTCCAAGCGCACCGTCTGCGGCCTCATGTTCCAGCTGGCGTTCGCCACGGGCTTCATGCTGGTCGCCGCTTGGGGCGCCCTCGTCAAGGACAGATTCTGGCTGCAGGTCGTCTACGGGCTGCACAGCGCCTTCCTCATCGGCCACTGGTGGCTGATGGACGAGTCGCCGAGGTGGCTCTGGAACCAGGGCCGCGTCCCCGAGGCGCTCGCCATCGTCCAGAGGGCCCTGCGCATGAACGGCAGCCCGGTCCAGCTCGACCAGGAGCGCTACGTGTCCAAGGGCAAGGTGGTGGAGGAGACCGAGGAGAGCTCGTACGACGCCACGGACCTGCTCAGGACGCCGAATCTCCGCAGCAAGACCCTCAACGTCTGCCTGAACTGGTTCGCCAACTCCATCGTCTACTACGGGCTGTCGCTGAACACGGGCAACCTGGTCGGCAATCCCTACCTGATGATGTTCCTCAGCGGGCTGGTCGAGGTGCCCAGCTACGTCCTCATCTGCCTGGTGATGGACCGGACGGGCCGGCGCAGCCTGATCAGCGCCCTCATGCTGATCGGCGGCGTCTGCTGCATCGTGGCGACGCTCGTGCCGAAGGACGCGCCGGCCGGGGCCACCGCCAGCGTCGGCATCGTCCTCTTCGGCAAGGCCTGCATCGCGGGCTCGTTCGCCATCATCTACAACTACACGGCCGAGCTCTTCCCCACGGTGCTGAGGAACACGGCCCTCGGGATCGGCTCGATGTGCGCGCGTCTCAGCGGCGCGCTCACCCCCATGATCATGCTCCTGGACTCGTTCGACCCGAAGGTGCCGGCCACGGTCTTCGGCTTCATCGCCCTGGTCTCGGGCTTCCTGTCGCTCTACCTGCCCGAGACGGTGAACCAGCCGATGCCCGAGTCCCTGGAGGACGGCGAGAACTTCGGCAAGGGCGACACCTGCTTCGCGAGCTGCTTCAATCGGGCCGGCAAGGACAATCGCCAGTACGAGGTGGCGATGCAGAAGGTGGACGAGCCGCAGAACGGCAAGGAGCGCGCCAAGTGCTAGCGCCCAGTCGCTCTACGACGCATCGACTATCTGCTTTCCGTCGCGCGACCAATTTCACGAGGATCTGCTTTTAGTTCATGAATTTTGTTGGCACAGTCGTCGGAACGAACTGCTGTGTCGGCGACACGTGGACACGGACGGTCGGTCACCTGACGCGACTGTGTAAAAGCACCGGCAGAGCAAATTCTAAATTTGAATAAACTTTTATTTGTATAGTCGAAAATGGCTAATACGCTCGAGTCGAATGCATTTCCGATTTGCGAATTCGATAGAAACTATCAAAATCCAATAAGCACATTAAAATCGAGAACTTATACGTTTGTGACGGTACTAATAAATCGTTGCGGTACTAATGACCTTAGGAAAAAAAAACAACGAAATTTCAATCGAGAAAAAAATATGTAAAAGAATTCGCATTGTACAGATTACATATTGAGTACCTTGTACATACTATCTTACACCGAAAGAAACGTGAAATTCATTATGATAATGGATTGCTATATAACAGTGAGCCGCGTGACTCATCATAAAGCATTATGTTCCTAAATGCGAATTCGTGCTGCACACACGCTGTTTTTAATAAATATAGAGTGTTTTTATTACCTACTCGACCGTATCTAGAGGTCATTATAAATACTTCGTCATTATAAATAGTTTACGGTGAAAACTTGAATTTGTGGTATAATTTTATATAAAAATGTTTAAAAGTCCTACGTTTTATAAAGGAATAAATATTTAACAGAGTGTATCGATATTTGTATAATTTAAGTAGTCTTAAATTTTAGAATTATTGTTAAGGTATTAAGTTTATTGTGTATCCAATACTCGATTTCATCGTTAATGCAAATCTATATTTTTTACAAGCATTGCACTTTGATGTACTTATGTTCCAATCAAATGTAGCTGTAAAAAAAAACTTATTTTTTATTGTAGAAAATCTATTATTTGCATATTCGAATCAAAGTGCAGAGAGAAAGTTGGATTATAAATTATCCATAATGAGATTTTCGTATTGAATGTGAACGATTGCCATTACTTTTTAGCGCATTTAAATGATCATAATAAATCATGAAAAGACTCTCGCTAGGCGTAATTTTCTAAAACATGAAACAACTAAAAGGAATTTTTATAAATCATTAGTTTAATGCGTATGATGTTATTTACAAATTTAATATGTAAAATGAATATTATAACTCTTATTGTAACTTTTCACGCAGCTTTAAAAGATTAATATCTTATTATATTATTATATTGTTGTTATAATAATAAGAAATAATTGTAATTGTTCTTATTTGATATATAATAGATAGCGAATTAAGAATTATAATACTTACGAATATTTGTATACGCATGTATTAACCATTTACACGTATATTGTTACTCAAAAGAAATTTTTCTTCATATATTATCATTATAAAATACGATAATTATATGAAAAATGCGAAATCTTATAATATATAAAAGATGTACTTTATATTTTAAAAATATTTTCTTAAATAAAAATATTTGTAATACGTAATTTTTATAAAATGATATTTATAATTTTTGTTCTAGCCTTAGGATTAAGAACTGTGATAGTTATTTAATAAGTAACTGCAAAAATTAACTGTAATTCATACTTCAGAAAGAAGTAGGGAAAAGGCATATGAATAAGGACTATTTAATATTAAACGTTGGGAAAAATTAGAATCAGCATCAGCTTCGAGTTTATTTAAAAATTGTCATAAAGTTCATAAAATATTTAAAAAATACCAATAGATATAAAAATTATATTTACTTTTCTTTTTCTATAAATTAATCTGTAAGATTAATTTTTCATCAAAACTCATTCGAACTAATTACTTCCTATTTTGCATGACTTGAAACATCTCAAATTTTGCTGCATTTTCTCTCAACAATCTGTTTTTATGAATGATCACCTCATTAGACCTCTCGAGGATTAGTTTATAATCTGATGAAGATTTTGTTAGTCATGAAAAAGTATTATTACATGTCTTTAAATTTAATTTGATAAAAAAATGAGAGTGGTCCATTGGTAATTCAAAAATTCTTTACCGTCTGCAAGTTTGCGACACCTGAGTGTAATGTTTTGAAGGCTTCAAGAAATGGGAAACAATATAAGTTTCGAAGAAATGACCAAATACCAAGACATATACTTTACCTTTATTTCTCTGTGAATTTTGAATAAACAGGTAAAGAACAAGTTTTTTTTCACGGTTACTTTTTGTTCTAATATGAAGGATGTCTGTTTTTATTTGTTACAATATATATGAAGTAAAAATAGGATATGTATCGAAGAAATGGTGTAACATTCCATTAAAAATATTAATTTTTAGCATATGTTTTGTATTTATATAGAAGAAATTCCGCCAGTTCCAATTCGCACAAAAAGTTTTAAGCATTCAGCATATAAAATCGATATAAAAACGTTATGGCTATCTAAAAAGTCCGTGTAATTAGAGTGGTATACTGCCTCTTCAATGCCCAACTTCATTTTCCGGTTCGACGCGCTTTCCCATTCGTTTCGTGTAAGCTAATGGAAAAAGTTGCCGAGTGGCAAGTGAGACCGTCCGCCAATCAGAAACTTTTAAAATGTAGAAACCTTTACAGCGATTTTCACCGTTGCACTTCATTCCACACATGACAGAGACGAAGAATTTCATTAACAACTAGCTCGAAACTCTATATTGCATTGCTATATATATATATATATATATATATATATATATATATATATATATATATATATAAGAAAGCTAGTTAAACAAATTGTAATCAGAGGAGAATGACTTTGGAAAACAGTATTTGCATCCTGCAAAAACTAATTTTTTTTTATCCTATGTGTTTAATGTAATAGCTATAAACCCATGCAAAATCGAAGAAAAATATCTATCTTTTTAAATTAAAAATTTTCTTATTTATTATAGTGCAACTCCTGTATTTGCGGTATGCAAATAAATCATGTTTTTTAATTTACTTTTAGCAAAAGTAGATAGATCAGAACATCTGTATTACCATCTGATGTTAGACGCAATTTTATAAAAAAATGTTCACGTAAGCAACAAATTTCTGATGGTGTACAAGATTATTTTGCTATTTTCATTTCAACAATCGACAAATTAATCCTTTTTTGATTTCAAATATAATTATGTTTCATATAAGAATTGAATGCAATAAACGTCGAACACGTGAATAACTGGTTATAATTATAAAATTATAATGAAAAATTCGATATAATTATCGAAAAATAATGACAGCACATTAATTAGAATTATGATCTACTGCTACATTTTATCGCGCATTTAACGTATCACATTTGACGGTCCACAAAAGTAACTAAAAGTAAGTAGAGAATGATATAATATGAGCATATCCTCTTCTTCCATTCTGATAACTATATTATTGCGATTAGTTTATTTTGAACAAGTTTTATAACTTCAGACTACATAAAAACTATCCGATGTGAATCACTTTTTCGATGGGCAGAAGCGAAATCGATAAAATCAAATTTAATAATGGGTTAGGAAGATTTTACGAAGTTTTTCGAACGGTTCCGTCTATCCGTAAACTGATACACTTGACAAACTCTATAAATGAATACAATTGAAATTGGCAAGACTTCTATCGTAAACGTGGTAACGCATTAAACACCTTTGCCAGCGAATTATCTTCTTATCTGCCTCGTAAACGGTCATAAATGCTGTTTTCAAAAAGTTCCATTATACGCGTTCCCCGTAAACAAAGAGGCTATACAGCCGCGTATATTTAAAACTCGCGATTCTTAGTTTCACCGCGTCGTAAATTTCTATACGCGGCGGCGCTCCCTCGTAAAGTGAAATGTTGCGGAGGAAGCATTTTAATAAACGAAGCAAAAAGAAAAGAGCCAAATTTCCGGGTGAAGTTGAAACGACCTCGCGTCGATGCCGGGCCGCGAAAAGTACCGCGCGCGTGGCATGTAACGCGTGAGAAAAGCCAGCGGCGAGCCGCGCGCCAAAAGCAGTAGAGAAGAGATATTCGGAAAAAGAAATGAGAATTGCGGCATTGTGCGCGCGTCGTAATGTACGAATGGTTGCCTTTGCATTTCAGAATTTCTGCAGTCTGTTTTGTATATGCGCGCGCAATTTATTGTCGTGCAAGAACGTTATGCCACGGTCTCCTATCCCGAACATTTGAACAGGCCCGGAGTTTAATTTATCGCAGGATCGTCTAACGGACGTTACGTTTAGAACGAGCATTCTGACGATCCCATATTTTCAGCTACATAACAATTATTTAAAAAGTAAAATTGCAATTCGTATGTAGCTTATGCATCAAAAGCTTTTATTTAGTAAACAAGTTTTTATTTAGTAATATTATTTTACGTATTTCGTTGAAGCGCTAAAAATACCCATTGTTTCGAGGTCCATGAATACGCCTTTTTATTTAAGTAATTTAAACTTTTTTGCATATTTCTTGCAAACATTAGAAAGAATGACATTGTATTTATTATAGTTATTTAGCACAAATCCACTTAACACTTATAACAATAATGCACGTATGGAATTAAAATTGTAAAATTTTCATATTCACAACGAGCTGATTATTTAATTAGCCATATATTCACTTAAAAATAGTTTAAACAAAAGTTGCGTAAACGAAATTCGCGGCAATATTGAAAACTATATCATTACGAAGAAAGTAATTTTAGTCCGGTAAAATTGATATTATCGGCTCTATATCACTGAATTCAGTGAATAGCTGTCTAAAAGGAAATGTAGCAACGTCATATTAAAGAAAAGTGAATCTCTCTCTCTCTCTCTCTTAACCTGACCTCTTCTCTCGATGTCTAAACAGAGCCAGTAGCTTTGAATCTTATTCTTAAAATGCACTTGAACATATTGCGAGGACGAGGTTCGCTCGCTTCGTCGATGCCTGTATACGCATTCCCTCCCTCGTTCAACCCCTCTGTACTTACTATATAAATATATATATATATGTGTGTGTGTGTGTGTGTGTGTGTGAGATACAAGGCGAGCGCTGAACCAGAGAATCCGGATAGAAACCAGTACCGGCAGAGTGGGTGTGGGAGAGTGCCCGGGGGAGGGGATGGGGGTGGCGGTGGCGGGCGTCTTATTTCTTTCACCCGAGGACCGAGAACGCAATCGTGCGTAGATGAAAGCGGGAACCTGATAAGTGCCCTCCCCACCTCCCCCCTCTCTCTCTCTCTCTCTTCCCTACTCCGCCTGGCTCGCCGGTCAGGAAAACGCGCCCGAGCGCATGCAGGGCACATCGTTCGCGCGGCCCATGCGGGTCCATGCGTGCGCGTGGGCGCGCGTATCTCGCGCGTTGTTGCGAGCTCGCGCGGGCGTGCGGGCCGACGCGCTCTTTTCGATATTATTAGGCGCGCGTGCGGATAAGGGACGGGGAGATACCGCAGAGGGGGTGAGAAACCAGTCTTGGCCGTTACTATATGCATGTATGCGCGATTTATCTATTCTTGTATATGTATATATATAAATATATATATATATATATATATATATATATATATATATATACGGGATAACTGGATCCTGGCCATAGACGTTTACATAGAGTATATTATACACAATGCGGAACACGCTTTCAAAATTCTTCGAAATTATGCCAGTCACTTGACAAAAAATACTTTTAATCTTAGAATTAGTAATATATGCAGAATGAATTTGGCTGTAAATCACAGACTCCTCTGTAATACGTCCGAACAGAATATCGGTCTAGCTATTCGTTTCACTGCCTCTATGGAACAAAGACATTGGCAGTTCGAACGTGCTCCAATAAATAACTTATATTTGCTGGAATTTAAATATCGCACCTTCTACAGGACTCACTAAAATAATGACTCACTAAAATATTTCCCACTAAAATAATTAAATGTCTTAATTAAATAAGATAAAAATTAAGTTGAAAAATAATGTCCATTTAGTTCCATGTATTATTGGTAACTTTGTAACCGAAAATTCAACAAGAATTTCAAAATCCATGAATTGCATGCATTAAATGACACATAAAAAGTGATATAAATCAAATTCCATGCATTCAGTAAGCATTTTAATTTTTATTGTTTAATTAAAAGACTATCGTCCATTACGTAATAATAAATAATAAGAAGTTTTTCATATTTATTTAAATTTATTGCCAATATTGAACAATGATGACAGCAGCAATATTCTTGGTTGCAAAAAGAATTTTTGATTACAAAGTTACAAATAATATATGGAATTAAATTACTATGATCTTTCTATTCTGTTTCTACTTTCTTAAATGAAGAAATATAATTTGTTTTAGTGATTTAGCGGCACAGCGTTCTGTAGGAGGCACTATATGTAAATTTAAGAAAATATCAATTATTTATTGGAGTTATTTTCTCTAAATTTTAATTGTTAATATTTTTGTTCCATAGGCGGATGGAAAAAAACGATTGTGCAGATGTTCTATTTAGGTAAATCAAGAAAAATCCTATAAATTACAGCTAAATTCAAGATCCATACACGTGACTCCATCGGTGTCGGAATTTAAATTAATAAAAAAAATTACCTTTATATAATTGACAGAGCAGTTATTTCTTTATCACAGTTGACAAATGAAAAATTACGTAACAAATGAGTACAAAATTTTCAACGAATGAGCGATCGTTCTTTTTTGATTACAATTGTTTATTTGAAACAAATTAATTTCATTACTTTTTGTAGTAAAAAATAATTAATTTCAGTATGCTAACTAGACTTTAGAACAACAATAAACCATTAATCCAGATTTAAGTTTAATGTGAAATACAAAGTTTTAATTAAATTTGTCAAAGTTTTGAATTTGAATTGTTCAAAAGCAATTAATTTTTGAACGATATTAACACTATTGCTTTTTCCTTACGGTTTTTATCATTTACATTCGAGTTTCCATTAATTTTTCTTACATTACAAAAGTCGTTACGTATGTGACCTGTAGAAACTCATCAAATACGTTGTGTAAATATAAGTTATTCATAATATTGAAAGGCAAGCCTTCAATTGTTATCGATTTCTCGGCAATAGTATATCGTGAAATTATAAAAGAACATTTACTGTCAGTATAATTCACTCAAGGGAACTTCGATGTACAATAATAAAAACGTATTTCCATAAAAATTTCGAAGCTAAAAATTCGACTATCCAATCTTTTCATAATCTTAAAAAAGGCGCTAGTTTGCGTAAAAATTCCCATTTTCCTTTGCACTGGCAGGCTGTGAAATAAGTCTATATCGCTAAATTACACGTTTAATTTTCCAATTCCACGCCTGCTTCGCGTATCTGTAAAAGCAGCATTTTACCGGGCTCAACTATACTTATACACATACGTACATGTACATGTACATCTGTCGCTTTATCGCGTTTTATCACGTCGGATACGCCACAGTCGTACGATTAATCAAGAGCAATCGTAAGCAAATGCTGCTCGAGAAATTTACAATCTAATGAATACGGATATATCGAATACGCGATGAACAAAAAAAAAAAAAAAATAATAATAAAAAAACAAAAACAAAAAAAAACACTTAGTTTCGAATGCGCACATCTGTAGAGGCACTGACCTGCTGTTGCTATTGTGCGTAAACAGTAGCCGGCCATGCGACGAGGCTGTGGAGGCGCGCACCCGCTACTGCCGCTCCCGTAGCCGCCCCTGACGATGCCGCCGACTGCCGGAGTTTTCTCTATAATAAACACAGACGCGAACGAGCCGCGCGAATGGACGGGAGGACAGGGAGAAGAATGAGAGACCGAGAGAGCGAGGCGGGGGACAAGGCAGGGTCGGTCAATCGGCCGAGGACCGAGGAGAAGCGCGAGCGGCGCGCGAAGGAGAGGAGAAAGGACCGAGAGAGAGAGAGTGAGAGAGGGGGGGGAGAGGAGAGGAGACAGAGCAAGTACGTACGTGTGTACGAGGTACTCGCGCGCTCGACGTGCGTGCTACGGCGACGATCGCGCCCGCTCGACTACTCGCGCGGGGTAGGTAGTAGGTGCGCGCGCGCGCGCGCGCGCTCGCTCGGTGGTGGTGCGCGGAGCAGAGAGCGCGCGCCATACAGACAGGGAAAAAGCGAGAGAGGCGGCGGCGGCGGCGGAGGAGGAGGAGGAGGAGGAGGAGCAGAAGGAGGAGGCAGAGGGGAGGCAATCGCAGCGACGCGCGGATCCTCTCCCGTGCTCTCTCGAAAACGAGCCCACCCCCCACCCCCCATTTCATCCTCACGCTCGCGCCCTTCCTTTATATATCGGGCGCGCTATAGCGGCGCGGGAGATTCCACCCCCCCTCCCCGCCCTGCGCGCGAGCGCTTTTATTATACGGCCCCGAGGTGTATGAGGCTCGACGCGTGTATACGCGCGGGCGCACAGGGGGCGCGCGATGCCGCAGGTGGCCGAGGATACAGCGTAGTCGCGGATGCGTAAAGGTACGGGGACATCGGCACAGGGTGCACGCATTGTGCACGTACGTAGGCAATGACCGTGCGCCGTCGCGGCTCGGACGTCGAAGGCAGAGGAAGCCCGCGCGCGAAGCCGAGGGGGCCAGGTGGGCGCGAAGGATGCTGCCGCGCGGACGGCCGGTGGCGGGCGGGGGGGGGGTTGAGAGGGGGGAGGGAAGCAGGGAAGGCTTTCAGGGACATAAAAGACGCGGGCCGGGGCTGAAAGCCGCCGGGGGACGATACCCCGAGATCACGACCCGTCACGGGGTGGAGGGAGGGGTAGACGAGGGGCGAGGGGGGCGTCGAGGACGCGGCGATGTGTGCGGCGCGACGGAGAGATGGAATCGGATTTCGACGGCAGCTCGGACACTTCGAGGATGGATAAATCTCGACCGGAGAATTTATAACGATGTCGCCGATAGCTCGTATATTTCCTTCGTTAGCACGATTACTGCTTATACGTACATATATATACATATATATATATATATATATATATATATATATATATATATACATACATATATAACCATGTATTTTGCTTCTGTACTTTATGATGGAGGTCAGAAATAGATTTTTGTGCAACCATACCTTGGGCTAAACGAGAGACAGTTCATCTCGAATTTTCAATAATTATTGAAATTCGATTCAAATTATCAAATCGGACGATTCTAATTTCAATTTTCAAAGATAGAATTCCAACTCAAATTTACCATAAAGGCTAGACTTATTCAACTTAAATTTGTCATTTGAGATTATGACAATGCAAATCCATATTGAAATCTTTTGTGCTTAAAATTCGTATGCATTAAACATTTGACTTAAAATCTTCTTTATTCTAAAACTTGATAATTGATAATTGTATTATTTTAATTGAATACAATATTAGCATCAAGTTTTGCATTAATCTTCCATTTGCTTTTGATCAACATAGAAGAGCTTTGCAATTTTACCGACTTTTAATATATATATATATATATATATATATATATATATATATATATATATATATATATATATTCTTACAGACTGAATATAAAATGGAAGTATATTGCGTTAGGTATTGGCAAACCTCTGGATACGTTTTAAAGAAGATAAAGAAAGAGAACAGAAAAAGGTCCAAATATTCAATTGTCTGTATCTCGAAAGAAAGTAAAAAGAAACAGAAGGATTTATCGTGTATTTCATCTTGCATTTCCAGTGAGTGATCTTTTATTTCTATCCTGTATAGATCCCGATAGATGCCCTTTTCTTTTAAAAGGCAATCTTGCAGTAAGTTATAAAAAAAACCGTGTCTTCTCGTAAAAACTTCTTCCCTAAATTATGCTTCACTATATGTAATATATATACACCTATAAATCTTTAATTCAAAAAAAAAAATATATATATATATATATATATATATATATATATTATAAAATTCAATTCGCCTTACTCAGAGTCCGAGCGCCATTTCCTTATAATAATCTAATCCGCGCGCGGCCACTCGGAAAGGCGCGAAATAAATTACCGGCTTCCGCGTGCACACGTATCGTTCTCTCTCTCTCTCTATATATATATATATATATAGAGCATCTGCGGGCGGCGCGCCGGTCGCGCGGGGCTGTCCGGTAGACGGTGGTGCGACGGCGACGCGCGTGTCCCGTGCCGCATTATCGCTTCGTTCGCGCGTCTTTATAGTTATCGAACAAAACTATAGACACAAAAGGGTCAACGACATCGCGCCGCACAACCGAGACGTATTGCAAGCAAGCGAGCGCGCACGGTCAGAGTCTTTGAGAACAAAGTTGCTGCTCGGCAGAGTCTAGTCAAAGCGCACGCGGATCTAACACTTACGCGCTCTTTCTTTGTATATTGTTTATATATATATATATATATATATATATATATATATATGTGTGTGTGTGTGTGTGTGTGTACATGTATGTATAGATATATATTATATGTATATAAATTAAGTTGCCCATTCGAGGAGAAAGTTGTTTTGTACCGACGTTATAGGCGTTTTTCTATTAAGCGAATAACTTTTCTCTCTATCGATTTTTAGTGTCGATATGATCGCAAATGCTTGAGCGCACTCATATACATATACATACATATATATATATATATATATATATATATATATATATATATATATATATACATACATCTGCCACCATGTATTATTAAAAGGGTTTATTTTTTTTTTATTTCTTTCAAAAAAGATCCAGTGGAGAATACTTACTTATATAATTTATCGTCTATAAAACTGTAAGTTCCAATTAGATTTTTACATACGAAAGTTTACTATATATTTAATATTTACCGATGTTGTACTAAATTTTGTATTTTTCTTGCTCGCTTAATGTTGATGAGTTCGTGGATAATTTCCGATCATCAGCTCCTCACTTTATTATAACATCAAAATCAAAAATAAAAATTTAATAGATTCAATCTGATATTATTAAACCCTAAAAATTAATTCATGCTTTTATTGGGTCTTATTGAAAATTATATAGTTGCAGACGCATTTTAATTTAACTATTTCTAATTCAATCTAATGGATAGATGTCGATATTCTGCATAAAAATCTCTTAAAATATTGCTTTTAATTGAAATACCTAATTAATTATTTGAAACAACAAAAAATTGTTGATCGCAGGTTTCAGAGAGATATTTCTAGAAATCTATAGTGAGGATATTTCGGCATATCATCTCCAATTGAATGCGTACAGTTTGTATATGTGTGAATTTATTGACTTGATATGAATCGTAAATGTAAACTCTGAAGTATAGATACATATGTTGGAAAATTCAATATGAACATTCAATCACAAAATTCAATCCAAATTATCTTTGTATTTTGTTGTTATGCCCTATAAGTAAGATCCAATTCTTGATTAAGAAACTGTCGCATAAAAAACAGCTAAGAAGAAATTTATAATAAAAATAGCTAAAATATACTTCTGAATATAAAGTTTTGAATGAACATTAAAATTTTAAATGAACATAGAATCTGAATAATTCTTATAAAAAAAGTTCTTATATTATATTTTATTAATCAACTATATTGGATCTTGGATTGAGCTCGACGTAGAAAGAGATGAGCGGACTCCGGTAAGAATCGATCCTCTTTCTATGAATTTCTCTATATACATACATATATATATATATATATATATATATATATGTATAGTATGTATGTATGTATGTATGTATGTATGTATGTATGTATGTATGTATGTATGTATGTATGTATGTATGTATGTATGTATATACATTGGCGAGCTCAGCTGCTCGTTCCGCAATTTTTTCCACCAGCATTTTATTATGATACTGTCGAAATTCATCTCGGGTTACCTTTATAAAGAAGCCCTGCGCACGCACACACACGCACACGCACACACACATACACATACACACGAGCGCGCTCGCGCGCGCGCACGCACATCTTTATATGCACAAGCATCGCCGCATGATCCTCCGCACCCATTTATATATGCACGAGCGCCCGCCTTTGTGCAGCGCATTCATACGATGTATATATTTATACTCTTGGCGAACTCCTCCGACATATCAGGGAGGAGGTCCCATAGAGTCGTTAACCCGTGCGTATGTATGCACAGGCACACGCACACACACACAAACATAGAGATAGAGAGAGAGAGAGAGAGAGAGAGAGAGAGTGAGAGAGGGGGGAGGGGAGAATAGGTATATATGTACATGTATATAGAATTGCGATTCGACTTTAACCTTAACCGTTACATATCCTTTAACCGTTATAATCTAAGCCGCGTGCACTAACGCATATATTTATGTATCGCGAGCCCGGGCCCTATCGGCAATACTTCGGTTTGATTTATTGTTAAATGGCCGGCAACGAAAGTTTAATGCGCGCGGAGATTTCGCTCCGTGTATATGTATGTATATATAATATATAGATACATAATATATATATATATATATATATATATATATATATATATATATATAATAAAGGTTATAATGCGCCTCAGTAGAAACGGCCCGGTACGCGCGGACGGGCAAGCCGCGCGTATTTTTCAAATGTCGAGAACTGCGGCTCACGCTCGCCGAGTTGAAAATTAACGGGAAAGACGGCCGCCGCGGCCGCACCCCGACGTAGTTGCGCCCATGCCCGTACTTTGTTCTCTTACCTGAAATATTGAACATTATGTGCGTGTATGTATGTATATATATATATATATATATATATATATATATATATATATATATCGTTTTACAGCGGTATCGCGAACCTTATCTTTTTCATATGTACGCCGTGTAAAGATTAATCCCGTTTTATATTCAATTTTTAAAATTTTAGATACGCACAGGACGGCACTCCGTGTGAAATCATGCGTTTATATGCTATAATTGATTTCAATCGCAGATTTACGCATTTGTATATATTAGATCTCACAATGAGAGACACAATCAACAGGTTGAAAAGTGCGCAAGCTCTCTATATTTAAATAGTATGATATATATATATATATACATGCAACCAGGGTTTCAAATTACGAAATAATATTCCTACATCCTTTCTCCTATGCGCGCGTAAGAATACGCGCGTGAACTTTCTCACGCATCTCGCCAAGTAATATCCCAGGAGCATTTAGCGCGCGGCTTAGGCGCGCGCTCTACGCTGTAGCGATTGAAATTGCTCTGATGATTAATCTACGTTCAATCCCTTTATCGCCCGCGACGCCTTTTCACGTAATTTTGCAATCCCATGGCAAAAATCAGTTTAAAAAAAAAAAAGATAAACCTATAGCAGTGATAATTTTTCGAACTTCTTTCTGAAAATACATAAAATTTCGAGAAATATTTCCAGCAAGAATTGTAGATCTGTTTGCAGGCCTATAAATTTTAATAACACAGAGTGACCATTTCTTAAGGAAAAATGGAACGACAGGTCATATCCATACGAATGGTGCATTCTTACATTACGCGGTGTATAGGGCTGAATTTTGAGAAAATGCCAAGAAGATTTTGGGTTATTTAATCCTTGAGAATTTTTCTTAGTGAAAGAACATTCCAATTGGCTCACTTCCTTAGAAGTTACGTGTTGTATTTATACTTAATATTGATACCTTTGGAATTATTCGAAAACACCCTAAATATCATATACGCGTGTGTGTCAATTATCAATTAAGCCGGCTGATTAGCACAGCAACCGTTTAGGATTTCATTTGATTTAATATTTCAAAGAGTAAATTTGGAAAAAACATCACTTTTAAGAGAGTTTTAAATGGCTTTTGTTAGGAAAATCAAATTTCTGCAAAAAATCACTACTGCATTCCCAATCGACACTTCCCAAAATTCTCGAAAAACCATAAAAATTCATAATTAGAAAATGTATTAAGAGGTATGCAAATTTTCAGATAAATCAAGCTGGGCGATCAATGATCCAAGTACAGTCTCACTGTGAATCATTAGGTATGACGAATATGACATAAGAAAAAGCATCGAATCCTGTAGTCACGCCTCGACTCTGGCGCATCGCCTGCTCTGTATATAATATACCCGATAACCTAGTCTGAGGGGGCGGTTGGCGCGATATCGGACAGGCGCGCCCACAGCGCGCGAGGGATCACCTAAGTGCCGCGAGCATTAACTATATGTATATGTACACGTACGTATGAATTTGTGTATGTATGTATGTATGTATGTATGGATGGATGTATTCATGTATGCATGCATGCATGTATGCATATGTGTGTATAGGAATACCCCGACGGGCAATACACAGCGGAACTCGCGTAATATACAGGCACGTATGCGCATATACGAACGAGCGGAAACTGGTTTCCCCGGGTTCGTGTGCCCGCATAAAATGCTTCAATCTCGTTCGAGAGGCAAGAGGCGAATGCTCAGAGAGAAGCAAAATAATGATCGTGGGGAGGGGCGGGGAGAGCATGCACGTGCTTTTTTACTGCTACACACACACACGCGCGCGCGCACACATATGTACGAAGCCGAAAAAAATTTTTAATGCGCCCTTTTAACGGTACTCTTACATAATTATCGCGTTTTTTTTCGCCGCTCGCGCGCCCGGGAGCCTCCGCTTTATCGCAGGGGATCTGATGTTTTGCTCCGCGACGACGTGAGGCCGACGATGCGCCGTACCGCGCGAGCTCAACGAAAGATACAGCAGGTTTGAGGAACTGATTTCGTGTATATATATATATATATATATATATATATATATATATATATATATATATATATATCATCGAGCAGATTTTTATCGCAAATACCTCTCGATGCGAGGATATTTATCGGGACCTATAAAATCGGCATACTCTAATAAAAAGTAATTTATTGTATATTTTACGGGGAAGGATTAATTCCTATCGGCGATTCCTCGTTCGTTACATACCACCACAGAAACCGAGTATGCTAATGTAATTTAATGTAATTTAATGTAATTTAAAAATATTTGCCTACGATACAGAAGATTTATAATATATACATTCTTGTTTATTTTCCGGACTTATCTTCACTAAACTTCGAAATAAAATTTATAGTTTTAATTACAACGCCGTAAACGTTTTGGTTCCTCATAAGCTCCTATACTACAGGCACTTAGCAGTTATGCAATATTTAAATACTCTATTTATTAGCGACAGTAGTTTATTCATTAAGATTCTTTAAAAATATAACGTTTCTTCTCAATTTTAAATGAATTATAATGAAACCTTTTATTCATTTTATCGGCATGATTTTCATTTAAAAAATCATAAATCATCAATATTGAGTGACAAATATTTATAGAAAGTAAAATAAACGTGATTTTTCCTTTATTTTAAAATGAAATTATAATTGAATTTGATAAATCTGTAATGACAAAAATGTATTGCATTATCGATAAATACTTATTAAATAAATCGATTATATGAAAACAAAGCGAATACGAATTTACGAGTTGAGAAAAAAGTAAATAATTTATATTTCATCAATATTATTCATAATATTAATATAAACATTCGTAAATTGTTTTCCTTTTCAATTTCGATAAAGCAATATGAACGAGCATGCAAATTCCGATAAAGTTCCGTAAATCAAGATTTGTTTCAACGATCAGACATCTTTATAGACTTAAAAAATTAACATCGGAAATTCGTGAGGAGAGCTAATTAAAATATAAAATAAAAGGAACGTTTATTTCTGAAGCTACGAATGATATGATACTTTAAACTGTATATATAGGCACGTGCGCACGCATAAAACTTGACATTGACCTGGTAATCGACTCCTTTAAACGCTTTATTGACCCCGGAACGTTTGCACGGCGGATCTCGATTCAATATTTTAGCGAGGATCAACTATCCAGATAAGCTCGCAATATATATATAGCAGACGGGGAGGGGCGAGCCGAAATATACAAGTCACAAATCTACGATGCACAGACACAGAAAAATTGAGACAGAGAGAGCGAGAGAGAGAGAGAGAGAGAGAGACAGAGAGAGAGAGAGAGACAGAGAATAACGGATTTGAGAGAATATAGATTTTGCAATAACGCGCGTATAAAGTCCAGCGAAATTTTATAAGAAGCGAGGGATCGAGCAAGCGAACTTGGCGAACTTCCACCTTCCCCGAGATTTTGATTCCCCGCAAAGAGAAAGTTTCTCTTTCTTCGCTTTTCAGTTTTATCTTTAATATTTCAGCTATGTCTGTGATTTCCCATCTAGTTGTATTCAATTTGGAAAAATTAATAGAATAATTGCATTAAGTTGAACTTCACTTTATCTTAATTTATTGAAAATTTGAAGTTCAATAATGTTAACCACTTTAAAAAAACATTTTAAATTATTATTTATAAATGTATTCCAAAACCGAACCATTTATCAGAATAAAATAAAGAATACACATTTATACACTTTTTTACATCTCAAGTTGTAGCTGTGGTGAAAATATATATATATGTGTGTGTGTGTGTGTGTTTGTAGGAAACACGAGCGATCAGATTTATCAGATGAATATGGTTCACTATATCTACAGTTTTTTATGCTTATATACGTGTATACGGATGAGGTGGAACTAGTAGAAGACTCGCCAACTCCTCGACTATTGCATAAAACATGATGTGGACATAAAAACGCAATATATATATATATATATATATATATATATATATATATATAACAAATATTTTTTGAGCAACAATCAGTTTGATGAGAATTTAAAAAAAAAAAAAAAATCGTATCTGCACGTGCAGCTTTTACAAAGTTATATGTATTAAATTTGGAAATCAATTTCTGTTTCATATATTTGCGTTTTTATTTATTTCAGATCGCGTACGTACGATTTTAATGCGAAACTAGTTGCTGTTACGGAAAAATGAATAATTCGTCAATATATGCAATATTAAATTTTTTAAATTAGATAAACATGTTCTATGCTGATTTTATTTTATGATGGAATAATTACTTCTATTCACACGCAATTAACAATTGTAATCATTAGAAAAATAACAGTTTTTATTGAGTATAACATTATTTATATACAGTTATTATATTATACAATTTTATTTGCGTTTCGTATTTACGTCAAAGATTGGGGTGAATTGTATGGGAAGTCAAAACGTTGCGGCTTCATTGATGGTTGCTATATTATGTCCGGGATGATATTATAGCATGAGAATTAAAGTAGCTTTAATTTTATTACTGAAAGTACCTATTTGACACTTCCATCCATTACTATAATCATCAATGTGAATGATATTTCTTTTTATTTTTTGAGTTCTACCATTGATATCGACAATAATTGCAATTCTTTATCACTGTCCGAGCATTGGGTACTTTACCAAATTTTTATCTTTTTCTTATTATTTAAATTTAAAATATGAGAGCATAAATAAAATAATCTTTTGATAAACAGTAACGACGATTATCAAGAATACAATTGAGTGTCTTTTATTGGTGAACTTACTTAAATAACGTATATATTACGAGCTAAATGGTGTAATTCTCATTTTCAACGATACTTTTCCGACCATATTCATCGTCAAATAGTTCAAGAAATAAATATAAAAAGCTATTAAAAATTGATCTTAAAATTATTATTAAATCGATTTTCTAAGTTACATTTAAGAAATTAATTTGATAAGAGTAAAAAAGTATTCATTTTTAATAGAATTGGAAAAAGTATATAGCAAAATTCGAATAAAAGGAATACATGAATTACCGAATTGAGTTTATAAAAAATTATACTGAATCTGTTAAATAGTAAAATAAATTTAATCCATTATTTCAAACTAAAAGAATATTTACAAAGCAAATAATAATAAAAATTATTTTATTATAATTTTATTATATTTTATTATAATAAAAAAATGTTGGCTTCCAACCAAGGCAGCTATTTATTTGTTATCCTAAATTACATTTCGATATTAGACATCAGGTGGACAAATGACCGCTGTACGATTGAAATGAAGTATTTGAAAAAACCAGATGAATAAGTTCAATGCAATAATTAGTTTATTACCGAATACATATTCTACTTTCTAAGAAAATAATTCGGATTATTATAATAAGCTATTTAATACGCATAACAATAAAATAATAACAACAATAATATGTAAAATTATTTTTTATTTTCTAGCTTAATCTTTCTAGTAATTTAGTTTAAGTAATTTTTGTAAAATTATTCTTATAAAATTGAAATTAAAAATATATTTATATGGAATAAATAAAATTTCAGGTATATTTTTAGAAAAATGATATAATTAAAAAAAGTTTTTCTATATTTTTTAAGAATTGCTAATTCAATATTTCGTATATTATTAGAAAACTATGAAAACTCATAATATTAATTATCGATTAAGTTGGAAACTAAAATATTGTGTGAACTGATAGTTCGAGGTTTTTTCACGCAGTAAAAAACTGTTTACAACGAAAGAACTAGCTTCCTGCTATTATAATTCTTTATTCTCGTCGCTCGTGGACGTATTAAATTCTTTCAAAAAATTAATATAAAAATTGGTCTTTAATCTTTGGTCGAAATATCGCTTTCTCGTATGAAACAGTCAAAGCGCTGAATAAATGTGTGAAGGAATGAGGAAACCATCAAATTTCTGTATTATCAGTGCATTCGAAAAAATATACATATATTTTATATACACTTATACTAAAGATAGAAAAATAACGCATCATCGAACGGCCAAATCTTTACGGAATTCGTACACAAGTAATATAAAAATATGTTTTACGGTAGATTCAGCTTGACATTTGTCTCAATTTACATTCTTTTGAATTGGCATACAAAGAAAACTATGGATTGACTTCCGCTATAGAACTCCACCTTAGCATACCATTGTAAATTCCATTCGTTGGTTAAATTACCATGGTTTAGTACTATTACAATAACACAAGTCATTCATATACAAGTTAAAAAAATATATAAATGTTTGTGCTTCATAATTGAGATGTGACATGATGCTCTATTAATGCAGAAGTATCAATTAAAATGTATATAGAAATATATTATTTACATAATTAACTTTTAACAATGTAAAGTCATTAATGTACAATTTTTTAAAAACACTATTATATATGTATATCGCAGTAAACTAGTCACGACTAAAAAAATTCATTATTTTAAAAGTTATCTTAAATTGCTTTCATGAAATTTTAATCCGTTTTGAAGAATAAACTTCATACAAGTACTTTAGTATTAATCTTATCGGAAATAAATGCTGTATTTTTAGATATCAACAACTCGTATGGTTAACCGTAACATAGTTTTCTATTCTTTTTGATCATTTTAGACTTTTATTTTACAAAATTATCAATTTTTTTATTTATAAGCGATATATAAAACTTATATTATCGTGCCATATAATTACATTCTATGAAGCCATCATATAAGAGACTGCGGCAAACAGAATTCTTACGGAAATTTTCACGTTCGTATCCCTAAGTTTGAGTAAGAAATATGCTTTTCCTGAAATAAATTAAAGAAAGAAAACAAAATTGATAGTGAACTCTCTGGCCAAAAATCCATAAACGATCGATAGCAACGAAAATTATATGAAAATAAAACAGAGCCGCATGCGGCATTCAATGCCAAATTAGTTTAAAGTCGCGCATGTATAATCCAGGAAGCAACCTCAGTCTCTTCGAATACACGCAGACGCTATTATATTATGCGGTCGTTTGTCGAATGCACAAAAGCCATCCGCGATTCTCGCGGTCGGAAAATCCACTTCCAAAAAAAGCCTCATCCGACGGCGGACCAGTTGAATGATTATAAAAAAAAAAAAAAAAAAAGAAAGAAAGAACAACAATAGAAGAAGGTACGAAGTTCTTCCTTCTCATACTACGCTCCCTGACTTGTCTAGTCCTGATCCGGCGTGTCTTCCGCGTCGAGAATGGTTTTGAAGCAGAACGGCTGGAAGGCGTAGCCTTGGCCCTCGTAAAATTTACTCATGAATTCGACCCTGAAAATATAAAAAAAAATGAGTCATTTAGGATTGTTCTATGATACTTGTTAAAAACATTTTCGAATGTACTGTTCCACCCGAAAAGAATAAGTAGCCTATGAGAATGAGTACATATTTAAAATGTCATTTAATTCCGTGCCACCGTTTCTACTTCAATCAAATTAGTATCTTATCTTTAATCTTATCTTCGAGGAAATTTTTTTTTTTATTGACCACGACACCGATTCGTTATACGTATATTTAGTCATTATCAATTATAATCTCGATTTATAATCCGTTGTAATGAGCTATTCGTATTTGTCGGCGACAAAGCTCGCTCACCAATGAAGACGCAGCGTGTGAAGAAAGGCGGATAGACCCTCCATCATGACGAGGATGGCGAGGGTGAAGAAGGCCCACGCGCCGAAGGCGATGAAGAGATAGATCGACTTGACGTAGTCGTCCTTCTCCGCGCCGAGGCCGAACTTGAGGACCATGTTCCAGAGTACCTCGGAGAGCTGGGCGTGGGCGAGGGACAGGGCCCACAAGCGCAGATACGAGGCCGTGTGCGATATCGTCGAGAGGACGTACTCGATAGTGTGGATCGCCTGGTGAATCATTATTTCGCTAAAGGAGTCGTGCTCCTGATGCGAGGAGCTCGACGAGGTATTGTTCGAGCTCACCGCGCCGTTGCTGCTTTGCTGGAGCTCGATATCCTGAGGAGCATTGCCGTTTGTCTAGAGGGCGGTCGAAAAGATTCTTTATTAGTCGCTCTAGTCGATAACGTCGAGGTTATGATTATATCGCTGAACAGTTGTCGTGTTGATTCAACTTACATAAACTTTGCCCTTGGAGTTTTTCGTTGTAAAAAATATAAAAAGTGGCTTTCCCAAAAGTAATATAGGGATACATGCCAGAGCTGTGAATACAAAGACTCTCTGAAGCTTCTTTTGCCACGGAAACATGAATTCCTCGCAGTCATACGGAACTTTCGAGCTACCAAAAAGCATCATATTTATAAATGTTATAAGAATTGAAGGAGCACAGGCCTCTGAAAATTGTGCTGGAAAAAATATAAATATATTGAGTAATTAAAAATTTTTACTGATTGTAAAAGGAGTCTCCGTCAAAGCTACTTTTTAATATTTTTATCTAGATTACACATAAAGATAATAGATTAAAACACTTGGATTATTACCTTTATTTACAGAACTGTACAGAACCCACTTAATAAACATTAGGAAAACCAAGTACGAAAAGAGAACTAATAAGAATATAAGCTGCGGTAGGAACTCGAAGAACAAACTCGAATATTTTTTGAAATGCCTAAAAAATAAAAACGTCGATTATCAGTAAATGTAGATTATTTGCATTATATACATTGTCAATGAATATTAATTTAGAGAGTTTTAAATTCATAAACGGTACTCACACAATGTTTACAACGCTAACGCAAACGCCAAATATCATATGTACAACGCCAAATATTATAGACAATTTCATTTTGTACGAATTCAAAAATATAATTTTGTTTTCCGCCAGCATCCATACCGGATCCATTCCTATCGGATAAGGATACTGCAAGTACGAGTCTTTTGGATCGATCGTTATCGACTTTGTTTTATAAATAGAGGCGTAAGTGAAATTTTTATTGACGAACCAATTCGAACCGAACACATTGACGGATTTAGAGAATACGTCGTTATAAATAACACCCGTGTAGATAGAGAATAGACCCATAAGCAGTATAATGTAACGACCGCCGAAGAAGATATTCCAGATCTCGTTGGTCGATCTTTTGGCCGATAACTTTTTCTCCCAGCACACCATGAAGGTTCCAAATAAAAACATTATTAGCCCTGCAAAAAGATGTTTTGTTATTTGCATAATAAAAGAAGCTTTGTACTACTAGCATAATATAAGAAACGAATAAGATAAGGATTCTCGAAATCGTAATGTATCTCGTTGAAAACGTTATTCTATAAGTAGAATCGAATTCCAGCCCCGTAAGTTAGTAAGAATTAGTTTAGAATTTCCAAAGATTACTTTCTAAAGGTTTCCTTTAGATATTTCTAATGTGGTAAAGAACGCATGTAAACATTATATTTGTACAATATGTAAATCAAATAATTTCTAAATATTATTAACTCATTTCCAAATCATTATTAAAATAAAAGTTTATGTTCACCAAGCGCCGTTTATGAAAATTCTTTTAGAATTATAATTATATTTTTACCTCTTAAATATTGGAGACACATGAAAAATTAATTTATTTGCTACACGTGCTCAACTGCTCATTTTCTATTAACTTTCTCTTCCTATAACCTAACCACCGTATTCGATTACACTAAAGATTAATGTGCGGACTCACCATGACCTGCATCGCCAAACATAATGCTGAACAGAAATGGAAAAGTTATGATAGTGTAAAGAGTGGGATTAGCTTCGCGATAAGAGGCAACGCCATAAGCATCTATCAAATTTTGAAAGCCTCTTGTGAATCTATTCGTCCTGTTGAATGTAGGCGGATTCTCATCCGTATGAATTACATTTAAAAACGAAGGTATTGAGCCGCCGCAAAGACGCTGAAAATGATAATTACGGGGAATAGTATACATATTGCCTTTTCGCTATTTCTATTGATGCGATAAATTTGTAGAAAATTAATTTATTTATTCAACAATGACAATTGATAATAATAATAATTATTATAATAATAACAATAATGATGATAATATTAGAAATAAAAATAGATAGAGATATATACCGATCCTTCGCTAAGGCAATTTTGTACGATGCTGAGATCGGCTATTGGCACCCAACACTCTCCGATAAGACACTTTTTTGATACATCCATATTAAAAAGATTCATGGTATGATAGATTGCCTTCATTTTTCGCACCATTATCGTCCAATTCGGCAAGTCCTTAGCTACATTGTGAAGAACGCGCTGGCGATGGTCGTGCGTTTGATTCAATACCTGGAAAAAAGTAGCCACGAGTCAATAAAAAAGCCATTTGTTTGAATACGACTTATCCTCGCGGCGATTAGGAAGATCACTTACCAAGTGAAGATCTTCGATTCGCGTACGAACTCCTTTGCTCATGTCCATTCGTTCGGCATGGCTGCTCGGGCAGGGATAAAGGGAGGCGTGAAATCCAGTGCAAACCTTTTTAATGCGGCTCTTCAACTGTTCACCTTGGAAGAAGGCTACGAAAGCGTTCTTGTAAATTTCATTCCCCTATAAAGATATCATTAATATCTTGGCGTCGATAAGAGCCCTTAAAAAATTTGTTTTTGTGTTTGATTATCTCGTTTAATCGATCGAAAATCGAGAACGAATTAAAAATTAAACAGTTACGAAGAATTATCAAAATAGTATAATATATCACAGGAAACTAATTAAGCCATATTATTCATTCTCGAGTGGATATCAGACTATATACAGGCAATTCCTGTTTTCATAGAATTTCCATAAAATTTTCTGTTCGAGCAGTTTCAAAAATTGTTTTAAGAAGTAGACAAAGCTTTTTACCTTACTTCAGTTATAAACAAGGATTTCCATTAATTTTAATGTAATATACCTCTGTAACAAATCTGCAATTATTATACAGTAAGTAGCACGGAATAATATATATAATAAAATAATGAAAGTTTGAAAACTGATATATTGTAAATCTCATCACTTAATAATATCAGTTTTATTAATTAATAGTTACAAGTGCTTCTATATAATCGATCTAATAAATTATGGATACTTTTTAAGAAAATTGAAAAATCAGTACTTGAAACAAAGTATCCGGCATGTTTAAAAATGAATTTAAAAATTCCAAAGTTACTATATTTCGTATACAATGCATAGCAGTAAAAAATAACTGAATAAGCAAACAAAGCATAGCAGTAAAAATTAACTGAAAAGCAAACTTCAGAATTAGCAATTCAATCTCTCTGACTTCATATCTACTTCCGATTGATTAGAATTATACTAAGGTAATAACACTATAGTTATTTGAATTCGTCTACTGCCTTCGATTAATATTGAAATTCATTTTAAGATTAACATTAATGAAACTGGAGCAAGCTGTTAAAATTTAATTAAAAATTATTACTAAAGGTCGTGATACCTCTTAAATATTTTATATTGAAAAATTATTAATGTAAATGTAAAGATAATTAAAATAATATTTTCATAATTAATTTATAATTAATAAATAGCTTAAATTGTTAACAAGATTCTGAATTTTCCACTACAATTTCATTTGCTTTCGTCCTTAGTTGCCTAATATTTCGTATATATAATTTGTTTTTGTAAATAAACTATTATTTTGGTGTTAAAAATAATTTCATAATGTTTTATCGCATAGCAGCATTATAATTCTACATAGAATCTCACTTTCAATAAACACGTTAAATAAATAACATTAAATAATCATTAGACAATTACTTTATTTGCTCTGTTGAGTTTCGATCGAGAAAATTGAATTCTTTAAAAGGGAGTCATCGAATCCCCGGCGTTCTCGCTATTGGATCTATTATAATTATAACCGAATACGTACTGTGCTTGGATCCTCTAGGGGCTTTTCAAGGCTGGCCTGGCGCAAGAATACGTTGCCGCGAGAAATGCGCCACAACATTCGCTCGAAGGCCGGCATGCGCTCGCGGTTTATCACCCCAGCAACAAATCTATAAATGAAATAGAAAAACATATATAGAAAAAACATTCTCTCAAAATAAACCCAATATTCGCAAGTACGTAGACAACTTTCTAGATCGTCATCGCTGCACGGAATATCGATGTACGAGCGCTTATCATATAAGCGCAATTTGCAACTATTTTTGATCTGGTCTTTAAAATTTAGCCTATAAAAGTAAACATATTTAAAGTACTCAAGTAATATACTAACAACGAGAGAATAACGGATACAATTGAGAGATATTACCTCCTAATAATTACCTCCAAAATCAACCCTGTAAAGTTGTAGAACTTTGCGCTCTTTTCTATTCTAAGATATGCTACTTTGTTATTTAAAACAAATACTTTGCTATGATCTAATTGGATACAATTTATAATTAGAGGATTTTATTAATTAAAACCTGTAATTTTGGTACCAGATTTGAAGAAAGATGTCCACAATAGGGAGTTTGACTAAAACAGTCTCTCGGACTAAATAATGTATACAAAATTTAATTAGATCAAAGTACCACTTATGAATAAGAAAGTATCGTATTTTCAGAGCTTTAGCGGGCTCATTTTAGAGGCAATCGGTTTTCACATTGAATGAAAACTAATTTTAGAAATCTTAAAATAAATTCATATGACGTCCCCTCCTTGCATATATATAATGTGAAGAAGGATTTGAAAATATTAATGCTCTTCAAAATTCATCTCAAAATCAAATTTAAAGTTCAATGAGAGAACAAGGAATTGTAAAGACAAGATAACGTACCTTGACGACATACATCAACCCCTGTAAGTTTTCAGGTACGAGTAATGGAACTGACTCACCCGATTCTACAAATTTTTTAACGCTTACACGTACAGTCTTCAAAGAATCTTTATGACTTACCTGAATATATTATCTCATACTCGACATAGAAGACAGATATTGTTCTTAAATAATGACCATTGGTATTAACGTTATGTCACCCAGAATTGGACTTCCGTTTGCAAATTTTACAACTTCCGCAAACTATTTAATACATAATTTACATATTTACTTGCGTTTTAAACTTTGTTCAGTATTCCTTTTGTATGTATTCTATTATTTCTCGTCATTATATTCCACACATACTCTTCTTTTCTATATACATGTGCAATTCCTTCTTTAAATCAGTTTTAATAATAAATCCTTTGGTGTCCAATATTTTAATATTTATATAAATTGGCTAAAACGCGCGATCGCCCAATCAACATAACAATAACACCTTCCATCGTGACTCGAAACCACATCTGCCCACAATGATTGCAACTCTTACCGAGCGGCGAGCTGTCGCCGATCCTTACCAGCATCAATATGATTTATACAAGAGCGGGTTTACATCGGGCATTTGGCGCAATCTAGGCGACTTACTCGAGGCGTCCGCGTCCGGTGGCGTTCTGCAGCTGGCTCTCCTCGTTGATGAGTGCCCGGGTGATGGAGTCGTTGGCTTCTTCCTGTTGGTACAGAAGAAGAAGCGAACCTTGATTCTTCGACAAAACGTGAGTACCGATTGCACGGAGGGGATTGGCACTTAAGGATAAGCTATCGAACTAGAATTAGCTACCTCGGTAAAGAAGACCTGGGTCTTCTCCAGGACGTGGCGCAGTTCCATCAGCTCGAGGTAGTTGCTCTTCAGGTTGACCGCGTTCTGGCTCAGCTCCAGTATGTCGTGCTCCGTCTTTTCGATCCGGGCCTGAGACGATTTTTTAAAATTATTATTCAAATTTATTGTGGTAAATCCCAGGCAGTGTTTGTTTTATGTATGAAAGTTTACAGTTCTATTATCTAGCGGAAGCTTTAGAGTAAACGTGAGAGAAAAATTTTTTATTATTTTTTAATTGATTTATTGCTTAAAGAGCGCTTATAAAGTACGTTGCAATTTTTTGATATTTTTTGACCCTTCTCCTCACTTCGTTAATTATACAAAATACTCTCTATCTTGTAAAAAATAAAAAAAAAATTGATAAAAATTTCTCAATTTGCTCCGTTCAACATTCTACTCGAGCACGTCAAAGATTTTCTAAGTTTGCATAAAAAAAACTCAATACTGTAAAGTGGAAATCATATGCTTGATGCGTAATAGGTTGTGACTTTGGGTTTGCGTAATTGAAATTTTGTTGTTGTGAACTTTACAGTTTTAATTATTGGAGCTCGAATAGAATGCTTCACAAATTGAAATTTTGCATTCGACACGAACATCCAGGAGGCATGAATTTATCTTTGTACTTTCGACCTTTCGTCCTGCCTTACATATTGTATATTCTAGAAGTCATTTGAAATCAGCAGCTATCTATATATAAGTATCTTTCAGTACGTTTACGCAATGCGCGAGCTACCGTACAAGCCGAAAAAGAGCCATAAAAAGGCAGAAGAGATAAATTATATCGAATTGACCCACACCTCGAGGTCGATGATCTCCCGCGGATTGGGCGCCCGTGGCAGCTCCGTGAGATTGTCCTCGATGGGCACCCCGTCCTTCTTTACCTCGGCCTCTATGTAGCGCAGCTTCCGCTCCATCTCGTCGCATCGCCGCACCTCGTTCACGAATTTACGCTGGAAGTAGTTCACGTCGCCGTTGAGCTGCAATCAAATTTGGATATGCGATAATGCGCGCCTCATGCTTTATTAACATGTAACATGTAATAAACGTAAATATGCCAAGCGCAAACACGATCCAGGTGGAAAATACTACTTTTCCGCGCCTCTATGGCGCTCTAAAATCTATATCACAGCGCGTGTATAAATATATATATATATATATATATATATATATATATATATATATGCATGTATGTATGTATCTGACTTACGTCGCGGAATTGCACGGTGCCGGTCTCGCCCAGCTCCGATACGGAGAGATAAGCCGCCTCCGGCTGAATGAACAGCTGGCACAGGCCCATCTCCTCGCTTCTAAATAATGCTCCCATCTTGCCGTGGGTGGTAATGGGCTATACACGATTCCTTGGTGCGGCGCGCTGCAAGAAAAGTGCGTACGGATTTATTACGCGCAGCGCTTAGTTTACGAGTTCTGTGAAATGGTACATTGGAAAATTTCATATGACTATATATATATAACTTCGTGTCATTTTCCTCTGTAATTCATTGAATGATTCTTACAAGATAACGTTAATCTAACTTTAACCTTAAAATTTCATTTTACGTATTGAAGTGCAGGTATCTTTGTATAACTTTCAATGTAGGAAATATCTTTAAAAAAAAAAAACTAATTTTTATGGGCAAAACATACGGTTTAGTTTATCGCCTTATCCGAATGAAACGTATATAATGTTAAGTTAGACCGCTAAGCAGTAAGTCATCCTTTAAAGTAAATAACCGATATATTCAAGTCTTAGACTTGAGCAAATTTCATAAAATTGCTTTCTTAAGCATCGTTTCACATATTCTAATCATATATCAACTAAAACATATTGAACATACTTTATTACACGCGCCTTGTTCAAAAGCGAAAGTTATGTTCTTTTTGTAATAAATGACTCGTTTTAACATTAATAATATAAATTAAATCACCTAAAGTAGTCTTATTTTAGATCTTGCGTATACGAGAAGTTTGAAAGAATAAACATAATTATTTTAACTAATAATTCAATGCATTATGATTGTATATTAACAATTTAATCTTAAATTTATTTTTTAAATAAGATAAATTTCAATGTAATCATAAATACTTCTGCAAAGAGTCTAATCGTAAAACGTATTTGATAAACTGAGATTTTTTCAATATATGAAAAAAAAAACAAGATTATCTGATTGTTAAATCTAAAATTTATAGTTCTTTCACGATTCCACAATAATAGTAAATGTTTCAGATAAAAAAACTACTGTTTCGTATCAATTCAAATTTTTATACACTATGTTAGACAAATAATTATAATTCCCTTACAGAATTCTGAAATAAAATGAAAAAAAAATGGAAAGATTAAAAAAAATTAATTTTATAACAATACTTTACAGATTGTTATTTAATATTAGTTAAGTATAATACAAACAAAATAGTTTTAATTTAATAAACTGAAGACTATATTAATCACAGCAATGAAATTATTATTTTAATATTCAACTGATATTTTCGTCATTGCTTTATTAAATAGCTTCGTTTTCTCAGAGCTTCTGTGAGCAAAATCAGCCGTTAAAAAAACTAATTATTATATTTAATGCTTCAAGATGAAAATTCTAATATAGAACAAAAAATTGCAGTAAATTTTCAACTCGGTTAACTTCTTCATCTAATCTTATCATTTGTAATTTACACTCAATTTACTCATTTTATTTTTATCTGTATAACTAATTTTCAACATAAAAATAGAACCGAGATTCAGTAATATGAGTAAGATTGATAAAATAAGATATAGGTGTAAATTAAAACCAGTTTTATGAATAGATTTATAATAAAATAATATGCTTTTCCATTGGTAAGACATTATCAAAAGATTGCAAATCCTCTTTGATTTTTCTGAAATTTCATCACTTTATAATTACGAAAATTTTGTTTTAAGAAATAACGCAATAATCTGCAATCTATTTTGGCCAAATCCAGCAATATTGCAAGATTCGTAATTTTAAGATTGAGTGCGGCAGATTTTTCTTCTTTTTTTGTTTTTGTACTCACTATAGCTATAACTCGTTCGGCTATACGCGGCTCAGCGCGTATGAACATTTATTTAAATGTACTAATTAGCTCGTTGAATATATAGGTGAAATTGGAAAAACGTAAGCTAATAAGAAACAATAAAGCAAATTTTTTATGCGTATTTGCTCCTTCACTTAAAACTCATCGATAGTGGAGCATGGTCACATGCCGCAGAAGGCACGCCATAGCACGCGCATGTGCACACACACACACACTTTGAAGCTGTGCGCTGCGGCCACGCCGCACGCACGCACGCTTTCCAATAAAATTCCATTCGGAATGATCTGCGGGGAAATAAGAAAATCGCTTTAAACAGTTGCATTATATATGTGTAACCGTGATTTATTGCGCTTGTAAGATGTGCTGTATGTATAAGTGACAGGTAAATTATGCAAAATCCGTGCAAACCTTTCCTTATATATAATACATTTATACATTTAGGACGCGGAAATTCTTTTTACCTATAAAACATTAGCTGTACAAAGATAGACCTGCGTATTACAAGACGAATCGCAAATTATTACCACACATTAAATGCGTTAATCTTTTTTTTCCTCCTTCGAGCATATACTCTTGGCTGGTCTTATCTCGCGCGCGATCTGCCGTGATAAGGGAACGACCTAAAAATTTACATTAGCGCTTCTAAAAGAGCCGGTTTAATTGAAAGAATTATGCGCTTATTTATACATACACCAAGTACGTATAATGAAGCGTTAGCGAAAGCTTTATGTAGTCAATTTTACGGTATAGCTTTTCGTGCTATTTTTTTTCTTTTTCTTTTTTTTGATTTCGTAGTGTTTGTAATTTAAAAATTGCATTTATCCAGCAAAAAGTTTATATTTAAATATTATGCAAGATTATACGAGAGGTAGTATTTTATTTTGAAATATTTTTCAGAGATAATTGCATATTTTCATTAAAAATATTTCATAAGACTCTATTTTCCCATAAAAAATTCCTGAAATTGTTCTTTTTTTTCTAATTCAAAAACTGACAATTCAATTAATTCGAGCCACACCGTATAATAATGAAGATTAGAAAAATCATTTTTCTCGTGCTCACGATGAAATTGAACGATTGCAACGAATACTATGCAGTATTTAATAATATGATCGTGTCCGATCATGCGCTGTTTTAGAAGACTCTGCACGTATTAATTTTGTTATTGTGAATAACGAGAATTATGATTATTTCAACGATAACGATTCACACGAATGAAAGGTCGGTCGTTCGTAAAATGTATATAAGCTGAATTGTTTCGTTCGAGCATTTAATCTCAAATAAATTAATGCATTTCGAAATTTCAAAAAACTACCTTGCTGTATTGTACATTAGTTACAATGAAATCTGCTTCTCAATTAGATTACTGAACAATGTAATTACCGTAATTATTTCAAGCTATGACGATGTAAATTACTTTTTATTTTATTAATATCCTTTCGGAAGAAAAATACCAAAATGTACTTGAATCATTAAATTACAATGTACTCAAGTGTTCGGAAACCGACTATCAAAATACGATGTCTATTCAAAAGACTAAAAAGTGTAATTCAACCAATACGATTTTACTATACTGCAAATATAATTATTTACTTTGATTTTAAAAAAAAATCGATTCTATTGAATATTAACACTTGATATTATTTTACCACTCATTACATAATAAGTTTTGCAAAAGCTCGAAGCTTTCTTAGCAGAAAGCACATTCTATTCGATCACTATTCACATTTAAATATAACGATGATGTTCATCGGTACCTGCTTAGTAGTACATATATTATTGTAGTAATATATAAACAAAACTACTTGGCTATGGTCAACTTCAATTTATATATCACTCCGAAACACGGTAGAGCTTAATTTTCACAACTCAAAAATCACATTCAGATACGGAAAAAATATACCTGCGACGATCCTCAAACTTTTTGGACACTATTCGCGCACAATTAAAAATTTTTTTTTGATTACGTCGTATATATATGTATATATTATATGTGTGGATATAGATAAATTTTTTTTCCATAAGTAACCATTGATGAAAATTGTTATTCACCTTATGCCGCTATCCCTCTCGGTGGATAATTCTTTTGGTTATCGCACACTTATAGACACCCCTAACGTAAATTATCTTTCCTTTCTTCTACGTCCTCGATTGAATTGATCACGTCACACCCCCGCCCACTCTTTTTCTTTCTCTCTTTCTCTCTCTCTCTTTTAATGCAGAAAAAAATCAATCAAAAATAAAAAAATCAATCGAAATTTTTAAACATCATCCGCTCTCCGAGCGCTATAATCTCTCACGCTTACGTAAAAAGCGCAACGCCCGCGCCGCGCACTGAATTTCGTTTAACAATCGCGCGTGCGCGCGCGCGCGCGCACGGATGGCGCTCTCGAGCGTGAACGAAAAAAAAAAAAAAAAAAGGAAAAAGGTAAAAAGAGAAAAAAACGTACAGTCGTCGCGGGTCTGCCGTAGGTATGTATCGGCGCAGGGGCAAAGGAGAGCAGCGCCGAGCGCCAGAACGACACGCGGGGCGGTGTAGCGTACCAATATGTAAGCAGCGAGCGCGCGTGCGCGCGGAACTTGGCACACGTGACGAGGAGCGCGCGGCTATTTAATCCCGCGCTGCGCAGGTGAGAGAGATATACTCGGTTCGGGGAGTTGCCGCGGCCGCCGCTGCCACATACGTATGTGCACGGGAGTTGATGAATATGTATATATATATATATATATATATATATATATATATATATATATATTTATATGTATATGAGATACAAAAAAAAGGCGCGTCGCCGTCCACCGGGGCTCGCGCGAACCGCGCGACTGAGAGCCGCGACGACGCGAGCGGTGTCCCGCGGCCTATCCCGCATTGCCTATACCTGCGCGCTGCACCCGCGCCCGCGGCGCCCCCGTGGAGACGACGCGCACAGCGTGCGTATCTGTATATGTATGTATAATATGTATGTATGTGTGTGTATATATATATATATATATATTGTAGACAGGCGCACGTGCACGCCTATACACGTCCCATCATCAGGTGTGCGCGTGCTGCCATATATACCTTGACGCGCCGCGTTATAATGTCAATTCCAGTACTGCTCGCGCACGCTGGGGACAGCGACGTCACCTCCTCTCCCTCGCTGAGCTCGCGCGAGATAAGAGAGACGACGCTTCGAGCCTCGGAAGCGGCTCCGTAGGCGACCGCGACGAGCGCCGCGGACGAATGATATACGCCGCGCCAAGGACACCCGATTACATATAGATATACATATACATATACATATATATATATATATATATATATATATATATATATATACATACAGGATTATTCGCGCGCGGTCTTGCGACGCGGAAGTATAGGCGGGCGTCAGCGAGAGTTTTCCCCGATACAGCTGAAAGGGGCAAGAGGACGGCGTTCAGCATGCCTAGGTATACATAGTACATCCGTCGGATAATTTTTTCGACGAAAGTTATACGAACGTAATCGTCAATGAATTTCCTGAAAGTCCCCACAACCTACGAACTTATCGCTGTTTTATCACTTTTAAGATTATGTTTTTCTATATCTAGACATAGACTATATATATGTGTATATATATATATATGTATATGTATATATATATATATATATATATATATATGTATATGTATGTATCTGTATATGTATATATACGTATCTGTATATGTATAATGTATATATATGTATCTGTATATGTATATATATGTATATATAGATATTATATATATGCAAAGAATTTGAAATTCTGTCAGTTTAGGCATAAGCTATCTGTAGTTATGTCGGGGCCGAGACAATAGGCGTTGCCGATGAAAAGTCTGGACGAAGTATTGAGTCACGTTGAAAACCGTTTTTATCCGGCTCATTCTTCAAAAATTAGAGAGTTTTATTTTCATTGATATGAAAATTGACTTTTAAAATTCGTGCCTTTTTACGCTCTTATGTTCTACAATAATATTTGAGTCTTTTATAATATAAGGCACTGCACCCAGGCAGCTTTCTGTGAATATATTAGAATCAATTAATGTATAAATGTACGCTCATTGGGCTTGAATAAATTGACATCCGATGATAAAAGTGTGTTGAGCAATAGTATAAAAGAATTTTTCTTGTTATCTTCAGTTAGAAGCGTTAGAAGCTTTTTCCCAGTTTTATATACGACATACACTCGCTTATACACATTTTAAAGTTTTAATCTTGCTGTTATATATACAGATCTAGGGAATGAAAAAAAATGAAAATTTCATTTAGTATTTATACATACATATATATATATATATATATATATATATATATATATATATATATATATATATATTACGAATAACTGTATAATCTGCAATACTGTAATACACTTATTAATAATATCATCGTTAACCAATAATACCTGAAATAAATGTAGATTAACCTCAGTAATCATAAACTAACTTTCATTAGGAAATATTTACAAATATATGGGTGCATGTGTTTTTCTTATATATGTATTGTTATATAAATTCTATATACACATTCGCGATATTTTAACAGGTTTTTGTTTGAAAACGTAATTTTTGAACACATACGGACGCATATATATATATATATATATATATATATATATATATATATATATATATATATTATTTTCCGTTTCTATTGTTTAGGATTTTGACGTAACCCGCGCAGTCAATTATAGCTCCCCGGTAAATTTTCAGAGCTATGCCAGCTTACGTGCCTACTCTCTGTCGGCATATTTAGCTATTTTATGGAATACGCGCGCGGAACAATAAATGCTTGAAATGAGATTTAATTTTTCGACCTTGCCGCTCGCATTTTAACGCGACTTTACGATCTCATAGTTATTACAATGATACAAGCGCACACACACACACACACACACACACACACACACACACACGAACATATGTCTGTATGTATAGATGATGTCAATCGAGAAATTCTCATAAATGAAATATGTATATCGCACGATTTATACGCGGCGTTATATGGCTATTTATATTATATTTATATACAGACGTCGAGCGCCCGCGATACGACGAGTAAATTCGACTTATTCCCAGCGACAGTGTCCGCGTGTATAAATGAAACGAAGGAGATTTCAAAAATCAAATGTTTTTTTCCATAATCGTTACGAAAAAAAATGCTCAAAGAAGGAGTTCATATGTTAAAGGATTAAATGGCTATATGGGAAAACGTATATTGTACGAAACGCGGGAGAAAGGGAAGAGGGCAACGACACCGAAGAAAGCTCGATCGCAGGTGAACTCTCGCAGGTGAAGGTATGCAACACGTTTTCGACTCCATGTGTGTATATCTATGTATGTATGTGTGTATCTATGTATGTATGTATATATATATATATATATATATATATACATACGTCCGAAACCTGGTACATCGTTACCTTTACTTTATCACACCGGATTACGTCACATTATTATATCGGCCACGGTAGTGTCCTTATAGCCTCCGATGCGCGCAAACGATGCGAGCAGCATTTTTTTTTCTTTTCTCTTTTGTAAAACGTGTACTTTGCCTGCACATATAAAGTTTGAAGAAGGCCGGAGTGAGTCGTTAAAAAAAAAATGAAACAAGAATAAAGAAATAAATACGTTTCCTTCGGACAATTTAACACACAGGACGTACGTGAGTTTTTAAAAATTCCGCGTTCGATTTTCGGTGTAATCGCTCCCGCAGCTCCTTACGCAAGCGCATTTAATATATATATATATACATATATATATATATATATATATATATATATATATATATATATATATATATAATGTGTGTATATCCCGAAGCTTATCTCCGAGTGTCATCGCGCGGGCATTGCGTAAGCTCAAAATCATTACACGCCTTGTTAAAAGGCGCGCGCGCGCGCGCGCGTGGCTATGTAATGTACAGCTGAAAAGAAGGGAAAAAAGGCCGAGAGGAACAGCCGTTTCGCGATGATGCTGATTGGCGCGCGAAGAAGCCGATAATCATCCGTGGGTTGTTGTTTTTTTGTTCTTTTTTTACTTGTACTTCGATGTTTGTACGGTTTTTCCGCGTGTAATATATTTGCCTAATTATTTCAGAACTGCGGTACTTACGTTTGTCTTTATTTTTTTTTTATTTTTGTTTTTTTTTTTTTGTAACTAGTTCATTAACTGGATTTAAGAGTTTTCTTATGCGCGCATGAATGATAAATTTAAGTTTATGATGGTTCTTATTTTTTCAGAAATAATGAAACGTATACGTGTATTTGCATAGCAAAATTATAGATCTTTCAATAAATCTTCTTCAATAGATTTGCCAGGTAAAGATAGCGAATATTAGAGAAGATTTATTTTTCAAAAATTTGCATAGATCCTTTTTCGTGCATTTTTAACGCATATAAATTATTGGTATTTCATGTTACCAAACCGGACAACTTCAGCAATGATAAAACTGTAAAAATTGTGGAATAGCCGACAGAAGAAACAGCTATGAAAATTGCTCTTTAATTACTTTATACCAATAATAAATAATTAAGTTGGCAAGTCGATTTAGATTGTTTTCCTGTAATTTATATCAGCAATAATTGACAATATCTATTTGGAGAGAATAGTAATTTATTACCTGAAGGCAACGTGATTTTAGCCTACACTATATTATAGTATTTTTATATCATCACATTCCTAAATATATATATATATACATATATACATCAGGCTGAAAATATAGAAAGAATACTTGCAACGTATCTTGAAAATATCAACTTAACCATATCTAGAATAGCCTCATTGTTATTAACACATCACTTTTATTAGCAATTATTTACTTTATATTCTTAGAGGATAAATTTATCGTATATATTTCTATTTGATTGGTGATATTCGTAATCACGTACTATTTTTTTTATCAACCACAACGGCTTCCTATAGATGCTTTCAGGCTCTATAAACGTGGACATTAGATAAGAAGCCGCGAACTACCGGAAATATATCTAAACAGCTTCGGCTCACAAATTATTTGCGGCTGACGGCTAAGAGCAGCCCCTTTGCCAAGCATAAATTATTAATCCATAAATAATGGCGCGTTACATATTTGTTTGCTCAAATTCATTAAAAGTATATTGAAGAACATTCAAGTAGAATTTTATTGCGCTTCGCCGTTTCTGCAAACTGACAAAGCAGATAAGCAGATACATAAATCTATGCATACGACGTTCGACATTTTAAAGATGCACGTACACGGGCGCGAATTTAACTGCACGTGCGTTCGAGATAATATACGTATACAACGGATGGCAATACCTCTAAGCTCTTCCTGAGGCATGAAGCGTGCCCGCGCCGAATCTACAACCTCCTCGATTCGCCATAATGATATTTAAGCAATGGGCTTCAGAAATAACTGCGGCCTGTAAAACAGTAGGTCCAGCAGCATAAGGATCAGCAGCAGCAGCAGCAGCAACGACGACGCAAATAACGTTATGAAGTACAACTGAATCGTTATTGATTATCCTGACTTAGTGCCCGTACAGAGTCGGCCCTGCGCGAATCGCTTGGACGGCTCGATGATAATTTCAACATTGGCGCGTGCCGCGCTCAGGATCGTCGAGCCGCTGGCGCAGACGAGCGGGCCGATCGCGCGCCTCGCGCGACGTTCGAAATCACTGGCTCGCCTCGCGTCTGCTCCCGCCTGTATATATCTATGTAAAAGATTATATTATACGTAGGTAAGTATAGTTATGTGTATATATATAGAGAAAGTAACTCTCGACCGTTGAATTTCACCGCTTATATATGCCGACCCACAGAATGAGTTGGCTTCGATGATAATAATAACCGAAAAACGGCCGACAAGATATATATATATATATATATATACACGAAAATTCGTGTAGGAACGCGTGGATAGCGTAAACACACAATAAGAAGGACTATATATATATATATATATATATATATATATATATATATATATATATGGCTGAGTATTATAGACAGAACAATAGACGAGGCAGCCAATTAGATATATAGCGAGGAAGTTTAGATCATTACATCGAATCGACAAGCTCGCGATATCATACCCGATCGCTGTAAAGATAAATTCCCGAGAAAGATGAGCGCAGTGGTTTTTTTTTTTGAAGGAAGCTCGACGATAGTTATATGTATTGCAATGCGTTGATTCGAGAAATTGATTATATCAATATATATGTATATATATATATATATATATATATATATATATATATATATATATATACACCTGTATTTATTCATGTATATAAATGATTCGCTAAGATCTTTGGAGCGCACGTGCGTCTTGCGTTGAAGAGGGCAGTTAATTATGTGACTGGGTTCAAATTCGAATTAAACCGAAAGTGAATTCGATAAACATGGAGATGTCCCCAGCAGGAGGTTAACAGAAAAATTCAATTAATCATAATTATTTCTTACTCATAGTTTTTATTGATCTTAAGAACGATTTTCATATTTTTCCTTTTCTTCATTTTAAACGTGTAATAGCCAATAATAGCTGGGAGATATTTGTTTAGTCTAAACTATTTTTATTCAAATATATATATATATATATATATATATATATATATATATATATATATATATATATAATACTCTCGTCTATGAATGAAAGGAAAAAGTCCGAGGCACTCGAGTTATTATTTTATTGAATGATTAGCCAATCACTGCGCACTGCCGGTATTATTTTTCATTTAATATATGTGGAAGGAAAAAAATTACTCCACTGTCCAGGCATGCAGTATTTACTCTACATGATAAATCACTCTTGAACATTTTTATCTTGTTTTTATTGTCATAAGCTTAATTTGTAATCGTAGCAGCAATTCACTGTTACTTCTTATAACGTCTAATATAAGATTCCTAAGAAATCCTTTCAGATTTATTTTCTAATTGCCATGCATTAGAAAACGTTTATAAGTTGTTTTTCAAATATATTGTAGAACAATATGATTTTCTACACTAGATACAAAAATGTGCAGTGCAATAACCATATATTATGTCATTTTTATAAAATTATTATAAACTTTTAAGACGCTATCGTAGTTTCATGATACATCTTTAGCTGGTTTTTTAGGATAAAGATTTACAGAATATTTTTAGTAACAAAAGCGTGTGACCAAATTTTTTGGTCTATAAGGGATTAATTTTATGTTTTAGTAAAAAATATTGAAATAGTAAAAATAGTAAAAATAGTAAAAATCAGAAAACAATGAGCCTAAAACATGATATACAACCAATCCTAAACAGTATTGCTTAAAGTAGTCCAAGCTGTAATTCTACATCATATATATTATAAAAGTTGGTGTGCAAAAATTTATTTTAAAATGATTTCTCTAGACGTAATGCACTGTCGAAAAGATGTCACTCTATCATTGTTTATATACATATATAGTACATTATGTTTGACTCCACGTATCTCGATATCATTTTCTATATAATATACATGTTGAGATCTAGAAAATTAGTTTGGAATTATTTAGTGAAACACCTGTGATAAATTCATATGAAATAAGTAACCCAAAACTGATTTTTAATAAACTTAAACGATATTGCGTGTTTTACGTGGCATTAAACAAAAACAATATGTAATTCTAATTCTAATTACATCATTTGTTTTTATATACTAAGAAAAATTCTTACAAACCTGTTTCAAATATATATAATTATAATTGAACATATTTTAACTAAAATCAATGATTATACAAAAAATATCTCGAAAAATTTTTCGGAAAAATTCGCCTCATTTATTATTGAAGCCTAAATAGACATTTACGATTATTCAAAATATCGAAGATACTGGCGCCGTATCTCGATCAGGAACAAAATTCCTCGACCGTGAATAACTTTGCCGATTCAAACGCCCGCCAAAATGCGAACTCTGTCGGCTGCGCGGGTTCTCGGCTTCGCCGAAAGATGGCTGACGCGTTTCGGGTCTCCGCAGGTAAAACACGTCCGCCCGAGTATATAGGCCGTAGCAGCCCCTCGAATAGTCGACATCCTTGTCTAGCGGGAGCATAGTATTCAATGATCGTATGGTGAGGGTACTGATGCTGAAGCCATTGACAAATTTACCCGCACCGGCGTGAAGGCTATTACGCTCTTTGCGTTTGGTGCAATTTTTGTAAGGCCTCTTTACTTAACAAGAGGTCTTTTTACAAATATAAAGTAGGCGCGCGATGGTGTTTTATATTTTTATGCAATCTATACAGAATTCATTTTTTTCAATTTCTAATCGTAAAATTTATATCTATAGAATGGAAAAAATTGATGGAAATTTTTCGATCATTAGCGTGTTTGCTTTGCTAATTTTGTGTTGTTTAAATTTTAGTATGTAATTTATATAATTATACAAAACTTTTACATTATAATTTAATTTATTATTTAAGATAATCTTACTACAAATTATTTTTATTTTAAAATTTTAATCCTAAATTAAATAAATGAGAAATATAATTTATATTTTAACATACTACAAATTTTATCAATGCATTCCCATCTGACTACAAGGCGTTAGTACACTTGTACTTTATATATATATATATATATATATATATATATATATATATATATATATATATATATAGCATCCTGCAAAACAAATGACTGACAGAAAAGGAAATGTTTTAAAAATTTTCGTATAATTTTTTTACTATTGGGTCATTGAGTACCACTTAGCTTGTTCACATGCACGGCATGGTCGTCGTTCACTGTTATTTAAATAAATATTTCCCAAGAACAACCTTGAAAGTAACTATTAAACATTTTAATTATCCCGCTCGAGCTAAGTGGAAAAGCTAAATCGAGATTGATATTCGTTTATTTTTTAATTTTTGAAAGTAGCAAAAGTGCTTGGAAGTAATAAATATGGTTTAACAATTTAGTTTAGGAATCAAACGTTTGAATTATTCGGGGATAAGTTTGTCGTGAAAACGGAAAGTGCACAATACATATTCTAATATCTTCCTTTCTCTTTTTTGATTATACCACATTTTTAATGTTCTACTCGTGTATCGGATAATTTTTTGAACAGTTACTAAATTTATTAATTATAATTTTAATTCTAACTGAATTCATTAAACTATTAAAGCAGAATTTATAACATCGCTTTTGAAAAAATTGTTTTTTCTTCTACTTTCAGACATATACAGTTGTAATAATTAATTTAACGTCTAAGACCACAGTCGGTAAATGAATGCTTTAGTGAAACAAAATGCAATTATTGATCATTGAAAGTACTTAAAATTTTAACTTTTACATAATGTATGTTTAATTCACATTATGCCCCTTAAAAACATCATAAGGTATATCAATTATAAATATCCCTCAAATGTCCGGCCATCATGCGTTAGCAATAGAGGGTGGAAGCCACAAATTATATGCGAACAAGCCAGATCGCCTCCGAATTATCCTCATTGAGAGAGAATTGCGCCGGGCCCCTACGCGGCTCAACATCCACAATTTCTAATGCGAACCCTTCTATATAAATTACCTTGTTTTCCAAGTCAATGCTCAATCGATAATGTTACTCTTAACCGTCGACAACGAAGCAGCAGTAGAGCAATTCTCGATGACCACACATCGGTGAGTGAAAATAATACCAGAGATAATGCATGCTACTGCTGCTCCAAACAAAGAATGGGGATGTGCTTGTAGCGAATGCCAATGTATATATATATATATATGTATACGAAAGATAGAAAAAGAGAAAATTCCCACAATGCGCGATGACACGGTTTGCAAATAACGCGTACATAGAAGCACATTACACAACTAAAGGAGGATAACTGACGGCATTCTATACGCTGACCGCTCTCCCTCCGTTTTTTTTTTTTTTTTTTTTTTTTTTTTGTTGCCTTATTCCAATTGTACGTATTATTCCTCTAGCGCAGTAACGTATCAAAGCGTATCTTTGCTTTCGCGTGCGAACTACTAAAAGTGGAAGGAACCCAGTGCTCAAATTATTCGTGTCAAATATTAAGCGCAAACTTATATAGTGACACCTACAGTTTCGCAAAAATGTTCTAGCGAGCTTAGAGAAGAATAAGTGTATAGTGTGATGACCGGCGCAAATCTCGTTGGTAAATGGACGAAATAGGGCTGCGCAAACGCGAAAATCAAATAGTATAAAAATCAAAATATTTGTTTTTTTTTACCTAGCACGAATCTGCGCCCGATCTAGAGGATAAGATTATGAATTAACCATATACAAATGTGATTGCCATTATTTTTGATACTAACAAGAAATGAACTAAATTTCAACATTAAATTAATAAATTAATGAGCCACGTAATTAACCGTAATACGACGTGCTAATCACAACTTAATAGTCTGAAATTAGGAACGAAATTTCAGTGAGTTGTATACTTTCCTTACTCTATTAAAAGAAACTTTAACATAAATTATTTATTTGCTAACCAATAAATATTTCTGTCTGCTTTAATATCTTTTTAACGAACTAATGTAATTATGACAAACAGACTGTCCTGAATGCTTAAAATAAAAAAAAGTGTTTTTTTTTCGCTAAAGGACGATCTGACAATCCATTTCACAAAGAAAATTTCTTTATATTAATAATGCATATAATACGTCACGAATGCAAAAGAAAAATCATTAAAGAAAATATCAATGAAGATCTGAATAAAATAGTATAAAATTATTAAAGAAACTCGGAGGGTACGCTTTTATTTACATAATGCCGTTCGACACTAAAAATTTTTAAGCTTCCAAGACAATAACGTTATGAACGGGCTATTTACGAATAAGGACTTATTGCTAAATTCGACCAAAGTCTTAAATAATGTTATTATTTTTTTAATTGGTATGGATTAATAAGGAATGAATTTATTACATAGCGATTCTAATCAATGGTACGTTGAAAAGTCCAATTCTTATCCTTGCTTTCCTTCTTCCTTTTTTGTTAATAACACACGTTACAATATCATTCCTTGCGTCTGCGCGTCACGGTCCTATAAGCATTAAAGGACTCTAATGCGTTTATAAACACGGCGCACGTAAATTTTTTACGCAATACATTTACCAAGCCGCATAGACCGGAATTTCAACTCGAGGTCGTCGAATCGGGATTTTTTCGCGCCGTGCATGAACGAGCGAGCCTTTGTAGTGACGCTGGTTAAATATTTAACAAATAAATTATCTCCCACCTTTGGTATTTTGTAATGTACATATTATTAAAACGTTGTTTCGATTTAATTTAATACACACTTATTCCCATACGCCCAGGCAATAACGTAAATTATAAATATTAACGCGAATGATAATAAATCTAATAATTGCTCTGTGTTGGTCGCGCATAAAATTATTATTTTTTGTTCGCCCCGTGATTCCATTATACATTCTGTAACTTTTTTCCTATACAGTTATCCTTTCCAAGGTGTAGAAGGTAAAGTGAGGACTATAACGCTTGTACTACAGGGGCTATGATATCAGTAAAATATGTTTTAAGTAAACTTTTAATTTACGCGAAATTATCTAATTATATGTTATTTAGATATTCTTTAATGGAAAGTATTTTACAATATATATATATATAATGAATTACAAATAAAAGTCAAAATTCATAGTAATATTATACTTGATAATGATTCTAAATCACTGGTTAGAACTATATTTTTACATAATTAATACATCTTTTTTTTTAATTAAAATCAACATTTGTGTTCTATGTTAAAGATAATTTTTTTCACAATTTCTTTTTAAAATAATAATCATTCTTTTACAAATTACACATCATTGTTGAAAATGTTTGCAATGCGTATTTCAGAGATATGTATAAGAAAATCTGAAGAAAACAGAAGAAACGTGCCGGTGTATTCAAATGTAATCTTTTTATGTATGTGTTGTTTTTTTTTTTTTTTTTTGAAGGAACAGTCTTCCTGTGAGAAAAATTTCGACTGCACACTGAAATATACATTCATCAAAATTTTAAAAGTTTTACTTGAATCGGCAAAAAATCTTTCCAATTCCAAAAGCTGAAAAACGGAAATGAAATAATCCGTACATACAATTAAATATTCAATATTGCTTTTAATTGAGGTAACATAAAGAAGCAATTTTTTCTGTCTTCAGGAGTCTTTAATTGCAATTATAATTTAATAATTTATTCAACATAACATAATAAGTGATAATAAGTGTTTGGTATTTTATAAAACAAAAATTAAATGAAAACATTAATTAGGTAAACATTTAATCAAGAGCAGTTAAATGAAATAGTGCAAACAAATATATAATTTTTTATCAAGAAAAAATATAAGAAAAAAAAATAAAACGATCTTATCATTTTTAATAAAAAGAAGTACTGTTAGTACACCATGTACACATTAGTTTATATTTGCGAAAATATAAGACAGAGAGAGAGAGAGAGAGAGAGAGAGAGAGAGAGAGAGAGACAGGGATAATTATTGGTCACATTAATTACAGTACAATCGTATATTATACGTTCTCATAACGTACTATATACGCATTTTTTCATAAATATACCATGGAGTATGCGGTTCATTCAACGCACTGCGCGTATGCACATGTATACTCGATCGAAACCAACATTATTGTAACGAGTGCGCACATGAAAATTAAAATTATCCCGCATTACGCAACTGACTGTCTGGCTGCCGGTTGCAGCGACTCTGTGTATATCTATATAATATACATTTTTACCCGCATAATAATAAATCTCCCGTCGGCCTGCGGTCGCGCTCGACCGATATATATACACACGCGCGCACCAATATATCAATATATATACACATGGATCGTTGGTCCAGTTTACATATACAACTAACTGTTTCGTCCATGCCCAAAGTTTTCGCGCAAAGTTATAACACGCGTGAGTGACCGCCCGCGCGTGCACCACCCACCATCTGCCCCGAAATGCCGCCCCTGCTTCTAGCGTCAAACTGTTATATATACATATACATATATACATATATACATATATAATACTCGTCGTCGAAAATAAACTAATATAACAAGCGTGTATATTTGTGGGAGGCAGACGCGGTGCGCGCGAACTTTTCGAAATGCGGACGTCCACTGTTTAGCGTAAAATAGATATTATTGCTGGATGTGTGCCTCTGTGCTGTATGCATATCACGTGCGGCACACCGCGAGACGAGGACATTCCGGCTTTACGGCGATCCTCCCGACTTTTTGGTGCTATCCGCATCGTGCATTCATATACATATAGCGTGCGTGTATAATACGGGGCGTTACCATCACTATATTGTATAAAAAAAGCAAAAATCTCGCTGGTTTTTTTTTTTTTTTTTTTTTTTTTTTTTTTTTTTTTTTTTTTTTTTTTTTAAGACCGACAATTACACGGCATATATGTGTGTGAATTTTTTCACGCGATCTCAAAAATAAATGGCTTGAGAATTAAAATATTTTAGAAAACGTGTTTTTGAGAAAGGACACGTCTCCGAATCATCCAAGCTATTATACATACACACACACACGCGCGCACGCACACACACACACACACACACACACACACACACACACACACACACACACACACACACACAGACATTATATATATATATATATATATATATATCCATGTATACACTCGACGATTCTCGAAAATGCGAGATATATACGCGCTATATGCGATATATACATAGTGCATGTCTGCAATAAACTTTTACAAGTAATCTTATTTACGTAAGTTAGCCTTAATCGTTTCTCTATGGAAGATACGATAAAACTTTATAACGCCAAATGATACGCTTTATACATGCGGTTTTGAAAATTGTATCACCTTTAACGAATGCGACGGCATTGTATATTTGGCGCGGCGACGCCTTCGCTTATAATGAGCTTTAATTTATTTAGCATGACGTGTACGTGTCTGCACGATACTAAGTATGAAGCTCGGCGAGATATGTGACAAAATTACTTGTAAATGAGGCAAGTAAGTATTAAATAAAGGTAATATATGCAAACGAGATGTCGGATCTGCAATTAAAAATGTGTAATGTATGGCTCGATGCATTTACCTGCAGATGAATAATCGAGCAAATACTATTGAAGTCTAACAATTAAATATTTATATTTGTACAGCCAGTAATTAGTTATAAGTCCATCGATAAAATCTTTCAAATTTACCTTACTATTATCGGAATTTTTTGGGATTGTTATACTCTAGAAAGTGTAGTCTGAAAATCGAATAATAGGTTGTTTGTGAAAATTGTGAAAAATGATATTTTACACCGGTATTCGACTATATTCTTTTAAATTTAAATTTATATAAAGCTGTGATTTGGAGGTTACAGTGGTGAAAAAAAAAATTGTTTGTGTTTTAAGCGCATGTCCCATTCCTCCATATTCTGGCGGAATTTTGAATATTTAAACTTTTGAACATAAGTAATTTATGAATTCTTTCTCATTTAAAAAAAACAAATACACATTCATTTCGAAGCTTAAGAGAATTATTAGGCTAAATAAATTTTGTGAAAATGACTACATTTTTTAACCAGCATTCATATGACAAATCCAGGTATTGTTGCGCAAATATTTTAAAAAGCTTAGCGACCGAGATAAATTTTTCTTTCGATGCCGAAAAGCGCTCTACAGATGTCCGCGCTCATGTGCGCGCAGGAAAAAAAAATACCAACAGGAAAATTCCCATAATGGAAACTTTATCCGTGGCCCACATGATCGCGCGCGCAGCAGAATGGAAGGTTGACACGCGCGTGCACGCAGGCAGCGAACACGTACGCAGGGAGAGACAGAGAGAGAGAGAGAGAGAGAGAGGGGGGGGAGAGAGAATTAATTTAATTAAGCACATTTATATAAAACGAAGCGGTGACATAATAAATGAACCAAGATTTAGGCCAAACTGTTAACCTTCCAGCCCACGGCAGGCGAGGGGCGGGGAGGGGGGGACTGACCCTCCTTCAAATCTCGTGCGAATAATCCGTTAAGGGCGTCCACTTCCCGAATCCAGTGCATCGAGTTGATACTTAAGCTCGTACACGCAGAATTAGAGCCGTTTATCCCATTATAGATCAGCTGTATAGCGCAAAAAGTGCGCGTTTACGCCGCGTCCTCGAACACAATATATAACGTATATACCACGTCCACCGCGAATAAGGCAATATCGAGCGCATTTGGCGCTTGCTCGCTCGTTCCTCCGTTCGCTCAAGCGTGAGAGGGAGCGTGAGCGCGGGGGGCGGCGGGGGGGGGAGGGGGTTAGAGGCGAGCATGTGCGCGGAGTAGAGAGGTCAGCGTCCCGCTTTCGCCGGTCGCGCGGGATCCCGCGGCCCGATCGACGCGACGTCTGCGCACGTGAATCCTTTCGCTGCCGATGCCGCGCGATCGACGGCCGCGCTGGCGAGAGCGTCGGCGAGCGCGCGCGCTGGTCCCCGACCCCCGCCGCACCCCCCCCGGCGCTCGGTGACAAAACTGCCGTTCTTCGCGCAATTTGCCCGTGGAACGATCGATAACGACACTTTTACGAGGTGAGCTCCCCCCCGCCCCGCCGCGCCGCGTAATTCAAACCGGCCGGAGCCGGTTGACGAGCTGCGCCGGTTCGTCTTCCTCGTTTTCGCTCGTTCGTACCTCGTTCCTTCTTTTTCCAACATTCGTCCTCTCCCCGGTACGATCGAAAACGAGCTGCGAGCCGGACAAACTGCCAAGGGCCAATTCGCACCGGTTATTACAAACCGCGCGCTAATATGCATATATATATATATATATATATATATATATATATATATATATATATATATATGCGAATGCGACATTGCTTATCTTTCACTTTTAGTTCTTCCTACTTTTATTTCTGCGTACTCGACCGTTCGCAGAGTGTGCGCGAATAACAGTGAACTCAGATGTATGGTAACGTATATATACATATACATATATATCATATCGACTACCAGCGTTTAATTTAATGTTCGAGTTTAATAAAAATTTTATTTCAATTTTGATACCAATCGAAAGAAACAAATAATTTGATACGCAAAAATTTTTCTGTCGAAACATAACATTATCAACTCGATTATCAAAATCTGCATTTTTAATAAATTATCTATGTCCAAGCCAAGTTAAATTAACCACCATCGCTCGAGATGATTATGCGAGGAAATAGCGAAACAAGTTTGATGCCGTATTATCGTATTATGTATAAATTCATTCTTTCAATTATAATTGTAGAGAATACAGTGCTCGTATATTCCACTTATCCTGTCTAGTATCAATTCTTGAAGCATCATTTCAATCTTCTCAAACGTGTCTATATATGCCTATGAAAACGTTTAAAAGTGCAAAAGCAACGGATTTAACCATAATAATTATACGAAGAACTCGAGATTTCATAATTGCCGTTCTAATCTATACAATCTATAATGCGCAATGTTGTGTTATATAAAAAGCGGTTAGACCATTTGCTAACGTTTTGCAAAAGTGGAATAATCGATGAAAATCAAGTATAAAAATCAACTATAAAATTGTTCAATAAAAAAATCAACTATAAAATTGTTTTCTGAATTTTTTTAAAAATATATAGTTTTTTATCATATTGTTATTTCTGTGAAACAAATGTATTATCAAATCGTGTCAGATCGTGTTTATTAAATTAGAACGGGAAGAGGATAATAATGGAAAATTTTTATAATAGTTAAGGAAAAAAGGATGCGTTCTTATATTAGTATCTTATAATAATTTTTCAATCAGCATATTCATATATATATGCTTAACCGTGAGAGATCAATAATAAAGTAACAAAGGAACTAATATTTTACTTTATACAATCTAAATGCGATCAACGTATATAGAAATTTTGCTACAATTCATTTATAAGCGTATAAAATAAACGTATCCTTCACCCCGCCCATCCCCCACCCATTACCGCCAATTTATATTTCACATTCCACGCGCTCTCTGGGGTTCTCATCCCGGTCATCCATCCAATGTATATATATATGTATATATATATATATATATATATATATATATATATATATATATATATATATATAATACAGCGAGAAATGCGGATTCGTGACGGTGTCGCTGTCCATACTCTTGGCTTGGGATGGCTCTCACGCTTCCTCGATGAAAAAAAAAAAAAAAAAGGAGAGAGAAAGAGGGATGGAGAGAAGGACTGACAGGCGGGGAAGAGCAAGTTTGTATGTAGGCATATATCTGCCTAAACAGGGAGAGCCTTGAGCAGCAATCAGCGACTGAATGACCCTAATAACCATTCGGACACACAGCTGCACGCGGAGAGAGCGCACCAGACGTCCGTGTAATATTGTCCGCACTCGACGCAGCTTCCTTCTGTCCTAAGTATATATATATATATATATATATATATATATATATATATATATATATATATTTATACACACCCTTATATTATATTTTAACTGTATTTTTTCGTAATCAATTGGAGATCCTCGACTATGCTCAAACTGAGGCTTATTATTACTGCGGAATTCGGCGTGGCTGGGCGTTTTGTTACGCTACAATGCCAACGCCAGGTGTATGCAAATATATAATGAGATTTAAGATCTGACAAGAATCGAACCTGGAAGATATAGCAATAATTGCTTTGCCCTGTTCATTTTAGATGTTTCAATGGCAGCTCTGTACTAATTTAAGTTCATTTTCATCTCAATTCTAAAATAAATAAATTTTTGTTTCGAAATGAAGCCGTTCTAATATTAACAACTAATTTTACTGATTATGAAAATTTCTTTTCGATTTATACATTTTTTATTCTATATTTATTAGACTAGCTCGTATGTATTCATAAGCATTTCAAAATGAAATTGTAGATATTCACGAATGTCTAAATATTGAATTACTAACAAATTTCTTGTACTTTATATCTCTCAAAGTTGAGTCATTCGTTCGGAGCTCTTGGAAAAAATGTCAATTATAATACATAAATCGACTGTATTATATAGAGTCGTATAGCATTATATATCATAAAGAGCTCACTGTTGAATTTCAGCGCCAAAGTGGCAATTAAGAGTGCTCGCGCCGTGACGTTCAATTTGGATAGAACAGTGACGTTTTTCATACGATGCGAATGGTTTTCTTATAGGAAAAACAAACATTTGACATATACTATAATATATATATATACATATATATATATATATATATATATATATATATATATATATATACGAGATTAATGTATAGTTTAGAGTTGTTAAGTTACGGGAAATTATATATATATATATATATATATATATATATATATATATATATATATATCCCTCTACACTAAATCAATCAACTTTGTCCTCTTTTTCAACCCTGTATTTTCCTGTCTTTTCCGATATTTAACTGCTCTCAAGCATTGCAGACTCTAGCGAATAAATAAATGCAAATTACAACATAATAAGAAAGTTTTATGCATATATGCGCACTGTTCGCCAAATGTAATAAACTTTTTGCATTTTAACAGCTTAATTAAATGTTCGAGCATGGAGAAGATAAACATATACACCTGTATTCGTAAGCTACTTTAGTTTTTGAGGGCACTACATACATATGAGTTTCTACTGGAAAAAACTCAAAGCTTCGATTCATTGCACTCTATTCGGTTTAATTCATCAGTTTGCTTACGTTTTCCACATTGGTCCGACATAAGATTTTCTTAAAAATAGGAAAAAAAAACAGAAATGTCAACAAACAAAAAAAATCTATTCTTCCTCGTTTCTATAAAGGAAGCTTTCATTCGTAATCGAACCGAAGCCTGTATAATCGGGTCTACGATCGAGATGGCCGGAATGAACCGATGCTTGTACATTTCTTCTGAAAAATTAAGATCGTCCCGGCTTTTTCCTCCTCTCCTGCGGAAAGCTCGTGGTATATTACGTGCAGGGGCACGAGCTGCGCAGAGAGCATGCAATGCGCGCGTACAATCCGCGTTGTCCGACGATGCGCAGCGCGCCAAATATATATATGTATATGCAACGGGAATGCTGGTAACGCCGGTGATTGGACGAGAATGAGAGAAAGAGAGGCAGTAGTCGGTGAATTAATTGAGTGGTCAGCGCACGCCGTATATATATATATATATATATATATATATATATATATATATATATATATTACAGTAGCAGATCTGCACAACCATACAGCTCGGCAGCGCATCGGAGCTGCTTGGAAATCACGCGCGACGCGGGCACAAAGAGACCCTCGGACTGGCGGGCCGGTCTATTCCGAAGTGCACGGGGATCTCATAAGCGTGTCAGTGTATGTGAAAAAATATTTTCGAAACAAATGTTGTTTTCAGTTATCGAATAGAATTTTTATTTAAGGCTTTTTCTTTATTTTCATATCGTTCGCCTCCCTCCCCCGGCCCCACTTTCGCATTACGATCCATGCTAAATGCCCGATCGTCGTTTTTTTTTTTTTTTTCATTCGGAAGCGTCGAGTCGAGAAATCGTAACGGCATATTACGCAACGGAGGCGTAAAATGTGAACTTATGCACGCGTCCTGACGTCCGTGCCCGAGGGTTACGCCCGGTTACGCCCCTCGGCGCAAGCGCGTGTGAGCAGCGCGACAAACTACGTCGCGCGCGCTGTCTTTTCTTCTGCAAGGCTCAGCTGGAAACGCAATTTTTTGATTCTCACACGTTTAGGAAGTAATAACGGCAGGATCGTTAAACAGTCCGGTTAAAAGTGCGATAAAACACGTACACGGGCTGTAAATTTTCATTCCAAGTAGACTGTATAATATGGCATTTTACTTCCTACATACGAAGGTGCAAAATTGCACTTTACGCCTACCCTCGTAAAGAATTATTGGACGTTATAAGATGTATGGGCTTGAAAGCGGCAAAATGTGACCGCCCATATTTGTATGTATATATGTATATCATGCGCGTGTATAAAAGAACGACGATTTCTTTTGCGGATAGAATAGTTCAGATTTTGGTATGGCTTTGTATTTTTTTATTGGCTTTTGTTTTCATTATTGTTATATATATCAGGGGAGACGATCGATCCTTCTTAATCCGCGCGCAATCCTATACTATAAGCGAATTAACTAACGCAATGAATAACTTAAATAGGTCGTCGGCTAACATGTAATTAGCAGGACCAACTTTATGTTTTAGTGTAAACTCTCTAGATCCATTGTGTTGTTGACGAGAGAAGTCGGCGAGGGGTGGTATAAACTTCTTTTCGTTTCTTGCCCATTACAAATCGATGATTGGTGAATGTTTGTACGTTAGATGCTACGTTTGTTGGGATATTTGCCTATATCCCAACACACACACACACACACACATAGTCAAAGTTAAAGTCATTTTTTACAAAAACACGACTGTATCAATATAAAGCAAAGGCAACTAAAGACAGGATGATAGATTCGCAGCACAAAACTATAATTATCATTGTTTTAAATAGAAATTGCATGCTCTTTTAATCTCTTTCTATAATCTCCTGCTTCTCCTTCTTCTCTTCTACAATAATCCTTCTATAATCTTTTAGTCACGTGCTGAAATTTTGAATTCTTCAATTCTTATCTATCATTTATTTAATTATTTGCCAAATATTGGCGCTGGTCGATAAAAAGCAAAGGAATGTCGCGACAGAATTGCGCGAGTTAAAAGAGCATTTTAATTTTTATCCATCGATAGTATTGTGTCGATGATTCATAAATCATAATGGTTAATATAAAATTATTACGACGATCGCTTGCATACCGGTATAGATCGAGCGATAATCACCGAAGCTTTTTAATTCATAAATCGAGCGGTGCAATTCTCTGAAAATTTGATGATAATGGACCCGGTACTGATATAGATATATACATGGATCAAAACCTGAGCTGCGCCTAAGACCGGTATATTATATATATATATATATATATATATATATATATATATATATATATATATATATATGACCATTAATCACAAATTAGCCATGTCCACCCATTTTGCAGTAAACGACGACATAATTTTGTATCGAAATGCTAATGTATAAATGGCCAAGCGGACGGATTAAAAAAAAATACACGGTCTCGTTTGGTCCGAAGTTTATATACTTTTATATTGTTATTTGTTAATATACTTTTTCTCGCCCCATATATCAGTCCAAATAGTAACTTCTGTGACGTTATAATGGTCGATGTATGTGTGCCCGAGCAGCAGTCCTCGACGTACGGATAAACGAGCCGATTTAATCCGCTCAAAAGTGCCGCGCACGCGACGTCCGAGTCGCGTGCGGCAATTGGGGACTCTGCGCGATCTTCCCGTGCGCGTTCGCGGCGCGGTTTTATACCATATACCGTACCATATATATATATATACACACACACGCATGTGTCTTTGGTGATTCATCAGGCGAATTATATACGGCTTTATGGGCGCGTGATAATTAAAAAATACCTGAACTTTTTTTTATTTTTCAGCTTGCAAATATGAATGTATTTGAGAATTATCCGTATATTGTGATCACGATCTAACGAATTTGTGCTGCCGACTGTCACACTCGTAATATTTCATAAAAATAAAATTGCGATAATCAAACGCCTGCATATTTTTAGATTCGAAACAATACAGTTATGTGTAAAAATTAATTTATTGATTTAAAATTATGTATAGTTTGGACAATGTAATTACATCAAGAAAAAAAAAATTCATTTCTTATTCTGGATGTTAAATGAACAAAATTGTTAAATACCGTATAATGAATAAATGATATTACTAATATGGTCAAACTTTGTAAATAACATATACTTTTTTTATATCAATTTAAATAAAACGCTGGAAGGTGCACATATGAATCGAATGATCGTTAAAAGGAAGTTGCGCTAATTTGAAAGAGCATTACGAATGGCAGATACAAAAATTTTTCAATTTTCGTATTCGCAACTAAACGAAACAAGAATAAAAATAAGGAGATAATGAGATTTTAAAAAAAGATTACCAATTCTAAATGTTTCGACCTTGCTGTAATGATTCATCAGGGGACATCTGGATGAAACTAGTTAGATCTTGCCACGAGAACGATTGAATCAAGTGAAGAAAGAGCAAAGAAGAAGAAAAAAACTTCCTTCAAAACAGTTTACGCTCATACGTATATATGGATAAACAAAATAATGTACTAGAATTTTGTAAATTTTCATTAGCGATAAATAATTGTAATTTTCAAAGATTTCAGTGGCATAATTCTGCTGTTACGTTCGTATTATTAAATGCTAATTTATATTATTACATTTATTACATGTTAAAGAATACTTTTCTTACAAGAAACAGGCATTGCATGCTCTTACAAACTGTCTATGTCTATTTTTTTTTTATAAATTACTTATATAAATGCTTGGAAAGTCAGTAATTGTTAATGAACGTCTTAAATCATAAAAAAACAAGATTATTTCTGTCCCGACGAAGGCGCTTACTCAGAATCCAGCTCGGAATTTTAAGCATGAATTTCCTTCTTTTTTTCTCGTCTCCGCCATTTACTATGATTAATCATTGATCGGATTTGCCGCGGCGATGTTAATATTTAATGCACACGCTTTGAAAATCAATATTGGGTATGCGCGCATTCTTCAAAGCGAACTTCAAAGCCTTCGGCATACATATATACATATCTATATAGTTTAACAATATACCATTCGATGCTACAATTATCGTGCAACAGAGGCAGCCCCCCCCCCCACAGTTTGTTTGTCGTTGCAAATATAGAAACTTCGCTCCGACCATTTGCGCAACGTACACTAGTAGAATAACTAAATAAGAGAAAAATGTATTTTCAACGCTTGAAAAGTTTAGCAGAGCGACGGATCGCGTCGACTCGTCTTTCGGCGTTTACGTCGAATTTTCAGACTTGTGGTAAGTGTGCGAGCAAAAGAAAAATTGCTTTCTTCCTTCGACGAAGGATAAAAGTAAAAGAGGAAATGATTCGAAGTAAAGTGAGAGAATCTATATTTCGTACGTTTCGCCCTATAGGCCGCCTACGCTGCTGGTAAGTAAGACGACAGTGCGGGCGATCTAATTTTAGACGTACAGTTCTGGAGGTACACGTGCGATTTGAACATCGCAGTGAAATAATTTGAAAATTCTTTAATGTACGTATAAATTTTAAGACTTGAACGAATCATGGAAAAATTGCGCTACAGCGATGCATGGGAAACAGATTGTTCAACGCTTGGTGACTTTCGCAGAGGCGCGATGGATCGCGATCCAGCGCAATAGAGAGAACTGGAGCGGTCTCGCCCTCGAAATTCGCAAATAGCTGCTTTGATCAATATACGCGCACGACGGCGATTAATTTTTGCGAGCGTCGATGGAACGAGGCGAAATTGACGGAAAATGCAAGACGGTACGATGGACGTTCTTCGAAAACGCCCGACTTCCACGGTATAAATAGTGCACGAAAATGCCAATAACGACATTATTCGGCAGAGGCAGTTCGCGGGCCGGCGACATCCGTGCAAATGCAAATATATACTGGAAACGGAGCGATCTCGTGCACCGCATCAGTCGCACAATAAAAAGTGCAGCATGTAAATATATTTATATACATATATATACACACATTATATTTTTCCGTCAGGTTTTATCGGCAAAGTATCTGGGATATCGATCCAGTCCCGGTCCCGAGGTCTCAGTCACATCTACATATATATGTGTGTGTGTGTGTGTGTGTGTATATATATAATAATGCCATCGCTGCGTCCTTTATACCACTGAATTATTCATCAAAATTTAATCGAAAGAATTGACCGACCGATAAAAAAGCCACAGTCGGAACGGGGTGAGTTCCGCGAAAAAAAAAAAACAAGTTGCCTGGAATTGCCTGGGACTGCTGTGGCAAAATTTGCCCCGCTCGCGGAGGGTGAGAGGGTGATAGAGAGGGGGGAAGAGGGAAGGAAGAGGGAAATACAGAGGCGCCGCGCGCTCTCGCAACGAGCGCACACGTACGCACATTATATACCATGCATATGTACAGGGGTTATAAATAGCACCGTCGCAGTCCGATGTTAGGATGGAAAGTTATATAGCGTCGCGCGCGCGCGCTATTTACGTCCGCGGGTTGCGCGGAAGCTCGCACCTCACCCTATACTCACCTGTACAGTATGAACGTATATATATATATATATATATATATATATATATATATATATATATATATACGTTCCTGGTCTTTTTACGGCTTCCCGGCGGCTGCGCCCGCAAAACGCTCGCACGACGCGGCGTCAACGCCTGATGCAATGTCCGCTACGCTGCGTTTATATATGAATATATATATAGAAATATATATATATATATAGAATACACATTCTTGACGTATAATATGTATACTAATGACGTATACAAGGGTCAAATATTCACACAATATAAGTATTTGTATATAAAAATTTCCGAGACAGTTATATATGCAGATAATCAAATATTAGGTCAAATATGTGAATAAGGTAAAAAAAAACGTATAAAATGAGATTTTTTTAGATTCACACTTCTTTTAAAAAATAAGATCTTTTCGTCTCAACAATTCATCAATAATTGGCGCGCAAGAGGAAAAAAATTGGAAGAAGACAAGTGCATAGAGCGCTATCAGAGTTATCCTCGGTGCTCGACCTTGATGGAAATTTTAATTGCGCGCGATTAAAAACTCGTTAAAAATAACATATGTTTTATAAGGAGTTAAAAAAAAATTTTTTGTTTTTGTGTTTTTGACACTCCTTCCACTTCCGTATATTCACGATTTTCAATGAGCGCTAATGTGGTCGGATTCGTTATTACGAAATAGAAGCGAGTTGCCTTTGCGTTTTTTTTTTTGGATAATTATCTCGGGCAGCGATTAATTATGAGTTGATGCCTCGTTACTTCTGTATAGAGAGAGAGGGAGGGAGAGAGGGAGAGAAGGTCAAAGTATACAGTGGATAATAGTGTCATAAAACGACAAATTCATTATTATTATTATTATATATATATACACAATTATTTGATGCGCGGTCAATCGCAGATACGATAGAAAATATTCTCCTTCGAATGTTACAAGTCGATACGACATAATAAAGCGTAACCGTAAATTATTAACCACACATTCGTAGAATTATTTTTGACCATAATATTCTGCTCGAACTTCGATACTGTTCTATACGTGTATTATACTAAAATATAAATATAGCCATAGCACGCCTACGTAACTCTATATAATGAAAATAATATTTATAGATCATTAAAGCGACTTTGGCTCGATTTTGGGGGCGTTTCGCTGCGAATTCCGAATCACGGAAGGTAACCGGAAACGGAACGAAAATTTTTTACGGAAAATATCGATTTCGTTGGATTTGAGCCGTGCGTCGGATGCTTCGTACCCGGCCCGAATGTCAGAGCGTTCCGCTAATGAACTGTAAATAAGCTTCTCAAGTAATATACGTACGTAATAATGATGCTACGGATCAAGACGACAGACACTTCATGCCATTGGAATATTCCATTCGCTAACAAATTGCGCAGGTCTTCTTAGTTGCCTATTTTATAAAACAAAAACAAAAACAAAAACAAACCCTTTCTAACAATCTCAAGTTGGCCAGCATTAACGAACGAATATTTAAAAAGCTTTATTACTTTTGAAACAACTTTTTAACAACAACAAAAAAAATTTGTTTTTAACATAAACGACGTTTTCTTTTTTAAATATTTATTCATTACAAACAGTGCGTCGAAAGGACGGGAGAAAATAAATTTTCATCCAGCTATATGATTCATTTGGAAACCGATCGTCATGCAGCTCGCGATATTAATTTTCTATCCGCATTATGCTGCCAAGTTCATTCGAGAACTATTGGTCCAAAGAGATCGACGCGTCGAAAACCAAAAACAATAAACATTGGGCAAAAATAAGCAATGATTCCTTGAGATTCTCAACACATATAAACATATAAAATGAAATGCATTGAATTTTGAAATATTACGAACTGGTCTTTGACATAATTCGATATTATATGTGTAAAAATGAACGCTCATATTTTGAAAATCTTTTTTTAATTCTAGCAAATATTTTAAAACTTTAAAATGAAATAATTTTATATATTGCGCTATAGGGAATCCCATTAGATTTACGTTCGGCGTACGAAAAGTTCATTAGTCAGCCGTGAATATATAATCGAAAATTCTTATAATATGAAAAGAGTATGCTTTTGAATTATTAAGTAAACTGTTGTTGGAATATTTAAGTCTTGTCCAAATAATGTAACAAAAAGCACTTGAAAAACAAACAGCCATAAACTCATATAAGATTGTTCGATTACGATCTGCGTCGTCACTCTTTTTCATACCTCCACGTACAGAATATTTATGTGTTTATTGGTTAGATATCCGGAGTTTTAGATTAGGTTTTCTATAATAATCCAGGGTTTTGAAATAGTTCTGTTCCCTTTGCTTTGACGCTCGTCCTCGTGGACAGGCGTTCCTTCCTCCTGTTGAATAAATTCATTTTATAAAATATTTCTGGAGTCTTATATTTGAATTCCTAATATTCCTCAAAGTACAATATATAAATTCAATATCTATAAATATATTTTTGTAGATTATTACGTAAATATTCGTATAAAGCTTTCCATAAGAATAAAAACATTTAAGTAATCTGTAATGAGGATTGTAATTTCAATGACAAAATTTAGCTCCACAAATTTCTTGTATTACTCTTGCATAAATTCTAAATATTCTTACAATCCGAGAATTTATGACTAATGGAAGGTGAAAGTGCCATTTCATTAGGCCTATGCCACGGCTATTCTTACAATAGCGTTTGTCTCTTTTAAAATCGTAGTCTCCCGCATCATAAACTAATTAGTAGACCTTTATGGCTTTACAATGGTATCTATATATAGTGCAACGTTAATTCTGATTTCGGTATTTCCCACTTATTCTGTTCTGTAGTTGTTGTACTAATGAGAGCAATTGTCATGATAACTATATAATATGCTTAACCACATCGTCGTCTCATCGTCCAAAACGAGATCTCCGCACTTATGGTCGGTCTATACGAACTGAACACGAATGAAGTGACTATATTGATCTGCTTGAATAAATAAGCTAAAGGCCATATCACTACTACTCGAATGCACGCGTGTAAGCGGTTTACTAAGCGCCGAAAGTGTAGTACGTTAAAATAATTAGATTAACGATGTTTAAATTTCCGAACGCAAATAGTTTCTCTATCTACATGTGTGTGTGTGTGTGCGCGCGCGCGCGCGTATATATATATATATATATACAGTTTAGCGGGACTTTTGAGTGAGAAAAATCAAACCTATATAGACAGTCAATAATTTACGGGCTTTGAACGCGGGTTACGAAAAAAAAAAATAAGAAAAATGTGTGCCGATTTCTTTACGGATATTTAACTGTCTGTGCTAAGACCGACTTTGCCTTAATTTTCTATGCTGGCAGTAGTTTTTGATTGGATTTGCGCATTTGACACGTCAGGCCAAACTAATTTTTCGATAAGAATACATATCTCGTAAAAATATTGACAATTTATCATTTATTTTTACGAGACTAATATATTCAAAGTTATATTACAGAGTGATTCAGCATAAGTACCGGAAATATGTCGAAGCATTTATATATATATATATATATATATATATATATATATATACATATATATATATATATATATATATATATATGTATATATATATGTATGTACGTATGTATGCATACCGTCTACACGTGGAAAACATAGCAATAAAACATAAATATCTGTCTATTGGATACGTTTTGAAGATACTTCCTTCTTCTTTCCTTTTAGCCGCTATAATAAAACTTCTATAACTCTTGGGTTCTGAGCTAAATACATTGACTTTGTTCGTCGATGGCGATCGCGCGCACCAAACGTGCATATGTATATCTATATATATATATATATATAAACGATAAATTGTCTGGGATTCCGTTGCAAAAGCAACATTATACTCTCGCTATATATATATATATATAGGCTTGTTTCAAACTAGTTTCCCTTTGAATAGAAGAAACATATACATAAATATATATTTTTTCTATGTACATACACACACATATGTATATATATATAACGGTGAAAGGGGTGATTTGAGTTTCGAAAAGTAGCGATGCTTTTTTTGGTCACACGCTCATCTCTTGTGCATCGTAATGCCCGCAGACGAGCGTCATTATCGCCCGCCGGCTTATTACATGTCGCGCGATTCGTCAACAGTATATATAAAGTCCCAGCAAACGCTGTTACGTGGATCTGCCAATCCGACACAATTATCACCGAGTGTAACAGCTCTCTCGCAGGAGATATATACACACACACACACACACACACACACACAACACACACACACACACACACACACACATATATATACACACACACTATATATATATATATATATATATACTACACACACACACTACACACACACAAAACTACAATGTTTAATTGAATAACCTTCCTCCCGCCTCGCCTCTCGCAGAGTGCGGCGCGTCGAGAGCGCGTGACCAGAGCGCGTAACGCACGGCCCCCGCGCGTGCATCGCGTAATTCAAAAGTGCTTTTATATACACATACGTGTGCACACATGCACATAGGTGCGCCATACATATATATATATATATATATATAGGCACCACTGCCGAGTTGCTGACCCATTAAAAGCCAGTAGCGCTCAAGTGACGCAAACGCTCGGGTTCGAACAACACCGAAACCCTTCTTCTTCTCCCCCGTCGTCGGGTTCAGCCCTTTGTTTATCCTCGCGGAAGCGAAAGGGAGGTAGTGTGTGTGTGTGTGCGCGCGCGTCTTGGGGGGGGGGGGTCCAAGCTGTTCCCACAGGGGTATTACAGCGCATCTCGCGCGTCTATATTAAATAGAATTTCCGCGCCTGCATATCGTTATTTTATATAGGTGCCGTCATCGGGCCGCAAAAGCCGGACAATTGCGGACGCAGTATGCGTAATAATATATGTCGGACGCGCGCGGTCATCCTTGCGGAGCATATTATACGCATATATATATATATATATATATATATATATATATATATATATATTGTGCGACCGGACAGACGCCTGCTCGGTGGCGGTGCCGATGGCCGTTGCCCTTCCCCGCGCTCTCGTCCTCGCCGGGTCTCTCTCGTCTCTTGCAGTCCAGCCCCCCTCTCGCCGCAGCCCTCCTGCCACGTGCGTGCGTACATTATGCAACCGGCCTCGATAATTATATATTACGCCGCGGCGCCTCTATACGCATATGTATGCGCAACTGAGGCTATAGATATATATGTATATAGTACTATAGAATTGTGTAGTATATTCATTATATAGAAAAGGTCTTATAGAAAACAGAGTGTTCGATGATAATTACAATGCGTTAGAAACGATATACGGGCATACGATATTGTAGTCATAATAAAGTGGATGAAAAGTTCACGTATTATTATACAAGGTAATTTTTCTATGAAGAGGTCCGTTTAAACACGCCAATAAACGCACGGTGCATACGGTATTATTTATGTAAACGTTATGGCACTGTCATTCGCGTACTGCCTAATGTGTGCGCTAGTTTCCAGCTGTTGGAATCGTATCAAAAAATATTTGGAATGCCGTTCGTAATTATCTCATAGATTTTAATATATATATAATATATATATATATATATATATATATATATATATATATAATATATAATATATATATATATATATATATATATATATATATATAAATTTGAATGGACTGTCTATAGGAAAATGCGAGGAAAAAAGCATTACAGAGGCGTCGTTGTATATTTTCGCCTAGCGATACTCTACGGAGTGATCGGAATAAGAACATCAGCTACCTACCCTCAAAAGTGTAAGTGGCCGTGTATATATATGTACATGAAAAGTTCGTAACTGCTCGAGTATATATTTGATCAGGTTTGTTCTTTACCTTTCTATCTGTAACCTACGTCAAATCTCTATATTTATTTCATTGTTAATTTCATGTTTTACGAAACTATTAGCAGTAAACGACGCTAATTGCAATCATTCCCAAGATGGTCGGTATTTTCGTGAAGTCTCAAAAGGTAAGCGATGAGAAGGGGTCGAAGAGGGGATGAGAAAAGGAAATTTATTTAGTGAATGTCATTTTTAGATTTTACAGAAATCTTCTACGTCTGCATTAATGATTATAAAATTTTTCAAAAACTCAATCTCTATTTATTCTAATAAAAGAACGCGTTATCAAAATCGATAAAATAATCCAATAGTTATTATGTCAAATATATTTTTAAATTCTTGAAAAATTCTAAATCATTTACAATTGCGGGTTCACACAAATACTGCAACTATCTTAATCGGGCTATTCCACACAGTGCCAAGAAAAAAAAGTTTTTTTTTTTTTGCTTGAAAAAAAAAGTGGAGAAATTTATCGCCAAGGGGAAAATGATCCGATTCGATTAAATGTCGACAGATCAGGCGACAAATCAATATTTTAACCATGCATATATTACATATAGGGATCTGATGGGAGTTTTAGGTCATACATTTGCCAAATTCATTTACGTATGCGGTATTCTGCTTTTCGGAATTTTCAAGCTTTTATGTGTATACATACACATACGAATTTATATTTAGACGAGTATATATATATATATATATATATATATATATATATATATATATATATATATATTTAAGAACTATATTTAGACCAGAATAGTGTGACGAAATAGCCCAAATTCTAAAAAAAAGTTACTTTGTTACACATGACTTTTACATGTGTATTTCGGATTTTAAACGTCCTCGCATTTGCACTAGAGGTTCGTATAATTTATAGACCATTGCAATTCGTGTATAGAAGTTTTTGCTATTTTTATATGTAATAATCATGTGGCCTGCCATTAAAAAACAATTTTCAGACAGAAGTATTAACGATGAGACTTTGTGCAAAACGAAAATGGTCTAATGCATTATTGTTAAAATCCACTTAAGCAAAATAGCATATAATTTAAAAAACAACTTTTTTAAAGACATGCCCATGTTACATAAAGGAACATATAAATAAATAAACCTTCTTGAAACTTGAAATAAATTGAGTACTAATAAAAATGATTAGAAAGGAACAGTTCGAATGACAACCTTGGAGTGTTGCATTGCCGTAATGGACACCGTAATAAAATTAGCAAAACTTGTTGAAATCGTGTGTGCGATATAAAAGCGTGAAATCCAAGTAGATAGAGATCAATGGAAAAATAAGATCAATTATTAAAAAATACTTTAAAAAGAATGAAATAAAATTAATTGCGATGCAGCAAGTTTAATATTGATTCTTGTAAGATAGTAATGAATAAGTAATGCTCGATTAATCATTCTTAACATACTTTCTTATATTCCGATTTAAATATATTCTTTAAATTAATAATCATTCGGAAATAACCATAAAATTTCAATTAAATCTATTATTGATACAGGCGCAGCAATCGATAATTCCACCTTTCTATAATTTTAAACGCAAATCCACACTGACGCAAGCAGAATTATTTTAATGAACACTTGGACACCTGGCGTAACGTAGGTGAGAGTAAGATACACACGTTTCTTTTATAGACCGGCTCGATCAATTGATTTTATATAGACATATCTATTTTTAGATATTGTTTAATATATACCGGAGTCTGCTTAAAATCTAATCGAGTCTGAAAATATTTCAATGATTATTGCTGATAAATGCTTTGAGCAGAGAGCCCGACTCCGGATACTATAGGCAAACGCCACAGTAGCGATCGCTCGGTGATCCTGAACGACCCGTACTCGGATCATAGAGGCGCGTCATCGTACCCCCTCCCCTTGCCCCTCGCCGCGCAATTTGGGGGCTGCGCCCCTAAAGCGACCTCCGCGGGCGCGAGAGCGTGTAAGTATAGGAGGGGCGGGGCGGGCGTCGGGAGGACTTGATCGTGTGATTATATAGGTACATCAGGCTGTTAACCCATTTCCCCTGCGCATATATATATATATATATATATATATATATATATATATATATTTCTTTGTATATGTGTGTCTGTACAAGTGTGTATGTCGCGTGTCGAAAATGGAGCCCTGCTGTATACGTGAGTGCGCGCGCGCGGCCGATCCTTTTATATATATACATATAAATATATATATATATATATATAAATCTAATACTAGCCGCGCGGTGTAATAGAATGTGGGTGCCTTGAATAGGTGTACGCGTAAGCGCGCGCAGCCCGCCGCGCCCGCCGACGCCCCCGACGTCACGACACCGCGCCGCGGCGCGAGCGACCCTAAAATTCCGCCTTGGCGCATTCTTATATTGCATTCGATCGCCACCCGTGCCGCCGCCGTCGGGGCGCGGCGGCCGGCGCGGCTCTATTTCGATGATTTTCCGATCGGCGAACAAACTCGCGATCCGTTTTTATGCCGCGGGGGCGGCGATGCGCGGCTCGCCTATATAGGAGAGAGGGTGTGACCAGAAGTAATACAGTTTACGTGATTAATGTATGTATGTATAGTTACCTTGAAATTTTTTACAAGCCAAGGCTTTACAAAAGTGTATAGACTGCAAAAACAACGTGATGAAAAAAAAATCGTAAAAGATGTGGTTTTACTGTGATGTTAATATTGTGCCGAATACAGTGCATTAAACCATTGTATATTTATAAATTATAAATTTGCATGTGTTAAAATAAATGAATTATTCATCAAAATATGTATCACGATTTCTTTTTGAAAAATAATATTATTGACTTTATTACATACTTATTAAACCTCATTTATTTATGTTTTATACAAGATAATTTATTATAGATTTTAGAAGACTGGCTTTCTGATTTGTGATATCTATAGAGACTTTGATTTAAAAAATAATTATTTGAAATAAAGAAAATTGCAAATAATTTGCAAAATTAACGAATCGTTTATAAATGCAAATAAATATTTTTTTCTTTTAATCTATTTTTATTATTTTTTTATCAATGTTTTGTTAATGATTATATTTATTAAAATCTAATGACTTTTTACAATGTAGATAACTTATTATTTTTGCAGGTATTATTGTTTCACGATTCAAATAAAAAGGTTCATGATAATCTTTTGAGTTATTTGATTATAAACTTCCATATCCTGATCGCTTTTGATTTATTTACATCACTGTTATATTATAAATGAATTTTATATTTGATTTAAGTGACATTTCCTATATTATTCGATAAAAAGTTTTATTATATAATTGATAAAAATCTCTTCAAAAGATTATTCTTACCGAGTTTAGTTTGAAAAGGCTATCAAAGATTATTTGTATCATATATGATTAGTATCGCAAACGAGAATCTGAAACTATAGAACTAAAATAATACATTCTTCTCAGTTTATTTGTTATTCTACTTTACCTTTTTTAATTTACAGTTTTATTTCTTACCGAATTTTATAATACATTGATTTTTTAGTTTTTATTTTTGTTGTGTTAACAAATTACGTGATATACAATATAATACTTTGGAACAAAAGGTATGCTATGGAATAAGATATTTATCTACCTCCGTACAGTAAGTATTATTGTTTTCAATCTCACCTTCTGCAAACGTGCAAAAATATAAAATTTTATGTCTAATGTTTTCCATCTTCTAAAGCCGTAAGAAAAAAAACAATTGCAATATTGGGTTTTCGAATAATTCGACTTTTTAAACCAATTATTCCGCAACTATGTACATTTTCAGTAGTTAAAAAATGTTTTTTGCATAAAATATAAAAAAAAATGCACTTGTCATAATATTTTTTTTTATTAATTTTTAGTTCTATTTTTAAGTTTGTTCGGCTGATAAGTCTTCTCTTGTACTCGGCAAAATTTTATTTTGTCGACGAACTTGATACAACTTCGCCAGTGCGACCGATAAAGATAACAGGTATATACTTATAATATGACTCTTTACAGTTGGTGTTTCTCTTTTGATAAGATTCAATATTAAATCGTCTACAAATTGCGTGAAACCAAACAATTTTTTTTTTTTATTATTCATACTATCAGTTACAAATAAACATTTATTTATCATTGACTCCAATAATAATTTAAGAATTATATTATAACGCAGATAATAATACTGTAATAATAGATCGCGCGTGTTATGCAGAGAAAGAAGAACGAATTGAAAGAGCGGTTTACATAATTCCTAGATTGTACCATATATTAATCGTAAGTTTCTAGATTACGATTTGTTTTCATCAAAACCCTCGCTAATCTCGCCCGTACGTTAAGGCCAATAAAATACCAGCTTAAGTGTGCGGCGACTTGAAAGTGCTCGATTATAAATATGATTGCTTTCAATTAGAGCTGTTAAAAATCGATTTACCGAGCTACCGAACGCATTGCTACAGCATCATTAGGGCTATTTTGCCGAACGCGGAATTATTTTAAACAAACAATGGACGGAAAAGCTGGTGTAGCTTTTATTTAAATTAATCGAAATTATTTTAAAAGACGGAAATGTTCCAGCTTGAATTTTTCACACTGAGTATTATATTTCTCAAAAATTTTTCAAATATATTAATTTCAATTCATAATACAATTACTTCAAACAGTTTATAATAATCCAAAATGTGGAAATTAAAAATCTAATAGTTTATTGCAAAAATGCTTAAAGTTTATTCTAAAATCTTACTATCCACTATTTGTGACTTGTATTTCAATAAACAGTTTCCTACTCTAATTCTTCATCGAAAACTGTATCTTTTATCACTAAATTCCAGATTGTTTCGAGGCTATAAAAATGCATGTCAGTACATCACGTCGTTATAATTCATAATAATGAATCATGACATATCGTTTCATTGATAAACCGCGATCCATTAGTACACTTAGCAAGCAATTTCTCGTTATTGGAAATCAAACACGTGTCAAGTCCCTCGATAATAGTCATTGTATATACGTATGCATGAACCAGAGAATGCGGGAATTCCATAAATATTACAGTACACCCTCCCTCGTACTCACCAATCCAAGGAACCAAACGGCTCTTGCTGCTCCGAAATTTCTATTACGTAGCCGGCCCCAGAGAGCCGCCCCGTCCCCTCCTCGACGAATGCACAGTGTTAAACAGGGCAGCCCGCCGACAATCACCAACGAACAGTAGTAGCACTGACTATCGCCATGGCATCGCGCTCACACACACGCACTCACACACATACACATCTAAATACACATTTATGCTGAGAGAAAAAATTCGTGCTTCGGCAGCGCGAGGATACGCCAAGTGTGTACAAGAAAATCGAACCGGAAAAAAAATTAACGGCTGTAAAATACCTGATGATACAATAACAGGCTCGAAAGCGCGAAATCGGCCCGGCCGTTCGGCGAATTACGGGCGCGTAGCGACGCGTAGGCGGGACGAGCGAGGGAGGTGTGAGTGTAGAAAAACAACGGCGGGGGCATACACCGCATAATAACAGCGCGCGCGCGCCCGCGCCCGCGACTCCGTCCGACGCGCCTTATATATCTATATACATATGTGTTTATATGTATATATATATATACGTGTGTGTGTGTATGTGTGGCGCACGTGTGTGTATATGTACACGATCGCGACCGGCCGATGGGCAGCGAGACACTGAGGCAGTACTGAGCGTCGAAGTTGCAGTGCGGTGGGTGAACTAAGCCGAGTGAATTGACCGGCAGCGCGCGCGGTCGCGTCGCCGCGCGCGCAGCCGCTGACGACGAGGACCGACGACGACGACGACGACGGCGACGGCGACGGACGACGACGGCCGACGATGACGATGAAAAGCCATAAGAGAGCAAGCTCGGCGAACGTACCCCGCGCCTCCCCCCTCCTCTTCCACGGGCGCCACCGAGCAACAGAGTGCGTGTATAGGCCAGACGTATCGTTCGTACACAACAGCTGATCGCCTCGGCGGGCCGCGCGCTCCGTTCTCATCGTGCATATAGTATATTATTATAATTTATAACGCGCTGCTCGACTTTATATTGTACTTTATAATATATTTTATACATAGACCCACCTTTATCAGCTCTACGCCGGACAAATTCTTCTTCTATTACTTCGTACTTCTCTCCTTTATTTTCAGCTTCTACTTTCCCGTTTTATAGACTCGGTAATCGTGTAAGGCTTGCGATATAAATTATATGCCGAGTTCAACTGTGTAGCAAATGACGCATTGGATCTACACACGCACATATGTATATATATATATATATATATATATATATATATATATATATATATATATAGCACGATAATATTTATTAGGCCAGAAGTTCACGTGCAAATTGAACGTTATTAAGTAACAAAAAATCCTTGGATATGAAAATTCGTATTAGTATTCGTATTATTAATTGATAAAGAAGATAGTCTCAAGTATCTAGATTATTTGATATTAATTTTCCAATTTCCAAAATCCAAAGAATTTTCATTCATAATTAAATAAACTATTTTTTAAAAAATATAAATCTAAATAATTGATTTTCCAAATTTCATTTTGAAAGGAGTAACGTCTTGTGTTGAGAAAGAAATGTTATTTTCTATGTTATCGATATTAAAATTATTATTTTTTATTTAACATTTTACATTAATACAAGATCACTGACATCACTGTCTCAAATTTTTATACAATAATAAAGTACACTTCATGACTAGTTTCTAGCTGTAATCATAATCTCAATTTTCATAAATTGACCACTGAGTTACAATTGCTAAATGTAATGTATAATAGGTAAGAATTTTTGGATAATACTAATTTTGTAAGTTATGCTAAAAGAAAATGATAAAAGAGCGAAGATAAAATTTCAGTATCATTGAAACTCTTCTAAAAATATATATTAAGCATAATAATTTATTAAATATTTATGTAAATATGTACATGGACCTTCAAATATAAATTGAATATTCTCATTTTTTACAAATTTTTGAACTACTAATTGCAATAATGCTTTTTTTACAATTTTGCTTCAACATTTTTCTGTCTACATTCAAATTTTGTATATTTCTTGTATAAACTAATATTAGATAAAAATTATTTTTAATTAGTGCAGTCAAGTAGAAATATCGAAATGATTTTTCATCTTTTTAATAAAAAACATTAATATAAATGCTGAATAAATAAATATAAAATTTCTTAAAATATTTTATTAAAAGTATTTCATTATTTTGTAAGGTATAAGTTTATGTAAATTATTAAGAATTTGTTTATAAAATATAATCGTTTCCATATTTATACATAGAATTTGGTAATAATATAGTACATATTCTTATTGCAAGAAAATATCAATCTATGTCTCTATGTACACTATTATCAACTATATGAAAAAATTTTGAAGATATTTTTATTTATATTTTTCTAATTTTATAGAAAATATAGTTCACTAAATAAAAAATGCATGTCTAATATAAGTTTTATAAATTTCAACTTATTGTTCCTATAGTTCGTTAAGTAATTATATGACTGAATCATAAATTAGACTTTAGCCCACATATAAATCAATTGATAATATTTTGTCTTACTTAATAAAGACACGAATAAAAACGAATGAACTATAATTTCATTTTCAACTAAAATTTCAACAAAATATTGATAATCATCCATAATATAATTTATGAATCAGCAATTATTCCTTTGGAAGCTGAGTTTTATATTCTTTTAGAGCAAATTTATGATAAAAGATTCAAGACTCATAAATTTTTGTAAGTACTTCTATTCCCATAATCCAAATAAGTGGAACATCTGTAGTGATGGTAACTTCTGGTTGGTTATCATATGTGTTTGATGTACTAAGTAATTCACCAAATTTCATACATGTTTTATCTAAATAAAATTATTTTCATCCATTACAATTTTAAAAATCGTATTTGATACAAACAATATAGGAGTGTTATAGATATTATTACACTTTAAAATGAGCTATATTTTAAGTGTATATTATGTATGTTTTTAACACCATCTTACCTAAATTATATTTTAGACCCGAGGTTGTAATTGAATTATTGGAACTACCAAATGGAATTAAGGAACACCAACTGTTACTTTTTAAAACTTTATCTGGAATTTTAATTTTGTGCGTATCGGGTGTTAATAGCCAAGTTAAAGAATTACTAGCTATGTGAAAAACCTATAAAAGAAATATCCAAGTTTTTACTGCTTATAAAATTCTTTGTTTTACTTAATCATACATACTGGTAACATATTTGGTATTTTTTCGCATTTGTACAATGTATTTATATTGGCTACAATTTGATCTAATCTTCCACAGCTTTCAGCAAGTACATGAATGCCATTAAGCTATTATAACAATAATTTTTCATTATTAAAATTGTACTATTTGATCATTTCAAACTGATTGTACTTACTTGTATAGAGTTGTTTGCAACATATTGTATAAGTTCAGTGATCCCTTTTGTATAATCAGTATTCATTGTATCCATAGTATAAATAATTTTAGTTTGAGTAAGCTTTAATTTTTCTAAAAGATCTGGTGCAATACTATCCATATCCCCCGTAACTAACATTGGTAAGTACTTTTTACATTCTCCAGTCCAAATATCATTTACTTTATCACCTAAGTACTTCATCCAATGATTTGTACCTCCATCGACTGTAATAGTAACTTGTGCTAATAACAAAAATATTAAAATTGAAGACTCTCTTAAAACTTCTTGTCAAACTATTAAATTTATAAGGTTACCCTTCTCCCATAATGGCAATACTTGGTCTTGATGTAGTAGTATTGGTTGATTTAAAATTAGAAGAGCATATTTATAATCATCGGTACCTTGCAAAACTTTTATAGGATCCCAAAGAGTTTCAGACAATTGATTTTTCCCTTGCATTATTAAATGCTACCTGAAAGATAAACATTAGCAGTGAATGATTGTTATAGAAAATAATTTATTTATTTAGAGATGAAGAAATTATTTGATCAGTAAGATTTCATTTCATCAAGTAAACATTTTTGTAAATTATTATGTTATTGACACTGATTTGTATACCTAGTTAAATTATTTTCGAAATACCAGAAGAATTTGAGCACATGTTTAACTTAAAATTTGAATTTATCTTAACATAACTAACAACTGTAAAAAAAATCTGGATTTGGGGAAAATATGGGTTAGAAATTTAATGAATAAAAAAATTACTAGATATATAACTACAATTGCCAAAATAAACAGTTATAAATCATTTAGAAAACAAAACATTGAGCGCATGTATGGGATGATAGTATTTGAAAACCTAATTGCATTATATATATTTTATAATAAAGATGTTATATTTTAAAATAATTTAGAAAAAATTATGATATACTTATTAGTTACTCCATGGTGTAAAATATTTTTTTATGTAATAACCAAAATAATATTTGGTAACAGTGATAACTGATAACAGTAACTAACAAACATAATGACCTCCCAAGGACCTCCCTCTGATGACAATGACATTCATTCGTACTTTGACGTCACTACAATGATATAAAAGTTGATAATAAAGAGAGATAGAGAATGATTACAATAAGAACACCAAGGTTTATGTACGTGAACTGACATCTATAGATAGTAAGACAAACTAAGAAATAGAATTTATCAATACGTGAAAATGGCGGGGTTTTCAAACAATCGTTTCACTTAATAAGTTTCATTGTGATTATAATTTACTTTCAGAGTCGCAAAAGTAGTAATACTTAATTGTAATTAATATTTTTATCGAAATTAATGGTTACTTATAAATGACATTTTGATTAGAATAAATTTTAATTTTATTTCATAGCTATAATTTTGATAATGATCGATAATTTAGAAAATGGAATTTATGTGATCCATTTCAGCTCTACATATACATTTCATTGTGTATATTTTAAATTTATTAGCTCAATTTGAACCTATATCACGGATGAATTGTTTCAATTACTAAAGTGGAATGCGCCATTCATTTAAATACAAAATATGATATGTTGATCTTCAATAGTAATTAGCGTATTATTATATTTTTTAGCTGAAAAGCTTAGAAATTTGCTTTATGCCATTTTTTAATACTTTAAACGATTAGCCGTATAAGATCTCCCTTGCGTACTCAACAGTTCGACTAAGATTATCAGTAAAATCACCAATTCTTTTACCAAACTTTTTAATTTTCTATTATTTACTACGTGAAATTCGAACAGTTAATTGAAAAGAATTAAAAATACTTGAATTTTTAGCAAGATCATTTTCATCAACTTCCATTATTGCGCAGGTAATAGTTTCATTAAGAATATTCTACCGATCGATCACTTGTTCTTCAACGGTCGCAGCTCTCGTTTCGGAAAAAACAAAAAACTAAAAGAAAAAAAAAAGATAAAGAAAAGACTTTCGTGCGACTCGGCATCAGCGTCCCTAATCGATCAAATCCCGAGGCATCGGCGTCGGGCCAAAAACTCGACATTCTCGGAGCATCGCATCATCAGTTGACGTACGTTCACTTGTATAGATATACGTATAGCCCCCAGCCTCCCTCCACCTCGGCATGTAAACGCCGCAGGCATCGACATAATGCGACTCGGACCTTATGTGTGTGTGTGCGTGTGTACCGCGACGCCAATCCGGTCGCCAGATCTGGATAATGCGGCGCAGCGCGCGGGTCTCGGGCACGTGCGCGACGTCTCCCCGGGCGATCTCCGCGGGGCAGCCGCGACGGTAGTGCTCGACGAGCACAGCCTCGCGGCTACTCTGACAGGGCGAGGGCGCGACATCCCTGAGGACCGTCGGTCGTCGTCACCCGCGCATCATATCGGCCGTCTGAATCCGACGTATAGTTATATATGTGTGTGTTTGTATATATATGTGTATATATATATATATATATATATATATATATATATATATATATATATATATATATGATATAGACAGTTACAGCGCCCGAAGCAGTACCGGATGATCGTGAGGGAATTGCGGATCGGGCAACGGGGGTGTGCCGTTTATTGCCGCGGCGGGAGAGTAGTGCGCATATATATACATATATATATATATATATATAAATGAATGGATGGATGGATGGATGGATGGATTAGGATCGCCACTCGGGTAGGTGCGAATATAACTCGAGTGGCGTTATGGGGGGGGGGGGCCTACTGGGAAACGGAGCCTGATGAGATTTTCCATTTCGAGGGTAGATTGTCGTTGGTAAAGGGATGGGTAGAAAGTGACAGAGAGAGAGAGAGAGAGAGAGAGAGAGAGAGAGAGAGAGCACCGCGCACTTAGCCGACGTAGAAAATGAGCTTTGTCTTATTTAGGTCATTTGGTTGAGCAAAATTTTTTAATAATAATAAATATATTATATAATCTTGTATTATATAAAATTATATAATCAATATTAATAAATATATTCCATTAATAATAATTACGCTCCATTTTTTATGCACATCAGATAAAGATATTAGCGTAGCATCAGAAAAATATTTATTTGAGTAGTATCGAATTGAAAGTTAATTCAAACAAATAAAAATTATCCGAATTGAGCCAATCGATCTACTTGATAACAATTTAGTTTATTAAAACTACGAAAATATTTATTCAAAGCAATCAAATAATTTAGCTGCTATTATTTGAATAAAGTATTTATTTAATCCTAGCAATTATAATGAATTTTTTCAATGAAGGCAAATGTATAGAGTTTGGTATTTTAAGTAGAAGTAGAAACTTGACACTGCTAGAATTGTTCAAGTATCCTTTGAAATTCTGGTCTATTCGAATGTTAGGTTCGCATGTGCTGAATCTTATTTATTGACACACACACACACACACACACACACATACGAAGCTTATATACTTATCACAACTGACCTATATATTCATAGTATCATGAATGAATCGCAAATAATCCATATTGCACGTTTTATAAAATCGAATGTACGCACGTATAAGATTCCAACGTTCGAATTGTGAATACGCGAGATTCAAACGAATTCGTGCCTCGAGTTCGAAGCTGCTTTGCGAACGTTCGAAAGTTCAAGCACGACTCGCCGAAGCCTCTATAATTCTGAAAAAATTTTGATACAAGCTCTGTTTAAATAAATGGCAATAGCAGCAGTGATCATCATCCGTGCCGCGTGGCGAACTGAAACACGGAAACGTTCGCGCATGAAAAGCGGTAATTAAGCGGCCCGCTCCTATTTCGCTCCGCTGGCCCTTCGCGCGGTAGTAAATAGGAACGCGCGCTCATTGCCCGCAGTTCCATAAACTATAGCCGGCAAAAGAGAAATGCGCCCATCGGAGCTGATCGATAGTAAAATCGGCAGGACTCTCGGTGCACATTGCCTATGTAGATATCGAGGATGGTGAGGGAATTATATATATATATATATATATATATATATATATATATATATATATAAGTATATACACATATGTATGTATAAATTAAACGATATATGGTATATATCTATGTATGGATCAGGAAACAAGAGAGAGGGAAGCGGATCCTCATAATAAAAGCCGGGCCTATTTGAGTTGCATAATACAGAGATATTTGCTCGGTTTACATGCCGAATGCAACGCGACAAGGGGAGAGAACGGGGGCGGTAGGGTCAAGTTTAGATGTGCATGCCGATCGCTTCCGGCTCTGTACGAGCGTCGGCGCGTCGCTATCGCCGATATCATCACCGGCTCGATGGCTCTTTCGGTAGTCCCGCGCACGAGAGAGTTTCCGGTATATTAGTTTCCGGACTCTCGGGCTAATTAAATCACAAAGTTTAATATGCGGCGTAAAATTTAATGTCCGACAGTTTTTCCTCCCTCTCCCCCCCCCTCTCTCTCTCTCTCTCTGTAAAATAACTGCTCGGAGCAACTTTTTTATAATCTACACTATCTTTAAATAAAGAAAAAAAACTTTATATCATGATTTTTTATTATTCCAATTCTTTGAAAATAAGACGATTTATAGTACTATCGATTTCGTAGAGCAAGATAAAAATGAATACACATGAAAATTTTTTATATAATAACGAGGTTTCGTGTCGTCAGCATAAGGTGCGCTGAGCTGTACAGTAAATTTTATTAAAAACCGCTAAAACTTAACGCAATTGTCAAATATGAAACAAATAAAGAAGTAAGTTTATCTAGAAATTGATCAAAAGTAAATTAACTATCTGTAACATAGCTACAGTAATACAAAAACATTAAAACTAACAGCGTGGCAACAAAGTGAGAAGATCACACGTTGTAAAAGTGCGAGGAGAGTTTAAATTGCAATTGAATGCTGATTACATTTGAATGAAAAATTTAGTGGCCATTTGAAGGACAAAACAATAGAAAACATACATTAATGATAATGAGAATATATATTAAATAAATTATGTAAATAGGCAATCAACAAATTTTAAATAATCTATACTTACATTGCTCTTTAATGAAGAACAATATACACTGAATTGGAAAGGTTTCCATATCTTTTATTATTATTGCTATTCATATTCAATTTCATTTAGATTATTTCGAAAACTACTCATGAACCAGTTTTGAAGTCTATGTTAAAAATTAACAAAAATTTTCAATTCAATGTTTATTACTATTATTTAATGAATTTTACAACCTGAAGCGGTTAATATGCCTTATGTTGTCGAATCGTCGCGAAATAGATAAAATACTTTTGTTTAATCTGTTTCACTTCGTCTTACGATATCTATAATAATAAAAATTAACTGAAAATATTTAGTTTCGATGAAAAGATGATTCGCAAATTGGAAAAAACTCTCACTTCTTTATAATATAAATTGGCCTGGTACACCTATGCTATGTTACGTTTAATTACCATTGTTATGCTAAACGAACTACCAATGCTGGTCCGGACAATTGTTAAATAAGTAAAGAAATAAATTGTCTTAAAAGTCGAACTACGGTAATCTTAAGCGACAGCCGCACTTTTTCCAGACAAGCTTCCAATAATTATTCTCTTCGTCGATCGCGCGCCGAATTATACATCTCGAAAACGTCAGGTTAAAAGCCTATACATAACCTATATATATATATATATATATATATATATATATATATGCGCGGGCACTTCGCGAAATATTCTCGGCCCTATAAACGAGCAGCCGTCCTCGTTGAAACTTGGCGGGGCATTATCGGCAGGGGGGGGGGAGAGGAGCAGCGCGGTAAAGGAGGGCGCGCGAAAGCTAGATGGGAGCGATGGGACGGCCGGGGAAAGGGCGGAGAGAGAAAGATGAGTAGGGACAGGGGGCGAATGAGAGAGGGACGCGCGGGAGGGGGTGGGGGTGGGGGGGGTGTCGGTGGAGAAAGACGTCGGGTTTTCTTGCGAGAGAAGCCTCGTGTGCGCAAGCAGAGCTCGCGACACTTACGCTCCGGGCGACGCGTCGCGTCGCGTGTCGCGCAGCATGCGCTCGGCGATTGGGAGAGGGGAGGGGTAGGGGGGTGGGAGGCTTTAAACTTTCTTTCGCGGGCGCACTTTTCGGCAGCACTCTGACGGGAATTTCTCGAGCTCGCGGTTTTTCCAACTAATGCCGACGGCTCTCTTACCTGCCCGTCAGCTGTCGCGGCCAGGCTGTGAGGGTCCCGTCCCGCCTTCAATTTCATACGTTTGCTTTTTACAAATTTATTTGCTACATATATATACATATAAAGCTCGACAGAATGAAGTGTACCGACTTTTTGAACAAGAGGGACGTAGAAATGCCGCTTTTATTTTACAAATTTTGTTGGAGAATGTTATGTGACATTTCGCTCTCGATGTATTTTGATGAAGAAGTAAAAATGTATTTTCCTTTTTTCACGACTGCGAAAGAGCGGATTATATGCGACGCAATTTCATTTATTATTATACAACATCAAAATTTCCCTTTATTACATGCATATATTAGATATAAATAATATTTTTTTACCATCCAACGACCAGTGTAATTTGGACATTTTCATAAAAAATCCATTAAATCTCATGCAAATTATGAAATTTGTTTTCAGCATATTTAAATTAATTTTAATAACTTGTACATGAATTGTAGTGTACAATATTATAAAATGTATAAATTCTGATCTAAATTTTTAATCGATAAATATGTATTGCATTATTTTAAACTTTCGATTATTTATTTAATTAATTGCCGATGTCAAAGTTTATATTATTCATTTAATAATACACGAAGATTCAAATTTAAATCATAATTAACGCATTCGCACGCACATACGCCGAAAGAAAGTGTCATAATTTGCATTAACTTTAACGCCTTTTTTAACAGTGTAGAAAAATATCCGACAGTAATTTAAGAACGGTTTCACGAGAAAATGCCTAATTTAATTCAATTCGGCTCGGCCTTTCACGTGCACTATCCACGTGCACGTCTAACGACTCGAAAGCCCATTGAGCTATACGCGAGACAGCGTGCGCACGCGGAATATCAGCACAAAAGCGAGCGAGGCGACGCATTAGTACGCTGAGAATTTCAGTCCTCCCGAGCGAGAGGCGCTAAAGGAATTTTGAGCATACGTTTGAATGTGTGTTCTCGGCCCGTTCGACAGAAAAATACGCGGCCCCGCGGAAAAGGGTGTGGCGGGGGGGGGGAGGGCTCGGAACGAGAGACAGCTAGATCCGGAGCGAGATCGAACGAGCCGAAGAAATGAAGAATATTATGCGAAATGGGGTGGGGGGAGGGCGAAGGTGGTGTACATCCGCGCGCGTTAGTCGGGATCGAGGACTCGAGCGTCGAAGCCAAGAGGAATAGCGAGCGAGGGGCGAGGGACGCGAGGCGCGCGGAGGCTCGAACTGCTGCGTCGGTAATGCTGATCCGGGGAAGATTACTGGTAGCGCGCCAAGACTCCTCAGGTCTGCCACTTCGCTCTATCTCTTTCGCGTCCCCGCCTTCACCTGCTGCTTTACGAAGCGTCACCAGCCCCTCTGCCATCACTCTCTTTTCTTTTCTTTTTTTTTTTTTCTGCTTCGCTGCTCTTTTTCATCCGCTGTACCGACTACCTATATACATGTATGTATATACTGTCGAAATACAGGGGAGAGTAGCTTTAACAAGTTTGGTCCAGATATGTCCGAGAGGGCATTTGGCGCGGGACGAAACAATGGCGCGATATCATCGTGTAAGCCCCGCACGTACCGATAAATATGTTAAATCCGCAGCGGGGACGGGTTGGGGGGGGGCGGCATTCGTTGTAAAAGTGTCGACGAGAGCTAGCGATGGTACGGCTCATTGTTACGTATACATCTCTGCATGAAATCTGGATTTTGAGGTTGTTCAAAATCGAAGAATAAATATGCATAGACGTCTTTTACGTGAAAATTTCATTATTCGATTTTGGCAACGAGTGTCCCCATTCGAGTGCCAAACTGTGCCTAGATAGATGTATGTTATAAAATGTTGATGTAACAAATTTCTTGATTAACATGAAACCGATTAATGAATTCATCATTCAATCAACTTCGATTAGAATTTTTCTATGCGTAACTCTTGATCCGTTCTACATCAGTGTACATATTTTGAAATTCTTCAAGGAGCCAGGCAAATATCCGCTGTAACGAAATAACCGAGATTCCCAAAAGCAAGAATGCTCGGCTCTCCAGTTGTCCAGGGAATTTTATCAAAGTGGCAATAGAGCTCTGCCGATGCGTTTTATAAGTGGGAGATATTTCGACTTGAAATTTAAAGTATATTTATCAAAAGCAAGGGTTGCATAAGGGATAACAGTAGACTAATAAAGAGGCGATGGACTTACCATATATTCGCGCGTCATCTACAGATTTGGTTCATAGTGAATCGGAGAAATTTTTTCAAGTAGTGAAAGTAATGAAAAGTATTCTAACTCTTACTTTTATGTATGCATTTTGTGACGAGCGCGATCGGGCATGTCTGTTACTACTTTGCATATTGTATTCTTTGTATCTTGATGTCTGTATTTTCAATAAATTCACAAAATAAAACATTATACTATTGAATAAATATTAATTTAAGATTTAATGATTGTTTTAAATACACGCACTATATGTTCGTTTAATTGTAAAAAGTTCGTTATATGTTTTAGGCGAATAGCTCCGTAACAATATTAAGCTCGTGTGCAAGCTTGAATGTTAATTCTTATACATTACTATAACATTTTTCAATGCGTTTCCGAATTCTATCAGGTATCGCCGTTTTGACCTCTACTTGGCGAGCACTGCTGAGAGGAGGAGGAGGAGGCCCTCTATTATCCTTGCTACACGCTCGCTGCAGGATTGATGGGCGATTTAACTGCCGCGGACTGGGCGTCGACCTCGGCATAGCTCTATACACACATACAGGAGATGAGCGGCTTAGAGTTGCGTTATTTTAAGGGCTATATAAGCACATCGACGACAGGCCCTATATCTTATTTCAAATCAGCGACGTTAATACTGAAAGGCGCCCACGCGTCTTTCGTATGGGCGAAAGCTGCGTGGAATAGACTCGGTGAGAGAAGTTTCGGGCAAAGAGAGGCATTTTTTTTTTAATCCTAATGTTATTGCGCAAATTTCACGAAATTTCGCAAACGCATCGGCAATCAATTTAAATTGGGCACTGCATAAATATATGTATATATGTGTGTGTAACAGACAGTTCGGGACATTTATCAGAATCGTCGGTCGAACAAAGGACTACTTCATCTGCCGCGCTTGCGAGCGCCAAACTATGCTGAAGACCCATGAAATATTTAAAAGTAAAGTGTATTTTGTAGTTCTACTTACGGTCGAAGCCGTACGTCTTCCCCCGGAGCCGGCCGATCTTGCGCCGGGTTTTTTATATAAACTATATATATATATATATATATATATATATATATATATATATATATATAAACGCGCTATATATCCACTCACTCCCCCCCCCCCGCTCCTAGCCCCGGATATACCCGCGAGGGTAATTTTAAAGTGCCCGGTGCTCGAAAATGCGCGTCGCGCGGATGGCGCGGAGCTTTAAATTATTCCGAGTAAATTGCGCGCGTGTCCCTCGCCTCCTCCGTAGGGCGGCTCTGCGCTGCTTTAAAGCTCGAGCTTTATAAAATGTATCGCCTCCCCCCGCCCCTTCGTCCCAGCCCCCGCCCGCCGCCCGTTATAATTGTACGAAAGTTCGAAGAGTGACGCGTCTCGCGTGCGGAGTAAGCCCCATTAATTCGGTTACGAATCGTAGGAAATTTCCGATTAAGATGCAAATGACGTGAGAGCGTGGTGGGGGGGGGGAGACGGTTCGAGGGACATCGGAGGGCCGTGCGCAAAAACTAACCGAGGTCCGTTGTAGCTTTCGAAGTTCGACGCGAAATGACATTTCTGAAATTTAACGAAATCTACTCGTCCGAGGAAGCTTGGATCGGTAGATATTTAAGGGCAAATATTCAACTCTGCCGCATTATCGTTGGATTGTATGCGAATGGATTTCCAGCTATTTTGAAAAGCAAATATTTCGGGTGGTAGCAGACTATCCCGGTAATTTAAAAAAAAACTTATGTATATGTATTCATTACCGAGGCAAGAAATGAAAATAATTGGTTAGTTTACACCGGTCTTGATAATTGCCACGCGTATATTTTAAAATAGAAAAAAAAATGCGAAATTGAAAACTAAGAAGTTGAGAAAACGTAAATGTTATTCCATAGTGATTGACTTCTGCTGCTTTTCGCTGGTGTATAATGAAAAATTTTTTTTCTAGACATATTGCTTTAGTCATCGAACTCGACGATTGCATTGTTCCAGAAAATACCTATTAAGCATGGCCTTGTAAACAACTCGATTTTTATTCTTATTTCCAAGGACCGCAGTAATATTTTTAGCCAATCTAACATTCTTCAAAAATAAATGCGAAGAATTGTCTTCGATGGCTTTACGTCACACATATATTTCATCAACTGGTATTATTTGATATTACTGATTTTGATGATTGCACGTATGTATAAGAACGACAGATATCCCAAAATTCTTTTATCGTTATTCAGGCAATCATAATATTCTTGATCTCGATGTAACAGGATAAATTTTACGATTTAAAAACGAATTTTGTCCCTAAATATCCCTAAATATTCATGAATACATTATTTCTATTCTTCATTTTTTTCAATTCGAGATGCAAAGTTTTTTCTTTTCCTTCTTTAACCTTCTCAATTTTGTTTTGAAATTGTTCAGCTATATACATTAAATTATTTTGTATTTAGATTATATTTTTGAAATATTATATTGTTCTTTCGTATACGGTTGAGCGTATCATTTAAAGGTTTGAAGGTACTCTTGCCTTGCTAATTTACATATGAAAAACAAAAAAAAATTTTAAAGGATGTTGCATGGATGACGCTGTAGATTTGCAAGAAGGCATCGAATTCGATTTTGATAAAGTATACTTAAAAAGTATCTTGTGAATTCGTCAATAGTTAGAAATCTATTTGCATCTTGCTATTCGTTTATTTGACGCGTCTCCTAAAAACTTGTACTTTACCTTAAGGAATTTTTAATTTCAATACTTGTTCTCGTTTTGATTGAAAGACATTCGTCTTTTGATTTTCAAACTTATGATCTTGGTCATTTTTTGTCTAATTAAGCAGAGCGCGTTCGGAGACGATTTCGCTTTGTGACCTGCGTTTTTCCTCATGAAGCAAGTAGCAGCTTCTTTCGATAAAGAAATCCGGTATGTCGCGTTTTCCTAGAATAATTGCAAAGCGTCAGGAACTATTTATTTATCTTCTGCTTCAATCAAGAACTGACGAGTTTTATTATAATATATATATTTATATTAAGTATCTATATATTTGATGAACTGATATTTTTCAAAATAAATTTTACTTTGTTTAGATCGACAAGTTCCTCCAAAACATTAATGTAATCATTGATTAGTTCAATTTTCGACAATGGTTAATATTAATTGCGTCGTTACTCTTCCTTTTTTTCTCGATTATGTTCTTGTAGCTTGGCTCTGATGATGTTATTTTTGAGGAGCTAGTTTTACTTCACAGTCTAATGTCATTCCTGCTGACAGGATTCATATGCGCAGACTGTTTTTGTCCTTGTAGTTAGACAACAGGACGCGAGTCTCTTACTTATCACAACTTTCTGCACAACGCATTTGCTGTTAAGGATATTCTATTTACCGTTAATCTGCTTAATTCAATATAATAGTAGAATTCGAACGGAGCTCCAGTTAAGCACTTCTGCTCAGCTCGAGAGACTCCTCTAAACGTCATTCAGAAGTTTGAAAATTGTTCGTAGAATAGGCAGGGTGCAATTATCAATTATCCATGAAATAAACTAGCATAGTTCTCAATTTCAATCTACTTTAATACTTTAAAAATTCGTATCGAAACAGAAATTTATAATAAATAATGCGATATTTCGATTGTTTTCCATTATTTATCTCCTATACGGTATGTTTATTGATAAATCAGAAATTTGATGAATTCTAAAGCTACTCCTCGTTCGCCGAACGAGGATTAACTGCAACATTCTTCATTGAAATTAATCCAAATTTTTAAAATTTTTTAAATATTTTATAGAAACAAAAGTCGAAAGTAAAAGCAAATATATAAATATATATATATATATATATATATATATATATATATATATATATACACATACACACCATTATTTAACGAAGTTCTAATTTTGACGAAGTAAAAATTATCGTATAATCGCCTAATAATCATCGATTCTACACGTCGAACGAAAATTTTCATTCGCCATCTGCGCAAAGTTCGCTCTCGCCAACGCACAATGCAAATTCCCGCTTAAAATTGACCCGGCAACCTCCCGTGCCACCTCCCACCCGTCCCCTGAAAAAAGTAGGTGTCGAAATTTCTCCAAAATCTCCCCTCCCCCCGCCGCGTTCTCCGTCCTCGCCCTCCAACTCCTTACCGACACCCAAGACCGCCGCGCCTCCCCCTATCCCTCCCTCGAAACGGGCGGGGATGGCCGCCCGACCGAGTGTCGCCCCCTGGCGCCACCGCCGACGCCACCGCGGCCGTCGCGGGCGCGAGGTAGGGGGTGGAGAGAGAGAGAGAGAGAGAGAGAGAGAGAGATCGAGGAGAGCGTCGACGCGCGCCTCCGTCCCCACAGTCAGTCGCGGGCGCAGTGCGTGACGGTGCGCAGCCGGTGTAGTTACGCGCGCTCCTCCGCACGATACCCCCTGGCATCCCCCGGACCGCGGGCGGCCCGCGCGCGCGCGAGCCAGCCTCAGCAGCAGCCGCGGACGCCGAGGCCGCGGCCGTGGGCAGTGCGCGCGCGCCGACCTGGACGGATCAGCCGAGCGGATCGGACCAGTGTCGCCGGTGGCCGCGAGGACCCGCCGAGCGCCGCCACCTGGCCGTCTCCTCCTCGTCCCCGGCTGGTGAGAGGCGGCGCGGCACACGGAGGCGCAGCCCGGAGCGCGGCGTGAGTTCGGTGCGCTTCCGCAACGGGTCCCGACGGTCGACGGCGACCGCGCGGGGAGCCACTGGCATTACATACGGATAGATACGCATACGCGTGCACGCATCCGATAAGCCAAGGACAGCTGTTTCGAGCGCGAAATTACGGTACGCGTTGTCGGGGATTTACAATTTCCGGCGTCTGATCGGATCGCGATCGCGTCGCGCGGCCGTCTCGTTCAGGAAAATTCAACTTCGATCCTTGGCTCATCGGACTGATCTTCCCGAGCGGTCTCGCGCCCCGCGCGAGCAGCAAGCGAGTCCGTCGCGCGTCCGTCGCGCGGGTCGCTTACGTAACGTCCCGCCGCACGCGCGAGAAGGCGGGGGTGGCGGAAGTCGAATCCTCGCGTGAATTTCGGCGCGGTCTTCGACTCTTCCGTCCTTTTTTCCAAGGAGCCCCCAGCGTCGGGAAGTGCTTCAAACTCGTACTTCGGGAGAGGAAGCTCCGCGGTCGAGCTCGCGCGGATTTCGGACCCTTTCGTCGGGCGGACACGGATGGAGGGGCAGGGGGTCGATCTTCCTCCTTCCCCGAGGGTGGATCGCTGTGTGGCGCGCCACACGGCTCGGAGAATCAATTTCGGCGATGGGTCGGCGAAGAGGAGCTTCGGGAGCGGGGCCGTAAGGATTCCACGTATTGCGAGGCTCCCGCGGGAGTTCGAATGGTTTCTCGATGGCTATACGAAGCGGAGGATTTTCGACCTTTTTGCTCCTTCAATATATCGTCCGAGAAAATCTTTCAGATTTCTTCTAAATGAATTTGTTCCTTTCTTTTATCAGATCCCGAAATTCAATTAGTTATTGTCAATCGAAGCAAAAGAATGTTTTTTCTCGTCGCATTGGTTCGTATTTAAATTCCGTTTCTATTATCTACATCGCAGTCGATATATGCACATGACGCCGTTCAAAATAATCCTAGGAATACTTAAAAACTGATACGTATTAATAATATTTATCTACTATTAATAACGGTAGCTTAGGATTTTCTCCCTAGTTTGGCAAATTTGCATTTCTCACCTACAAATGTGTGCGTGGGTGTCTGTGTATATTTTTTCATTTTACATTTTCCATAAATATTAGATTTGCTGGAATTTATGCCCGCATACGTCAGGGAAATTTATCCCCTCGGCATAATAAATTGAATATCCATAAACGTCTCGCGGATATTAAATACGTTTGAAGCCCGATACGTGTCGAATTCTGACAGTGATATCTATATATGCATTATTTATAATAATACTTTTCGTTACTCGCGAAAAGAAAAAAATGGAAAACTCATCGGTCATCCGTACGGAAAAGTTGGATTCCCTTTCTTTCTTGGGAGAAAAATGAATTACTAAATATTATATTCATCTAACGTAAGTAAAGAATCGGTCTTCCTTTAAGAATGGGAATCGATCAATTTTTACTTTTAAAACTGGGATATACGATATTTTTCAGATATATATAGGATTTTATTTCAATTTTAGAATATTAAAATCAATATTAAATTCTGAAATTCACGCTTGATTAGCCATACAATATCACATCATATTATTCGAAATGTATTTTACAGTTTCAGTAAACTTTAAGCTTTCGGCTTTGGGTTTTTTATGAATTATTCTTATTGGAACGAGGTTAAAAGAATTTATGAATACACGAAATTATATAATAAATTATGTATGACGATGTTGTCATTATAAATAACTGTACCACTTGAATATTGCATTATAGAATATTCTTATAGTTTATTCGCAAGGCATTTTCCAAGATTCCGATGATTCACTGTCATTGCAGAGGCGTCCGTGAATTTTCGGAAGACGTTCGTGAAAACAATACTATTCGCCCTTTTGCAAAGTATCTGGATTCCGTCGCGTTTCAGTCGACTTCCTGGGCAAAAATAGATCTTGTACCTCGAATCTCCCGTCGATAGCTTTCCAAAATTCCCCCGGTCTGGATTCTATCAATAATAAGTTTGCCCTTCTCCACCTCCCCCCCCCCGCCCCGCGACACCGTTCGTAGCTCCCCATCGATTCCACCCAAAGTTATATCGCTCGCGCGCAATTTCATCCAACCGCCTCTCTCTCTCTCTCTCTCTCTCTCTCTCTCCCTCTCTCTCTCCCTTTCTGTCTCTCTCTTCCCATCCCTCTCTCGTATATCCCTTCGACGGGTTTAACGTGAATAATGAGGACGCTATATAGAACGCTCGGGAAGACGAAGACCAGCGCGCAACCGTTACGCAGCTGATGGGCTAATTCGGGCTAGCCGCTGTTGTTGCGCGAGGCGCGGGCTGGCAGCGCGAGCTTCGCTATTTCACTTCGGTTAACAGCTGCCCACTGGTTGCACGCGTGTATAATTTGTAAATTTTGACGTTACGTTTGACGCAGCGGAAGAATCGGACGCCATTGATCCACGCGAATTGCCAACGGAAAGTGCGATGGAGTTTTAAAATCGACGCGTGCATTTCGGCAGCTGTGTTTCACTAGTAGCGAAACGATAAATATTCGTTTCGTTGATTTTGTTTTTGCCGTTACAGGTAACGACGGCGGATTAATACGAATTTAACTTTTGTTTTTGTTCGTTCGATTTGCAGGCGCGATTACCGTTTGTTTACTGGCGGTCTTCGAGCCTTCGAAGCGGAAACAATAAAATTAATTTGTCAATTTTAATTAATACAGACGCTCGTCACTTTTAATTCACGATCGCGCGATCAATTTACAAAGCACTGTAACCCCGCGAAATTAATTGAACGGAGTTAATAACGCGACGAATCGCAAAATTCGTTCCTTGTCCAGCGAGAACAACATTAATTATCACAACGCAAACAAATGAGTTCTTCCCGCCGTATATCATCAACTGTACGGCGGAGAAAAAAAATGGGGTTTATTTAACGCTCTAACTAATAACCCAGTTTTTTCAAAAGAGTCTCATTAGGAAAAAGTTTCTCGGTACGGTGAAAAACAAAAACACGAGAGAGAGAGAGGAAAAATGGAAAGAAGGTGGAGAAAGAAAAAGAAAGAAAAAAAGAGAGGAGGAGAAGAAGAAGAAGAAGTAGAAAAAACAGAGGCACCTCTCGCGGCAAAAAAACGTGACGCGAAAATAAACGATAATTGCGAGGAGAGATTTCGGCGGAGCTCCCCTCCCCGCCCCCGCATGCACACGGTCCAGCGAAAAAGAAAGGCTCGCTTGCTAGCCCTCTACTCGCCGCCCCCCCCCCCGAGCTCTAAAACCTCCCCCCGGCGTCCCACCTATCTCTCACGCTCTGACCCTCCCCCAGGCGCAGGCACGCGGCGTCGAGGTCGCGCCCGAGCGAGCGGCGCCCTGGAGCGTCGTCACCTGCCCCGTGGGCGTGGTGGTGGCGACGGCGCGGCGGCTCACTGCGGCGGGCACGGCTCGCCGGGAGGATGGCCCCGACGATCGGGGAGACCCTGCGGCTCTGGCTGCTCTCGGCCCTCGTCGTCCACGGGGCCGTGGCCGGCAATCCGGACGCGAAGCGGCTCTACGACGACCTGCTGTCCAATTACAACAAGCTCGTCAGGCCGGTGGTCAACACCTCGGACGTGCTGCGGGTCTGCATCAAGCTCAAGCTCTCCCAGCTCATCGATGTCGTAAGTATAGGTTTTAGCTTGTTATATGGGAGGATTCCCTCCGATTCTTGTTGTTTAATTGTCGTTTTGCTGGAACTGCACGTCGTTCCTTTTTTTTTTTTTTTAATATATACAATGGGACAGGCTGAAACACTTTTGCGAGAATTGCTTACGCGATAAGAGCAGTCGGTGTATCTCGAGAATCAAGAAACTCCTACTGTTACTACGAAGTATCGTGTGTCCCGGAGGGGAGGGGGGTGAACGATTCATCCCCAAAGAGACAATTTTCCTCTCTACACGGGGAGTAAGCGCCGTTAATAAAAATCCTAAGCCGTTAAAAAATTAAAATTTTTACCGGTACTTGATTACCATCCACATTAAAACTGTATTATCGTATGCATATAATGTTTATACAGTCGAGTATATATCATATTCGAAGATGACGTATCGAATATCGTATATTCGTGGTAAATAAAGATGCTCCCCTATCTTATCCTCGTAGTAAATATCCCAAGTAAGTTTTCTTGGCGTAGCAGAATAAGAAAATTTTTTTTTTCCATCTGCTTTCACTCGCTTCTTAACATTTTTCCTACTCGCTTCTTTCCTACGCGCAGCGCGTCGTCGAAACATCGGGTAACGATCGCTCGAATTACGCCGCGGATTCTCGCTGGCGGTAAATATCCGCCCTCCCTCGCGGCCGCCCTCAAAATTTAAGACCGGGCGGTCATCTGCTTTTCGAGGGAAATATTTACGAAGAGAGCGGCCGAGCGCCCCGGCGGTGGCGTTCGAAGTTCAGCGAGCGCAGAGCTGGCTGAGGGGGGACGCGTCGCACGCGTGCACGCGTAACGTTTTATCGGAATTAATCTTCGCGCTTGCCGGGAAACGGGTATCTCGTCGCGACCGATGTAAAAACGAGCGTATACGTTGCGAGCGCGCCGCTGCTTCCGCGTACCGAAGCCAACGAACGGAATTCCCGGGCGATTTCAGTGGGGCGTCCCCGTGAACAAAATAAATCTTTGCTTATACTTATATACATATATATATATATACGTACCGGCTCGTGGAGATTTGTACATATTGCTTCTAAAGTCCCCGATCGATTTCCCGGTTTAATTAGAAAGAAAGCCGCGGAATATCCGATCATCCGCATAATTGATTACCCTCGCGACTTCGGCGCGCCGGATTCTCGTGGCCGTGCGGTAAGAAATGAAAACGACTACACGACTGATAATTTCGATGGAAAAATTAGACGTTCGGTCGTACTGTGTACTTTTAGCCGTGTCTCACTTCAATCTGCTATTGAACTAATTTTAAAGCGAGCTCGACGTTCATTAAGAAATTGTCGATGCTAATAAAACGCATAAGTAATGGAAAATTTTATTCTGTGTTCCCTGAAATGTCAAGAAATAGGATATATATTTGCCAAGTGTTCGTAGACGAAGAGAATTTTTCCGTTAAATTATCGTGATATCATCATATTATTCAGAAAAGTTTATTATAATTCCTCTGTAAAATGACCGAACTATCGCATAAACATAAACACTGCAAACTTCCAAGATTGTCGCGATAATTTTAAGATAACTTTTTTATCGAAACATTCTACAATTGTAGGACAATGTATAAATTTAGTTGGCTATGTGGTCCTACTTAATTTAACAAAGTATATACGCTATACCTAAATTATGCATTGCTATCTCTACGCGTCCTCTTCGTAAATGGCGAGTCTCAAGTTCGAACGCAGGGTCGATAAAAACCGAAGAAATGAAAGAAATAAAGAAGAAGCTCGAATAACGCGTCTCCATTAAAAAAAAAAAAAAAAAAAAACCTATACAATTGAGTCGACTCGCAACAATTCGAGATGTGCTCGGCTCCCGCGAAAAAAGTACCAACCGACATTACTACTGATTGTACGCTCGCTCTCCTTAACCATCCGCCGAGCCCACCTACAGCTACGTGTGTATCGCAATTTTTTTTCTCGGAGCGCTCGCTGGCGCGCGCATTAAGCCCGAATTAAAAAAGTCGCGCGGAGTAATTAAGCAAAAAGTTTTCGTTGAAAAAAAATAATAATAATAATAATAATACAAATACAAATACATTCCCGTCTAACGGGGCTTGGATGATGGCGAAGGGGTGCCAGTGAGAGAGAGAGAGAGAGAGAGAGAGAGAGGAAGAAATGGAAAAATTCAATGTTCGGAGGTGGTCGCGCAACTGCGGTGTTTCCTATAGCGGGACTACGACTCGACGTCGAGTAAAGAGAGTCCGGTATGGAGGCAGAATTATTGCGCGTCCGCGTGATATTTTTCAGTACTGGCTCTCTTGATACTTCGTATACATACATACATACATACATACATACATACATACATACATACATACATACATACATACATATATATATATATATATATATATATATATATATATATATATATATATATTATTGTGCTTCAATAGTATACGGCTTCACTATATTACTATACCGATGCGACTGTTCTTTAACAGCTGCGAATAAGTGTCCTTCTAATTTTTCTTTTTATTATTCGGCAGCTATTTTCTGTTCGTGCATCTTTCTCCCTTTCTCTTTCTCTTCGTCTCTTTCTCTCTGCCGTCGTCTCTCTCGTTGCTTCCTTTTGTTATTATAATATAGAAATGATCCTTTTGTCCGTTCGTACATGTACATTTATCACAGCATTGTAGTTTATTTTATTGAGAAACGAAAATGTGAATTTAAATTGAAGACGGTTAATTCATAGTGGGACAGCTAATAAAGCATGCGATCAGTTTTAATTAGACATTTTCAACGAATTGTTCATTATTTATCGAATATACATTTTGCAATCCTTTATCGTTTGTAAATAAAACACTGTTAAGTGATTTTCGTTTGAAAATCCTTTATGACGTCTCTTTCAATATCTTTCGTGATAATCTTTTATATAATTGTAATTGAAATTAATTTGTATTAATAACGAAGTATTTCGTTTTCTCTCATTGCAAGCTTCTATATTGATCGTATTGATTTTGTACTCTTATGAAGGGCTTAATTAAAATCATAAAAGTTGACTGTGCTAGAAAATAAAAAGAAATACAATTGGCGTTATATGTATATATATATATATATATATATATATATATATATATATATATATATAATGCTTTCGTCCTCGCGATTAAGCTTTAAAAAATTAAAAAATTTTTTATTTATTTACTTTTCGAAGATTTTTTTTTTTGCTTTACGAAAAGCCGGACTCATTTCCTAAGAGACGTCACTATAAATTTATATATGTATCCGAATAGAAGCAAATCTCTGCTAAAATGAAATACCGCTACGTCGGCAGTCGGGCGAAAAATAAATCCAGAGCGATTCAATCCGACTCGCCGTACCCCGGGCACTCATCGCGCGCTCGTTCAGACACCAACCCCTCCCAACCCCTCCATCGAGCGCGCCTACTCTCGCCCGTTTTCACCGTGCGCCACTTCCGTGCACCCCCTTCCCAACCTCACCCCCCACCCCCCTCGTCGCACTCGTCGCCCCTTTTCGGCGCGAATTCACACCGCGTCGCGAGCGGGACGATTTTTAGTCGTTTAACGAGAGACGAGCGCGCGGTGCCCGGGACGGTGCTGGAGCGAAGCATAATGCGCTCGCGGGCCACGATGGCTCGGGATTCCCGCGGGAGCGGTGAACGGCAATGACAATCCTTCGCGGGACGCCTGGAGACGAGCCGGGCTAGACTGGCGCAAGGCCTGGACGGATAAGCCGAACGCGGGCGGGGACGGACGCGAGGGAAGCGGACGCGATAACCGATAGGCAACGGGAAAAGAACGGTGGCCGTCGGTTGAATTCGTAAATTAATGGACAAATGGTTCGTGCACGTTTTGTAGCAACGGATGCGTCCGCGATTTTATCGGAAGCGAGCGCTCTTTTATGCAAGCCTTATCTAACGCTGTATACTGCTTTGAGCTACTGGGAACGCATTTTACATCCACAAACTAAACGCACATTCACGAATATAATTATTAACAAAGTATCTCTCTCTCTCTCTCTCTCTCTCTCTTATGCCTCTCCGCATTACGTAGCGAAAATCTTCCAACCCTTCTCTACCAAATTATCCGGGCGGTTCGGCCAGGCGGACCGAGGGGAGAACCTAAAAGAAAGCTCTGAAAGAAGAGGGATCTAAAGAGGACAAGAAGCTGCGGCACCCCCATATATATATATATATATATATATATATATATATATATATATATATACAATATCTAAGCGTCGTAAGAAATCGGAGCCATCCAATAAATCTTCGTCAGCTCGCGTTCGCCGACCCCACGACAGCGCGCGGGCGCTACCTCGGCGTCCGAACAAATCGCGGAGTGCCGGGTTGCTCATCGTCTGGCGGCGGCGCGGAGGGGGTGCCTCTAATAACAAGCGAAAGATCCCCGGCGGCCCTTAACGCCGACGTCCGCGCCTTTCTTCGTCCCGCCGCGGCCGGATGGGAAAACATCTCGGCTGGAAATGCTTTTAGCGCGCCCGTGCGCGCGCGGGCTCCGATCGATGGGCTTCCGGTTCCATCCCCCCCCCTGCCCCGTCGTCCGCGGTGTTCGGAGCTACGGTCCATTTTCGAGACGCTCGCCCACTTTGCACCGCCCGCCGTCGTCGCAACGCCGGCGCGCTTCTTATCGGCACCGACGTCCGACTGCGTCGAATATATATATATATATATATATATATATATATATATATATATATATATAGGTATACATGTAGAATACTGTATCCGTATCGCGAAATTGTGTGTATCCTGCTCGTTAAACGGGCCGGGATAGACAGGGGAATCTCGTAGGAAACGCGCTCGCATGAGCCCCTCTCGCTATCTCCATTTCTCTATTTCTCTGCCTCAGCCAATGTGCAGCCGGCGGCACGACAAAGTATCGATTTCTTTCGCCGAGGATTCCGGCACCGACGCGGGTGCGAACGACTGATATTGGATACGATATATCTAATTGCGACGAGATAATTTTGTCATGGGGCTTTGTTGCAGGCTTTGTGCAGATACAGTAAGGAAAAACCTGTCGAAGATCCGCGCAGCTATTTTTTTCAATGTTACCGAGAAATTTTGTGTACCAGAGTAGAGTTCCGATCATTACTTCTAAGCTGCTTAATCAAATAATTATGGGACTGAATGGTCCATTTACAGTATTACAAAAGATATAGCTTTGCAAATACGATGAATAAAAAAAATTATTCTGGTTGACGAAATGAAAAGCTCAGGTTGATGTATAACAAGCAGTATTATTGGAAGAACGAAATGTAAATTTTAAAACTTGATATGTAGCAGTATAAATAAGCTAAAAGAACAATTTTAATGAAGTATATGGTGAAATTTCTTATTTTATACCGATAACGTATGCAATTAACTAAATATATGTCTATAAGTTACAAGAAATTTTGCAAATAGAACGTTTGTAAAAAAAAACCAATACTTTAAGTACTTTTTCAATCAGGTGGGATGCTATTGCATATCTTACAATGCAGGCGAATAGAAGCAACAACTAGATAAATTCCTTATTATATAACTTGAACTTCTATTTGCGGACAAATTACATAGTTCTTCTATAGAATAGATCCATATTTGTTAACATCCTATACAACTGAAAATCGTATTAAGGCAACGGGGAATAATGGTAATGGATACGTAAGCGATCGTAGAAAACTGACTTACCGATAACATAAGAATTTTATAGGTATAAAAACGTTGCACGAACAGTGCAAAAATCGCCAATTTTTTCTTTCAATACCTCGAATGACCTATCGCGTGCAAACAGTCTCGATTATTAATCGAGCGCGCCGCATTCTTTAGAATTACACATTCGATCCCGAACTCGGTATTAAATTTCATTCGTCCGCCCATAAATATCCTTAAATTCATTTCGCAGCATTAAAGCGGTCATCGCGAAATGAACTGCAAACGAAACCCCGGCCACACCCCCTACCCGTGGATAAGCGCGACTCCGCGCAGCATCGATTAATTATGCGCGTCCTTGTCGAAAGTATAAATTTTCCACGACTCTACGCTCCCTCTGTTCCGCCGAAAAGTAAATATTTATATATATATATATATATATATATATATATATATATACACTCTCTCCCGGCCTCGATCCCGGGGTCCAATTATTATTTCGGAAAATTCGCGTACGCCCTCCGCCCACCCGCCCGGGGGCGAAAGAATCACACGCATTTGTTAATTTTAAAGCAGGCGGCCTCGCGCACTGCGGGCCGCGGCGCCGTTTATCCCGCCCGCGCATTAACGAACTCTATAACGTAATTAGCGCGAACGCGCGGCGCGGCGCAGATAACTCGATGCCGATGGACGGCGCCCAAAGTGTCGAATGGCATTCATTTGCGGGAAAATTCCGGCTCTTTGTCCCGGAATAACGAGATTGGCCGCGCGGCGCCGATGGAAAATCGGAGCTACGGTATTACTTTTACATCTCGGGGCGAATTTGTGCAAAATTACGGTTTACTTTTACTTTCGAAAGGAAAACAAGTTCGTGTAAAACGAAAAAAATTAATTTCACAATTTTTCCCCGTAAAAGTAAAGATTTCATTTGAATTATTGGTTATTGGGAAAGCATAAAATTAGAACGATCCTTATTAAAGTTTAAAATTAGCTTTTGAATCTTTGAACGGATTATCATTCGTCTGTTTATACTCCCTGTTTGATATTGATTCCAGTCATCGTTTTAAAGTTAGACAGAGAGAGAGAGAGAGGAGAGAGAGAGAGAGAGAGAGAGAGAGAGAGAAAGGGGGGGGAGGAGAAAAGCAAGAGTTCTACAGAGAGATCAATTCCTTTACTGGGCTATTTTTAAAGTAACAACCGCTAAAACATTCATACGGCTTTTGTTCTTGAATTACCAATAAATCCGAGTACGTTGCGTGAATATATTTATTTCGACGTAATAAAGCTCCCCTGTAGCCGACCGTGCAATTATGCTTTTGCGAAAAGCAAAACAAAACAGAAAAGAAAAAAGAAAGGAGGAAAGAAAGGAAATACTCGTGTATACGCCCATGTACAACTGCACGCGTAAGAAAAGTTCGGTGTAAAAAGAGAGGAGCCAGCGCGTTCAAGTGTACCGATAACGCTCCGGGATAACATTAATCGGCGCCCGTGCACTCCGCCGTGCTTCGTTGGGGAGGGGGGGGGCCAGGGTTGTAACCGCAACTCTTACAAATACAAGCCCGAAGTTCCCTCCTACGATAAAATTGCACCGGTCGGGCGGTGCATTTTCATAACTTTTTTCCGTGCCCAGGGCCGCCTCTAGAGCAACGCCTCTCTCTCTATCTCTCACTCTCTCTCTCTCTCTCTCTCTCTCTCTCTCTCTCTCTCATCTCTGTTCGCGCGTTCACCCTCCTGTGTACCTCACCCCTATCTAATTCTCTGTCTCTCTTTCGGAACCACTCCCGCGTAATCCAATTAAACTTTCGCATCCCGCGCATTAATTAGACGCCGCGAATCTCCGCTCTGATTGATTCATTATCCGGGCGCTTGTGCGTTTTCAATGTCTCTCTCTCTCTCTCTCTCTCTCTCTCTCTCTCTCTCTCTGTGCCTGTGTATGTCGCGAACGGGCGCTCTTGTTTTTACCAAGATTGTAGCATCGCCCACGCTGGCCTACACGCGTCATCGTTGGTTTTTACCACCCCCATTGTTTTCCATTCCACCCGCTGCACAAATTCTATATAAGCAGGTCCGCGCTTTGTCGCTGACAGCGAGCGAAATGAACTTCGCGTCTCTCTTCTCCTCTGCCTCTATCCCTCTCCCTTCGTTTTTCTATCTTTCGGTTTTTTTTCCTCTTTCCCCTCTTTTTTTTTTTTTTTTTTTTTTGTCAACGCCTCTCGACCCCATTGTTCGGCTGTTTTTGTAAATTCCTCACGTGAACCAAATTAGTCGGGCCTGGAATACGAAATGAGTCGTATAATAAATATGATAATTTAAACGAATGGCCATGTTTTTACTTTTAAATTAGATATAGGCCGCGAAAGATCAAATGTACATTATGAAATATTATAAGCGAGGAATGAAATCTAATGTAGGTTTAAATTGCCATTTCACTTATCCAATGTGTACTTAATTGAATAAGAATTTTCTGATCGATATTCGAAACACAGATCCTGTGTCTCAATCGGATGTGTTACGAAGAATTTCTTCTTTGTTTTTTTTTATTAATAACTTTTATTTTGAATTTTTAGACTTATTCCTAGATTTCTTTTCTCTGTTTCAATACTACGTTTTGTCGATAAAAAATCCTTTTCAAACTTATACAGATATTAACATTTTAGACTTAATTTATTGCCTTATAAAATCTCTCACTGTCGACTGAGAATACTTTTAAATTAAAATCGAAGTCAAGAAATATTCTAATTAATTGACTATAAACGTGCCTTATATAGATAAAGTCAGAAATGTCAGAGCAGCGACGCACAAGTAATTTCTGCTATGGATTAGAGGCCTGACGTTAATAACGAGCTGTCGCGAATCCATGTATTTAGTGCATTAATATTGGACAGTGTAGATAATATTGTCAGTGTTGCATTATTATATGATTAAATTTTCGTCCCAATTTTACATTAAACAAGATGGATTATCTAGTAACAACATATTATATTAAACGTTTATGAAAAAAAAATCTTCATAAACCTTTTTTAAGAGGATAATAAAAAAATCTTGGTAGTAGATAAATTATGAGATAAAATTTTATAAGAAATCAATTAGATATTGTACAAAAGTATATATGTGGTATACAGACTTTTCAGAAAAATATGGAATTCTCTATAATTAACACGTATCGATTTCTCTTAATCCAGATACTCGGTACTTTTTCCATAATAACATATTCAGGTTATTCAGCCTAATTAACGTTTGGTTTTCAATCTTTATTAGATACAAAATATCAGCCGCATGCTATTTTCAATGCTTTATTTTTGCCTGTTTTCTGGAAAAACATAGATCTTTTGTCATAATATTTTACCCCGACCCGATCGCCACCCCAACCATATGCAAAGGGTTGGAGCTGGTGATATGAAGAAGCTGGTCTGAAATTGTATTTTATGACAGTTAGATTTATGTTGTTAAAATTCAATCGATATTTTAGCTTAAAAACTGATGAAGTTCTTCTAATTAATGAAATCTACTTTACTCTCATACAGAGATTGTATTGAATAATTTTCCTGCATTTTCAGAACATATCATTCGTATTGAGTGCCCTAAAATTTTTTTGGAACACTATTATTAGTTTCATACTTCTCCCTAGATTAACGAATCGGCTCATCTTTGACCATTGCTATTCCAGCGACCGTTATTCATTTCATTTACGTATATCCTTATCTAAAATCGTTCAAGTTGTCATCGGTATATAATAGCGATCCCACGTTTCGTTGTATATATTACTGTACATTAGTCAAGGATAATATTATATAACAGCCGACCCGTTCAACGTTAACGAGAGCGTGAAAATCACTTAGGATTAATTTGGATTATTCAACCCCCCTTCCGCCCTCTCCCCTCTCCGACGAGCCCGGGGGCTAATGAAGGTGTCGCGTTTCGTCGACTACCAAGACTCGCTGACAATCCGCTCCACTCTCCCGCCCCTCTCCCCGTCCCCTTGCACATGGCTCGGAAAACAATGGAGTTTTCCGGGGTCCATCGACCCGCGTGCATGTAAATTAGAATTAGAACTGTATTGTCTTTGGGGGCTGCATCGTGAATGCAATAATGCCGGAGAGCAAATGGGGGGAGGGACTGGGGTACTGCGGACAGAAAGACAGGCACGAACAGGATTTAGATTTGAATTAGATTTAAAGCAGGATAGCAAATAATTGGGTATGGGGGTGGTTTCGTACATGTTTTTTATTGCGTGTATATATATATATATATATATATATATATATATATATATATATATAGTGTGTGTCGTGGAATCTCTTGAATATTTTAGACTCCATTCGATAATTCTCCATTATCTCCTTGAATGGTTGATGAAGTGGTAATTAATATAACGGAATTTCTCTCGATAAGGAAACTAAATTGGTATTAAATTTTCTCAGCCCACCAATCCCTTCCCTCGCAGTAGATCCCTCGCAAACTGATATTGCGTGGAAAAATTCTTCTCAACGATTCCTCGTGAAGCGCGTAAGATTATTTGCAATTAAAAATGAAAAAAGTACGGTCAAAGCTCAAGAGTTTGGTTTTGAGAAAGCAATGATTTTCTAATAATGTTATAATACAGGTTGATACAGTACGCTTGAGTTTTTAAATGTTCTTTCAACATTGTGCCACAGTTTTTAGAATAAACTAAGGTTGGTTGATAAATTTAGAGTTCTAAAGATTTTTCTAGCCTCAGCTTTACTTATTTAACGACCTTATCGATACTTCGTTTTATTCTTCTAGGAAATGATACATTTATAGGCCAAAAAAGTATCCTGGATGAATTATTCAAAGCGAGTCAAAATTATTCATGAAATAAAATAATTTTGCTTGCTTTATCCAAATTGTATACATCGGTATGAAGCAAGGCTACAAAAAATATGCTCTCCTGGCCAAGTTCAAATTGAATACATAAATTTTCTTAAAAGAGTGCTTGAAATTTATAATTAGGTTTAGCACCGCGGAATAAAACGAGATTTTATATAAACGAAACAATTATCGAGCTTTCATTTGCGTTTAAGTAGACGCGGTTGTTCCGGGCTACTTTACAGAAATTTGCATATTACATGCGGTTAATACGGTTTACATTATGCAACATAAAGTAAATTTACGAAGTAGGTAGATGAAGTTTTTCTGAATCGTAAAGCCGAAATGGCCTCTCTCTAATCCCAACCTTTTAAAGACATACATATTCACCGATGTAATATTGTCGCCTAGCGTGAAATGAAAGTAACGCGCGTGCGTAATGAGCAACTTTTGTTTAAAAATCCATCGCTAATCCCTGGTAGAGTTATGTCAATTCCAAAATAATTTATATTCGGATATAGAGTAATTTAAAAAAAAATAGAACAATCAAATGATTGTTTAACTATTCTACCTTGGAATATTAATCATGTTGCGTTGCGATTACAGTGAATATGTAATTACTTTAATTTAAAATAGCTCAAGACTTATAAAATTGTCATGCAAAAATTGTAATAACTAAAGAAATTAAAGAATCGTGAGAATGATTTACTATTAAAATATTGATATTCTTCTTACACCATGACTTTTAGTACTAGAGAAGATATTTTCTCTTCTTATTATTATTTTATTTGCGTACTAAAATCTAATCATAGTACCAAAGAAATACTTGATTTATAGATGAAAACAACAGAATCACAATCCATTTTTTCATTTAACTAGATATTATTATAAACATTAATTCGACAATTAGAATGAATTTTTTAAATTAAACTCAGTATCGCTCTGAAATCTGAATTATATAGTTTTTAAATCGTTATTTATCGCGATTCTTCAAAGTTTTAAAAAATTATCGACGTTATTTGTTTGAACCTAGTTTCAGCCATGCTAAACCAAGTAAATCTTTATCTGGGTGACGCGTGAACAACCAAAAAACGTGTTCTTAAAATCCACCGCGAGCGATGATTCATGCACGAATTATAGCCACGATCATCCCCTTCTTACTGGCTTGATCCTATAACGTATAATACCCGGGCGAAGAAGCGTTGAGTATCCAAAGTCTACCCTATCCATTCTAAACAGCTTCCCCAATACGCGGGCGTATACGATCCATATCAGCGTCAATGTACATGCACGTCCGTGTGTATAGAAACCTGGTACACACGCGCGTGCGCGCGCGCACACACACACACACACACACATACACAAGAAAGCAGCCCTTCGGCATCTAGGTGGATGCGCATCTGCTCCAGGAGACCAACAGATTATATAACCTTTCGACTACCCTTACCTGGGCTCGTTGTATATATGTATACATGTACATTAATTCAAGCCCATGGGTAGAATTGAGAGGAAGAGCTCGAAATCGAGGTAATAGAGAGACAAAGGTGAATGCACATACACACACACACACACACACACACACACACACACACACACACACACACACACACACATATATGTGCATGCGGAGCGCCTTCGCGGAGATAGACGCAGGAAGAGGATGCCTCGCGCGCCGAGTCCTACACGGCAATGGGATGGGGTACGTCCCACGACTTCCTGGCCAGATCTATTTATGGCTGCTAACCAGAGCAACCGAAGAGAGAGAGAGAGAGAGAGAGAGAGAGAGAGGGGCAACGCGCGGCTTCATTGTCGTAGCAATTTATCATAAGTCCGCTGCCAGCTCCTGCCCGCGCGAATCGAGTCCAACCCGCTCCCTCCTCGCCTGCGTCGCGCGCCGAGCTACGCCGGATTCTACCAGAGCCCGCGCCCCTCTCGGCCTCCGTGCGCGCGTACGTGTGTGCGCGCGGACTTCCGTGAGTTACCGCTGAGCCACCACCCCCCCCCCCAACTCCCCGCCCGTCGCCCCAACCCGCCGTCCTGCTCTTCTCTCCGCTGTTTGCGCGTGCATGCCGAGACGCGCCGTAGTTCTTGGCGGCGGGTCGCGCGGGCACGGGGGCGGGATGGCGGTGTGTTAAAGTTTCTCCGGCGGTTGTTCACGCGGCACAGGGGTGGTGGTGGTGGTGGTGGGGGGGGGCAGCGGCGGCAGAAGCCGAGTGGATGATCGTGCCGCGGTCGTGGTTTTTAACGAGGGGTAGAGCGGCTCTTTACGAGGGGCGCAGAAAAACATAAATTCTGTACGCCTCATTTGTTTCTAAACGAAGCCTTCCGAACAGTTCGCAGTGTTCTTTATCGCTTGGAGACGGGAAATTTTTTTTTCATTAATTTCTGCATCGAATTTCGTAATTGAAAAACCGATAAATAAGAAACTTCGTATTTTCAAAAACTTTTATCCGAATAAAAGAACCGTGTAGGATTGGCTGATTCCTTTTGTGGAATTATTGATTCGTGCATTCCTGCTGGAAGCTCTGTAGCCATATAAATTCAATTGAAAGCGTAATATTTTTCCTAAAAACTTTGAACGTAAACGCAATTGGGACATAAATATTAATTTTACAAATAAGGATAAAATCGACGCACCAGAAATTAGATTAATAAACGAATTTTTCTAAGTATGGTTAATCGACCTATTAAAATGTAGTATGGACGTGCAATTTTTGTACAGCAAAGAAATACACGCCAATTCGCAATGATTTTTTCACTTAGCCGTTACTAGTACTCTTATACATTGCAGATTGTCGCTCTTTGTCTCACAATTTAGCTCGGCTATTCGTCTTCACCACTATTGTTTCGCGATTTCTTATTTCTCATTGAAGCGCAAATACACAGCGCTTAAACCATAAAACAACACCGTCCTCGGATCTCCCCACACTATGCATGTGTATGCGACGAGCCAGCGCGCGTAACAGCGCGAGATTTCGATGCAGATTGCTAGGCGGTGTTTATTTACCTCCTCGCTACGCGCTTGGCTCTGTGGGCTGCATTAAGCAGAAGCCCCGGAAGTTATTATCGTCCTGTTCCACCCGCGCGCCAGTTATATGCGGCACTCCTACGACGGCGCCTCCGGCGTGTACGATTGTGTGCGTAGAAAAGCAAAAAAAAAAAAAAAAAAAAAACGAAACAAAACAAAACCAGATAATGTTTTTGCTGCCAGGGATCGTAAAGTCGATTTATTAGGGGGATGGATGTATGTTTTTACACACGAGTGCGTATGTTATCCTTTTATCGATAAAACAGACGTATCCCGGTTTCGACCTGGTAAGTGGCTAAAAGCGGTATTGATCATACTTAGAGTGAGCTTATCTTGATCTCCGACTGGCTTGCCAACGTTGAGAAGCGTGTGGTGCTCGAACGCGAAGAATTTTAAACACCGATTCGCAGACTCTTTTGTTACCTTTTTAAGGAAAGAACCACTTTAAAACTTGATCGGGTTATTGCATACGTAAATTTAATTCCGACGACAGTAAGTACGAAATATTTATTTAACAAGTGAAAACTTGTACAATTAACAAAGACGTGATCATAGGTTTGGTATAAAATATGTAGAGAAAAATTCATATTCACTAACCTAAAACTCGATCTAATTACTATAGATAGATATACATGTATCTTTGGCCGGAACAATTTTTTCCATATATATTTGTATTTTTTTGACACATCGATATGAAGTTTTTCCTAATATTTATAATTTTCTGATTGATATAATTATAGGAAAGTTTAAAATGAAACCATTAATTACTTAATCTTTGTGAATTCTCATCTTTATGAAATATATTATCGAAAAAATTATATAACATTAACAATTGCAAATTGAGATTATCTTTAAAATATCAACTATTTAGAAGGAAATTGGCCGTAATTAGAAAAGAAGTACAAAATAATATGATATAATATATGCTTATTATAATAAACAATGGTATATATATATACACACCTTCATACCGTATTAAATCTGAGCATAAATCTATATGACATTCATATGAGGAAATAAAAAGTTTTTGATACTCAACTTGTCAAAAATGTCATCTCTTCTCTCTCTCACTCACTCTCTCTCTTTCTCCCTCTCTCAAACAGATATCGAGCATCGTCAATTTTACACTGAATTTCTGACATAACATTTGAGAAAAGTCTATAAAATAATATCGCGCTTATACCTGGGATCCGATGAGGCAGCGGGCATCCCTTCTCCCCCCCCCCCGAACGCCCCAACGCACGGAGTCAATGTATCTCGCGTTTTCGCCCCCTTCCTCCCTGCGCCACTGTATATTACCCGAAGCGCAAAGAGCGATCAAAGGAGAAGACGGATGCGATAAGGGGGGGGGGAGGAGAGCCGATAAAGCAAGGATGTACGCTTCAAGGATGATCGTCCCTGCTTCCCCACCCCTCCGTTGGCGGAAACAGAGACGAGCGAATCCCGACGCCACCGAGTCGAGCGCGCGATACACGCGCGTGCGCGCACGCGCACACGGATGCACAGACACAGCGCGCTCGAACACTCGTAGAATTTCCCCGGGCGGATGCTGCTGTATATAAGTCCGGTTTTACGACGTCGATCCCCGCGCCCGCGCCCGCGCTACGGCGGATCGAGAGGCGCGTGATCGAGGGTAACAAAAAAAAAAGGAGGAGGATAGCCCGCAGGTACATGGAGCTGCGGCGGTCTCTGCCCCCCCCCCACCTTCTATTTTTTCGCTTCCACGGCTTTATACGACCCCGCGGAGCGCGGCTGCGTTCGTTCCTTTTACGATCGCCACCGCCGCCGCCACGTCCCGAGTCCAGATTCTGGGCGCTGTATCAGGAGATTGGGAAGGGGAGAGAGAGAGAGAGAGAGAGAGAGAGAGAGATAGGGAGAAAGCGATATTGAGTGGGTGAGGCGCCGTTGCGACGCGTATCGGTCAGGGTGATGGGAGGGGCACGGCACAAGTTTTTGTTCTTCGCGCGTAAAAATTCGAGGTGGGTGCTGCGCAGTCATCCCTCTTCCCCCCTCTCTTTGTCCATGCGACTGCGCATATTTATTCGAAAGTCATCGTTTCTGAGTTTTGTGACAAGTTTTTCTGGGGTAAATATCTCTCCCTCCCTCTCTCTTTCTCTCTCTCTCTCTCTCTCTGTCTGTTGCTCCCCCTCCCTCACTTTTTATCTATCTTCTTTTATTCTATCTCCTCCCCTCACTTTCTCTACTCACGATCAACCTTTCTTTTTATTTTCGTTCTTATTCCTGTACTTACGGGGTCGAAACATATTGCCATCCATAAACAAATCGTACTGGACAAATCCAACTGGAATTATTGAAAACAAATTTAAATTACGAATGATGAAATATTTTTAATAAAATTCTTGTTTTTTTTTTCTAAAATAATTGAAATTAACAATATGCCTATAGGATGATATAATGAATGCACAATAAACACCATAGATAATATAGACTTGCCCTTTAATCTTCGCTCCAGCAAGGTAGAAAACGCAGATTTCCCGAGACGTTTCTCGATTCACGGCATTTTTGACCCTCGTGTACAAGCCTCCTTTAAGGGGCTTTCCATTAGTTTTTATTTTGTATTGAACAATTGACGATTTCGAAAATTCTAAGATTTTCAGGTTACTAATTTTGAACGAAATATAATATTTTCGAACATTGTCACGTATTTAATAGATTATCTCTCTTTAATATTATAGTTAGTGGTCACTTAATTTTAAATATATAGTACGACCTAAATACTACTTTAACACGAAATTCTAACACACTAATTATATATTTCTACATATTGTCGACAAGATAAAGTCATTTACATTTTTCCGTATAAAAAGTGTCAATGGTTATATTAATTTGAACTATTGTTAATTATAGTATTTATTTTAAAATTTATTACTTATCAATATTAAAAATTATTTTGTATCCCTTTCAAATCTATTTATAATTATTCTATATTAAATTCTATACGGTACTGATTATTACTCATTATTAAAAAACCTGCATTATAATGTATACAGTATAAGTTTTAAAATTTAACATTGGATGAATGTTACAAACTTTACATTTTATAAGGAACGTGAACGTATGTGAATCGATTTTATTGGCTTTGATATATATATATATTCATATTTTCTCCTGTATCCAATAGCATATTATCCAAAGGACACAACAGAAAAATAAATCTGCATTTATTAAATTCTATTGAACGCACGCGCCACCTCAATACTTTCAGTCGAAAATAATTTTAACTATATTTTAAACCTGGACATGCGAATAGGCGTTAAAAAACTAATAATAAATAAATCTACGTCAATCCATCCAACAGATGGAGAGAGAGAGAGAGAGAGAGAGAGAGAGAGAATGGGGAGGAGGAAAGAGAGAAAGCACGCGATTCTGTACAAAAACGTTCGCGCGCGCAGCGAATAATTCGATTTACTTTGGTGTTCGTAACGAATTTCCAAACTGCGGCTGAAACGCGAAAGCGGGGCGGAGGGGGCGCCCCCTCCGTCGTTTATAAAATCCAGCCGAATTCGGCGCGCGCACGCTGCCTTCGAAAACAATATCCAGCAGCTAATAAATATAATTGTTCGACTAGGCGAGATGGGGAAAGGTAGGGCCCGAGGGTCGTTCTAACCACGGGGAATAAATCAAGTGGATTTTTTTTACTTTTTTCGTTTTCTTTTTTCTTTTTTTTTTTTTTCTTTTTTTAACAATCGTCTCACTGTTTCGGCACTCGGGTGCAGGCGCTTCAAATGCAGGATCGCGCTCGAATTTGAAATCCTGGTAGTAACGAACTTTCGTCGTCGGGAGCAAATAGCCGACAATTAAGAGCCTGAAACGTTTCCCTTTTGTTCTTCAAATCTATGTTTGTCTATCGGAAAATGATAGATGTAAAATTTTTTTAAAATCTCTCAACGCTGGATAAAGTTTTCGTGAAGAATGATAATTGAAATAAAAGTTTTGGTTGAAACTAGGTAAATGCGTTAATTAATTTAAAGTCTAAATGTGTTTTTTCATTAATTGTTTTTCCTTATCCGAATAAAAAGATTGATAAGGATTTAATTCTATTAAATTTAAATTTAAAAAATTAATGAATAACTTTTCAATGCTGAAGTCCATTACAATAATTAATTTTAATTAGAATCTGTTAATAACAATAAATAAATATATATGCATTGTGAAAATTACAAACTATAAACAGGGAATATTTTCATTTACTTTTATAGATTCGTTAAAATAGAACTTCTCCACTAAAAATCGTTCAAACTCCTTTCTTTTTAACAATTCAAACGACTTTATAATTAAAGAAAACAAAATTCAGGCTTCTTTTACTTAAAGGTTCCCAAGTACCAATCCTACTCTACGTTTCATTTTCTTCATGTAGTTCCTCCGTAAAAGATCAACATAGAGTTTTGAGCAAATTATATGTACATATATATATATATATATATATATATATATATATATATATATATATATATATATATATAGATCTTTGTAAAACTTTTGATGGATTCGTAATAAGTGCAAAATTATTTCAAACTCATTCCACTTCTTTCTACGCTTGCTGCGATATGGGTAAAATTTCCATTACGGCCATCTGCTAGCTATAAACAGATCCTACTGAAGTATATTCGCCCTGCGATGCGTGCGAAGTCGATGCACCTCCGTGGCCTACATAACTTTTTCAGCCGCTTAAATGCCGAATGTATAGATATATAGATTAAAGTACGAACGATCACGGGGGGGGGAGGGAAAGTTAATCAAAAACTTTTTCCGGGAGAGAGTATTATATACATATAGCACGGCAATTCGGACGGTGTGGCGCCGGGTGGGGGGGGCGGGAGAAAGAAAATTACGAAAGTATATGAAGGCGAGCTTCGCGACAAAGTCCCGGATCCATCGATGAGCGGGCGCTCGTGGCGGGCTCTGTATAAATATCGGGCGATCAGCTAGAAGTCGAGCGAGGAGGAAGAAAATTGCTTCTGCGTTGATTCGGGTAAAGAGGGAAACAAAGAGAGAGAAGAGAGAGAGAGAGAGAGAGAGAGAGAGAGAGAGAGAGAGAGAGAGAGAGAGAGAGATACGGAGAGGCGGGCAGAAAGAGGAGGAAGGGCTGCCGGAAAATGGTCAGAATTACCTTGTGACCGAACGAGTCGCTGTAAAACAATGAATTCTTTTTTTGCTATTCAAGCTCTATTTCCGGTGGCTTGGATATTCTGGCCTGTTTAAACTTTGTACAAGAATCGTTTTTTACTGCAAATCTCGAGAATGTTTAAAGATGGATTCATTCTGTTCATTAGCATTACAGAACTCTTTTGGCAAAATTTATAACGACACATATATTTGATATTTTGGTAACGTGTCAATGGATATCGAAGACAAAACACGTCGTTTATATTATTAGCCTGACATCTTGTAACAAAGTTTTGTATTGCCCGATGTTGAATAATCGAATCACGATCTATATATTCTCTAAAAGTAACATTAGCATTTAATCCGAAGTGATTGTTCAGTTGAAATTCCAATCGATCTGCGCTTTGTCAAACGGACGCTGACGGATTTTAAAGTTTCACGGGAAATTACCGAAAGCAAAAGTGTTTCCTTGTGTTTCAATTAAGTTCAAAAGCCGCGCGGTTTCAAACTCTCGAATGAACGGCGCTCGCGCAATATCGTTAGAAATTTATCGCGCCACGCGGGCTCTCGCCTCGCGCCGAGAACAAAAGACCCCGCGTACGCATAATTTGCGGTGAAATTATAATAAACGTATTTTATCTCTGCACCGAAAATGAGCGATTGGTAATCGAAAATTAATCCAAAAATCGGCGAGAGTTATATTAATAAAATAGAGTTGAATAAAACAATTCCATGCGTGGGTGAAAAGTAAGGACAAATTATTGGAGATGAAAAGTACATTGCAATACTAAGTAGGAAATGACGAGAAATAACAAAAGTTAGAAATTGTTAAATAAAGAAAATGAGACGCATAATAAACTAAACAGTATTTTTATAGACTTTACAGTCTTTACAAAATCGTTTTATGACAATGATATAATCAGACTATGCTTGTTTATAATTATCCCCGTGGAATCCGAAATAGAAATATACAATACTGATAAAAAATAAAACAGTATAAAAGTAATGGATAGTAGAATGTTACAAATAAAGCCGATTAAATCAATGTTACGATGTGTATATTTTTCGTTTCTAACTGATTGATATTGCAGTCGTCCATTTGCATACATTAGGCTCAAAACTGTAAAAGCCCAGGGCAGGTTTGTCCGCGAAGGAAATAAGCGGCAAAAATTTGTAAATAAGCCGCTTTTCGAATATCCTCTTGCGCCGATTATCCGCAAAACTTGGCTAATTCCTGATATTGGCCGATCGGCCATTACACGTTCTCGTCGATCCGCTGCGTATTACATCTCCGAATGAATCTCGGCATAAAAGCACTGGAAAAAAAAAAGTGACGAACACCTCGGCAGCTACCACCAGCGGGCGGGAGCAGCGGCGAGATTATTTTTGACTAGACTCACAGGCGGCAGGCCGTTCGGGCCGTTCGTTTGTCCCCTGCGCATTGTGCAGCCGCAACGCTGAACACCCAGCGATAGGCAGCGGAAAAATAGCAGCGATCGCGTGTGCGCCCCCCCCCCTCGCGATTCGCTACTGCTCCGCTTAATAATCCGGCCTGTCAATATTGAAAAAAAGCCCATCCCCTTCCCTACCCTTCCCCCACGCGTGGCTCGGGAGCTGTGCCCAGAATTCGATTTGCCGCATTGTCGGGGCGGGCGCTCGCACCTGAGCCAGAAAGGGATTTGCTACTGGCTAGTGTGAGAGACGAAAAGAGCGAGGAGCAAGGAAAGGAGAGGCATTGAGAGGGGTAGGTGGTCAGGGGCAGAGGAAGCAAAAACCACCAGGGAAAACGAGGAAAAAAGTTAAATGTTGGAAGGAACGAGACACGCACAGAGATAGAGAGAGAGAGAGAGGGGGAGAGAGAGAGAGAGAGAGAGAGATGTAGAACGAATGTAATGGCATTTCCGAGAGAGTACCAGAATTCATTTAACACAATGCATGTACTAATGACATTTCGAAACGTTTTTTTTTTTGAGCTTTTTTGGTCTCTTTTACTCTTGGACTTTCTAGCAATTTGTTATTCCTGACAAATGAGTAGGGCAGCATAAAAGCATCACTTGTGCTTGTATTCTATCATCCGGATTTTCTAAGGCGTAATTAACTATTAGCCGATATAATTTTTTACAAGTATCCTTAGAAAGAGAAATTTTCGACGTTCTAATTAATTCTAATAATGGAGAAAAATTTCAAGTTCTAATTAATCTAAGGCTATACTTACTAATTGGCAAAAAATATCAATTAAAATAGAACGGTCCTCTGAACTAAGTTATACATTCTCAAGCACTTCAACATTTTATAATAAAGGTTACGTTACGGAATGATTTAAATGATGTAATTACCAACGGAAGTACCCTCTGAGAAAGATTAATAACGCACTTGACATGACTTCGTTACTATTTTAATTTTACATTCAATATTAAATTAGCGTATGTACTTAAAGATAAATGCCATACCTAATAAAATAGCAATTTGTTTTAGTAGAGCTCAGAGAGAAGAAAAAATCCTATCACTTTGAATTTAAATTTATTACCGATGAATTATTAAAAATACTCGAGTGTTATTAGTCAAGATATTAGATGCCAGTTTCATGATAAATGATAACGGATATAATTTCAAGTTCTATGAAAGAAAAAGCTTCGAGTTCAATCGGTAATCGATAAATCAATAATGCAGCTCAGATAATAATTATGTTTAACTCGAGACTTCCTAATCTGGCCTATAAGAGACGAATTGTCGAGAGATCTCTAGAAAACACAAATTTTCAACAATGTCTCCGAAAGCTGTATTAGATTTTACTCTTTAATCTCATGGCACACAGTTTTTTTTTTCTACTCGCTCCTTTCTATACAAAAAAAATAAGACGAGAGACGAGGATGGAATTCCGCAACGCTTCTTCACTTATAAGCAAAGCTCAGGGCTCAACCGGCACGACGGAGAGCTGGAAAGCTTGGTGCTCTTCGGGGAGGTCGGGTATGCCACGCCCTGCGGACCTTCGTCTTCCTTTCATGCTCAAAACCTAAATCAGCCGAGATAACAGTAATTTTTCAATTTTTCATGTAACCAGGGACGATATTGAAAAAGTGCTCGGAAAATTAACGCGACAGATTGATAATATATAATACGTTCAATGCGGCATATAGGAAAGTGGAATTCTTCGCTAATTCATTGCTTCTTGATTTAAAATACGTTGATTTTGAAGAAATTTTAATGATATCCATGTCATGGCGTTTGTTCCTGTTTTATTATTTTTTTAACTAGTTAATGTAGTATAATAATCGATTATATTTATGACGAAAAGATATTAATAATTAGTAGTAATAATTATAATATCCCTATTAAAGCATTTTTACAAAATTCTACTCTATTACTATTGAGCAAGTCCGACCGGGGGAGGGAGAGCGAGAACCAAATCCGTACCTCACAGTCGATTCCCCTACCGTCAGTGTTCGAGTTTGCGCAAAAGTAAGAGAAGCGTGATCTCTCGAGCGAAAGAAAGTGAGAGAGAGAGAGAGAGAGAGAGAGAGAGAGAGAGAGAGAGAGAGAGAAAGAAAGAGAAACTACGCTCGAATACCCCCATCAACCTCGACCGTCTCTACCATCTACGGCTTATATACGTTCGTAGTATAACCGATGGCCATATAAGAACTCGGACCACACCCGAAAAGCATGCCTGCTCTCTCTCTCTCTCTCTCTCTCTCTCTCTCTCTCTTTCTCTCTCGCTATACCGACAAAAGTTCGCCCATAACCGTTACTCATTCCGTTACGAGGTTATATGGGCTAGCGATCCGCCGTATATGTCCACCTACCCTCCCCTACGTGTTTCTCACCTTTCGCAACTAATTTAACGCTATATAAGACACGGGCAGGGCCTCTTATACACTAACTTCGCACTCGTCCCGGGACTAATGGATCTATACGCGGTTCCTCGCTGGGGGCAGTATTTTTCCTCCCATCCTTCTTAATGCTCCCTCCCTCTGCCGGCATGATTTGTGCGCGACGCGCCCGACCGGACCCGGACCGTATCTACTAGCGAGATCGTCGTCTCTTCTCTCAAACTCCGCTAGCCTTCGCTGGAAGGCAATCGAATTCCGTTGTTCTGTACTTGAGCACAATGAATCTTTTTGACAGCGAGAAATACCAATTATTGTTTTACGTTCAGTAAATATAGATAGCAAATAAATAACTGAGATTTAAATGGTATAATACACTTTCAATGTATATTGAATATGTGCACTCGAGGATAAAACAAATGGAAATAGTGGATTTATAATTAATACATATTTATTTTGAATTATAAAAATATTTACAATATAACTAATGGATGAATTTTAAAACAATCTTTAAACATGGTAGTATCTCATCGATTCTTATTTCATTTAAAAATCTAATGGTTTTTTTTTATAATTAAGTAAGTATAGATCCATGATTAAAATATTACATATCTAAAAGGTAATTTTTTGTCAAAAGTAAGGCTTTCAAGTTAAAAAAACAGATTATGAAAGACCAGAGAGAAATTGATATAATCCATCGCATAAATTATAAACGAGCAAGAGAGAATAATAAGGCATGTTGAATTGTAATTATATTTCTTGCTATATCGGAAAGTTATACGTCCTATGAATAAAAGATTTACGAAAGGATGAAATGAACACATTCGGAAAATAAGTGACTTATGCTGAAATAGCTTATTAGAAGAAATAATGCGAAGAAGATTCAATTCGTTCAAGATCGACGCTTCATTCATTTTGTCGACTAATACAATTTTTTTCAATTTGGAGATAAAAATTTGAAAACATTAATTATATGATCCAATTTTAAATTATACGGAATCCAATCGTGTTTAAGACTAAGCGTTTCAATCATAATGCGGATAAGAGCCAATATTCAAATAAATGGCGTGAACTGTCTGTTCCCCCGCTCGACCGGATCAATCCCCTTCCCCTTACGACCTAATTAGCCACATCGGTCCAAATACCTCGAATACGTGCTCGAGAACCCTGGGCGACGGTCCCTTCTTTCCCACCTCAATCGCCAGCTCTCGTCCTTTCTCAGTCGACGACCCGCATATATATGTAGGATTATCCTCCCCCCCCCCCATCGATCGCAGAAGGAGAGGATCTCGGAGAGCGTCTTCGCTCGAATCGTTCTCCAGTCTAGATTAAATACAGGGACGGAGGAGGACGGGGGTCGACCGCAAACTCATCAGAAAATTTGGTACGACGACGCGCGGCTCGCTCGGGTAACCGGCCAATTTCCAAGCTTCCGTATTAATTACTCCTTTTTCATGAATATACAAATATATATATATCCGAGGATCATCGGCTTTAATGAAGTATTCGTGGATCTTCGGTTTTCATTGGGTTTCCTACGATGGTATACTTTATAGATATTTCGGAATGATTCATGGATTTCAATTGTCTGATTTGAATGGCCTTCTACGTTTTGTAAATAAACATTGTATAATGTAAACAGTCGAACCAAAGTAGTTATAGACTTTTTGAAAAATAACAATCTCGGCAATATTGACTTTTGAAATATTAAGTTCCTTCGTTTTTAATAACGAGAGAATGCTTATATCATATCTAAAACTAAAATTGGAGTTTGAATAGGAATGCGTGTTCGGCGTGGAAAGTAATAAATTCAAAGGTAATATAATCTTTATTCGAAAAACCGCGTGGCATAAAAAACATCCCCTCAGTGAGTGGTGGAAAAAGCCTAAAGTATACGGAATAGTGAAAATAACAATGCACGTATATATGGTAAACTAACACGCAATATTTCGATACGTGTCGGTCGACTTATAAAATACACAGATCGCACTCACTATAGGAAAAAATACATTACAATATGGATATTTCCAACGCAATGAGATGCTGCCACAAGTAGCGCTCGTATGGCAAGCGAGGTCGAAAGGGCGAGGAACGTTCCGCGATGTATCTCCTGCTCCGCGTCGCGGTCCTGACCTCTCAGGAACGGATTCAGCCCTCAACGCGAAACACGGACACCGGGCACAATGTGGTACACGGGAGTTTCCTCGGAGATTCGCGCCGCGAAATCTCTCCGGAGGCAAGCACTCCGTCCCGCGGATGCTTAACACAGAATAATAACACACGCTAAAATATCAATCGACGCGGGATAATAAATATGATTAATACTATGAAGATATGAAAATTATTAACAAAAACTACAATGATAATGTTATGTATGACTACACGCGACAATCTTCGAGAAGAACTACTACGCGTCGATGATCGACAAAGAACGAATGCTATTTTCCACATTAGCTGTCCCACAGTCAAAGTACCACGAAAAGGGTCGGAGGGAGGGGTATTACTTGGACTTCGGATAAATCCGCCTTACACAGAATGATACCTGCCCTTACGATCAAAGGAGCACCTATAGTTATTCGGAAATTGGCACAATACGACGCGCGTTGACCGTAGTAAACTTTGAGCGTGCCGGTAAGTAGAATGAGGAACGAAAGTCTTACTTTTGGTCATTTACACGCGATCGGACGTTAGACAGTATCGTGCGAACAGAGAATATGAACGAAAGTATTTCCCGTTGCTGTCTTCAACTTTATTCATGAAAGTGTAGGATATATCCGTATACGCAGTACTTGTTTATCCGTATATTGTTAATTCGTCTAGATCTTTGCAATTTTATAAATCTGTTATGGTAAACATTAATAAATGCAATATATTTTTATCGCGACTTGGCCGCATAGTATTGTCTGTTTAATTATTTGGTATTATTGTTCTTATACATTATATCCTAAACTATCTTCAATAATATATAATATTATATAAGATTTTATATAATAATATGTAACAATAAGATGATAAATTGAATCTACCTTTCTAAATCAACCGACGGATATCAAGCGAATACTTATACAAGTGGAAGACATTTTCTTACTCTGAAGATTTAATTTCGAGTTCCGTCCCAGGCCGGGACCGAGCTGTTGAAAAACAAAAAATTTAATATTCCACTTCGTGCGCTCCGTCTCGCCTTGAAAAAGATCCTTGGGATCGGACTTCTCCCCCCTCCCCCCTTTCCCAGACTCCTTTCTGGTGCCAGAGGTAATTGTATTCCGAGCGCGAAATAAGCCCAATAGCCTTATAGCTCTCCTTTCGCTCGACCGAAGAGCTCGACGAGGGCGCATCTGCAGCTATATAAGACGATTCGTTTTCCGCGCTCGGCGTAAGAGATTTTCCCCCCTCGGCCCCGCCGGTGCGCGTCTCCTTCGCCCGTCCCAAGCGGGATCGTCGGGACCTGGAACTTTGACGCGGTCTCGCCGTCGTGTCGGAAAGCGAGGAAGAGAGACGAGGCGAGACACGGGCTTGAGAAAGAAAGAGAGCGAACTCGCGCACGACAGAAGGATAGCCGGGATAGAACGGCGAAGTCGAATTCTCGACTGTACGGTTCCTTTGGCGAAGGCGGTAGACGTGTCCGAGCATACGTATACACGTACTACTGCCAACTACGATCGCTGCAGAAAGCCGCGCCCTTTCCATCAGGGCACGCTCGCCAATGATTTCTTTTCAACCCAATCCCCGCGAATATCGTGCAGGGGCATGAAAGCATTGTTAGAAATTAAAAGCGAACGAAGATAAGTTGACCAAAAAAAAAAAAAAATATTTTAAAGCTCCGCTTAAGCTTTAAACGACGGGTTGGGGATTACTTTTAGCCCGTACAACGTAACGTTTCGGATTTTTTTGGTCTTTCGAATTTTTTTCTTTTTTTTTTTGCAACGGGATAAAAAATTCTGAAACGGAAGGAAATACGAAATGGGTAAAATTCTTCCAAAATTATGTCGGCGGCTCTTCGTAATTTGTGGCTTTTTCAAGAATTCATGAAGGCTTTTAATGTTAAATTACGCCAGAGAAACGGCACGGCTGGATTAAATGTAAAATGAATGTCTCGCTTTTAGAAACTCTAAAAGTCCATGGAAATAAGATTAATCGCAATTATAGACAACGATAATTCTATTAATTCAACGTAATTAAAATTCGTAATTAAAAAATCGACAAATTTTGGACAAATTGTCTGATTTTATTCGAGAGTACTTCGTAGTTTAAACGAGACATCCATGGGTGTCGTCCGAATATCAATTTCGCATCATCTTAAAAATCCGATGCAACGAAATATCGAGAATCCGGCGGAGCATTCGCAATAAATAAATCATAAATGACAGACTGACTTTTTTTACGGCAATCCGCGACTGCAATCGTCATTTCCTCCCCCGCGGGAGAAAAAAATATCTCGCTGCTCTCCACGCGCGTACAATCGTAACTCGCGCAAACTCTCGATACAGCTCCACCGGCCATAAAACTCAGCATAAGTCCGGTCGAGCGAGCGACCGCGCCTTCGACCGAGCTTTCGACGGTGGCGGGTGGCGCGTTGCCGGATGATGCCACGGGGGGGCGGGGCAAAATGTTCCTCGAGAAATCGCCTTCCGGGACCTTTCGAAAGAGAGCGATGGCGAGTAAGAGAAAGCGCGAGAGAGAGAGAGAGAGAGAGAGAAAGAGGCAGCTCGAGTGGAAGTAAGGCTAAATTACGAGCGCAATCAGGCGAATGCGAGGCGGTCGTGCACACACGCATGCAGACGCGTACGTATAGGACGTGAAAATAGGTGTAGAAAGAGTAAAAAGTTTCGCGAAGATCTTTTAGGAGTAGATCCTCTCTCGATGCGAGAGACGAATAGTTCTCGGCTCCTGCTGCCCTCGCGCTCGCGCGCTGTCGATGTCAAAAAGTCACCGAGATTGGCCGTAAGACGCCGGCGTGTCGCCTTATCGTATTAAGCTTTTGAGTCCGATCATGAGCTGCTTTTGCAAAGTTGGATGGTGCTGAGAAAAATCTCAGAATTTTAGCGAAACATAACAATACGTCGCGCAAGTAATAGGTCACGTTCTTTAAATTACCTGCATTAATTTTTTTCTTACACCGTACCTAACGCATTTTTATTACATCGTGCCGAACGGTCAATAATGAAAGAATTTTCCAAATTCTCTTTTTAACGGATATTAGTTATTGGCACGTGGTACCGAGGGCAGCGCTAGCGCAATAACCCAAGAATAACTGTCGAACTTTAAATTGAAGATCCGAAACTTTTAATTTGTTTTTCACAAGTCGTTACGCTATGATTCGCTCGCCGAGGTTACCTCGCAAGAGTTTCTAAAATATATAGATTATATAGACCGAAATTTTCAAATGGTCATTTCGTAAACGTCGTATCTCACTGAGATCGCGCGGAAAGTTTTTCATTAAAAAGCGGAGTATGCTTTTTCAACTCAATACTTTCTCCGTATAAATATCGAAAAAAATATTCGAGCGCGAGGAGGGGGCGTTCACTGGAATCCCATATTGTTGAAGCTCGCTTTCGGAATTTCGAAGGATAATCCGATATTATTCGGCAGGGTATAGGGATCAACGGCTTCGTGCAGCATTATATGATTTGCAGAATATTATAATTTTTACTCCATTGAAAAAAAAATTCCATTTAAATAATCAAGAAAACGTTGTCATTATCTACATTCGATGTCGATATAATTACACAAGGACCTAATAATGCATATTGCGTATATACGCGCAGCTGCGCATCCAGTGACTAATTGCGAGTCCCCCCCCCCCCGCCTTCTGCGCACACATATACGGAACGCATATTCCGATTTACTCTCACATCGGTGACCGCGCAATTCCAAAGTGCGCCAGCCGCTCGCAGAGACACGGAGGAGCGCACTCGTACACGCACGCGCACACACACACACACACACACCTACACACGCAATTAATCCCTTACCGTGGTTCGTTGCCTTCGCAAAGCCTCAAGTATTTAGTAGATTAAATTTGCCGCGGCGGCGCTTGGGCGGTTGGGCGTGCTGCAGTTAAGCCAAGAATTTCCGTCTATCGCCGCTCGCCAGCACCCCGCGCCTCGCCGCAGGGTCTCCGGATAACGAGAAAAATTTGACAGAGGACGGATTTATAGCGGAGCTGGCTTTTTTTCCCCGCCCGCGTCCTCGTCCTTCCCCTCGTCCTCGCTGAGGCAAGGGATGAAGAGTTGCGCGGGTCTGAACGTTGCTGGAGCTCGGCAAAGGGCAAAACCTTAATTTTCGGCGATATGTTTTTTTTTTTTGTTTTTTTTTTCATGTATCGATCGAAAGTTTTTATAGTTTTTTTTTTCGTAGGGCAGAGGGAGTCGGAGGTACGGAAAATCTTTCGAAGCCGATTAATGGGGCGATGAATTTTCGCGTATACGAGCGGAACGGTGCGCTAAGCTCTCTTTTTTTTATTGGGGTAACAATAGCAGGAATAATTTTCGTAATGCTCTCATTAATTTTAATTAGAAATCGATTGCTTTAATTCTTGAAAACTTTCTCGGATAAATTGAGATTTGGGTAAAACAATGAATGATTTTTCATTGATTCTTGACGATATTATTACCTTTCGCATTGATTTAAGTCTCGAATTGTTTTGATCAGTTTCAAAATAAACAATTAAGAAAAATATAAAAGTGTATTAACATATAATATATGGATACTTACAAGCTTATAAATGAAGGAGAGAGAAGCATAGATAATAAGAAAAACATTCAAAACGCTGTAGTAAACGTTACGTCACATTTTGTTCAAATACCTTTTCTAAATTCCATTCTTTACCCTTTTCTCATTTCTATAATATTTTGTGTTTTTCTGTATCTATATATACAACCACTGATTTTTGATTCCATTTTCTAAAAATTGGATGTTTTTCAATAGTTTTTTTTTTCAGAAAGCGTGGACTTGGTTTTAAAATAGAAGATTCGATTCTGACATTATAAGATATGATTTTATTCGGATATATATCTTGAAAATAGCAAAGAACTTGCAGTAGAATAAAATTGAAATTCTTTACTTTACTATATTTACTTACAATCAGATATTATGCCATAGTAATTTTCAATTCACCAGAGACAAAAAATTAAAAACCATCAGGGAAAAAATTACCCATCTCGAAGACATGAGAATAATATAAGCCGTTATCTTATCAAACACATAAATCGCACCTTCCCTATCCGCCACGCCTCTTATCTATATTCACAGCATTCTCCCCATCCTCTCTGGCGAGATTACCGCTCCTCTCGCCGTTCGTACGACTCGCTCCAAACGATACGTATTTCTCGATCTTGAAGCAAATTCAACGAGGGACGCCTCGCGGTATACAGCGGGCGCGACGCCGCGGCCCTGCGATCGATATTTCACGCGGATAACCCGAGGTCGTCATCCGTAACGCCGGCCCCTAACCAAGAAATTATACCGTACCTGACTGTATACAGGAAGAGACTTCGCTTTCTCTCTCTCTCTCTCTCTCTCTCTCTCTCTCTCTCTCTCTCTCCCCGTATGAGTTATTACCGTCTTTCAAGGTGCGAGGAGGGGATGAGGCTAAAATAAGCCCTCGATTATAGCAGCGGTCCGCGCGCTACGACCGCGTAAGATGCCGCGCGTCTTGGGTGGGGGGGGGGGGCTGCTCCCTGCCGCTCGAACACACGAGATGAATATAATGCACGCGCGGCGTCGCGGCGCGCCTCTTTCGTGCGGCTGGTCGATAGAGCCCGATGATTTCTTTTTTTCTTCCTCTCTTTTCACTTTGCCCCTCGCCCTCGCCCTCCCCCCACCCGCCAACGCCACCGCCGCCATTGCCGCCGCATCCCCCGTGCTTCCTTATTTATTTTTAACGAACTTCCGCCCGTCTTTTATGCGCTCGCTTCCTCCTCGTTATTTTGCATGCAATTGTGTCCGAGGCGAGAACGAGGAATCGGTTAATTGCGCGAGTAAATGCATTATATCATGTGATTGTTATTTTTTTTCTTCAACTGTTCAATGTATGATTATAAATTCCTGTTTTATTCCGATATCACAGTAGGAATAATTGAAAATTCTTCAATGTGTAAAAATCAACTATGTAGTCCTGATTTTTGTAATTATTCATTATAATTAAAATCTATTATATATCTCTATAAATGAAAAAAATACGATTAATGAATTAAATTAACGAAGTAAAACTTATTTGAACAAGAAAATTTGCAGAAAAATCAATTGAATATACGATACTTGATAAAATGAACCTTTCATCCATGTAAATAGACGAATATTATTTTTTGTGCATACAGATCCGACTTATCAGTTTGAAAGATTTACTTTCAACATTAATCATTAATACGTTATTTATTAATTTTTAAAGTAAAATAAGCATTTAATGTCACAGATATTTATAAAATTAATATATTACGATACAAAAAATAATTTTTTTAATCATAAAACTATCAGAGAGGCCATAATCTAGACTGGCCCTTAAATAAGAATTAATTAAAATAAATTATAATTGAAAAGCCGCTCGGATAATGTAAAGTACCTCTCGTTCAATTTTCTCTTTAGTACACTTTAAATTCTAATTACGGTTACGTTAGAAATATTACCAGATTATGTACATTAAAATTTCTCTTTAAAATGTTACGAATCGATCAATTTCCCGAGCGCTCGTTCTCATCGGCGTTTTTTTTTTCACGCACTTTCAAAATCATCCGAGGATAAATGGAGATGGAGGAAGATTCTCTTCAAAACGAGAGCCCTCGTGTATGGACTAAAAAACTCTCCCACTTGCTATGAAGCTTCAATGGGTTCTTGAAAATAAACCTGTCCGAAGCTTCTCGTAGATTTTGCGCTCGTTCTAGTGACTTCGATATTTACCGGATAAGGGCGTATATCGGTGGGCGGTCAATATATATATATACGCTTGTTCTTCACTTTCGGCAATTCCTCTTCTCTCGTTCCTCTTTTTTCGACTCCTTAACTATCTTCATTATTTTCATCTATCTACTCTCTTTTTATCTCTCATTCTCTTTCTCTTTCGCTCTTCCTTTTATTCTTCAGCTTTCTGCTGATTTCGAGCTCTTTTCCGCTCCCGCACGTATCGCTCCTTATTTTCTCCATCTCTGCTACCTCCTATTTTTTTGTTTTTTCACTTTGCCAACTTTTTTCCCGGACGCCTCGCTCGACCTTTCGTACCCTGCCTCATCCTTTTTTTCGCGGCGACAAACGAAGTTGAAAAACGATAAAAGGTGTGCAGCTGCGCCCGAGGCTGACTCTGGCTCTCTCTCTCTCTCTCTCTCTCTCTCTCTCTCTCGCTCTCGTCCCTCGTCTTTCCCATTCTTCCTTTCTAGGCTTTTGTCCTCTTGTTCCCTCCCTTTTCTCTAATTCTACGCACGCTTTGCCCTTGCCTGCCACCTCATGCGGAGGGCCAACAATGCTTCTTTCTGTTATTTTAACTTTGATCATCCAAAATGTACATAGAATTCGGAAAATAAGAGAGCAAGGGCGGAAAGAGGATGTAAAGCAGAATCCGTTTATTCAAGTTTTTTGAAAAACTTAAAGCTGAAATATTGGCTAAAGTTTGGAAGTTCTGTTCCATCGCTCGAGTCGAAAAAGACATTCTACAATCGCTCATGGAACACGTGAAAACAATACGATTGCGAATCGTGCGATATTAACTTGCGGTCGTTTGAAATTATAAAAGCATCGAGACTAATCTCGTTAAAGAACGAAATATCCGATAGGTATTTTCCAAATAAAAAAGACATACGTCAGTTGAAGGCTTTTTTCCTAACTTTTTCTTTAATTTAATATAATCTTTAATTTAATTCAACAAATGCACCTCGGTTGTTCTAAGGATAACATACGAGTTGTAAAAACTTTGCGACTCAACACACTCGAGTATTGTTGTCATTTGTGCAGTAGTGGTAAAGATGGCCTCTAAATAAATAATAACGAAGATCTGTCTTTTACACGACAGTAATACACGTACTGATATATACGTCAACTAACTCGTAATCGAGATATTCATAGATATCACGGAACTGAGAAAGTTCGCGATTGTGTCATTTAATCTATTAACTACCATGGTTTTACGCTGCTAAACCATACAATAATTCTTAGATACACCTTTTAGTATGTATATAAATGGGAATAAAACGCTATACTACCTTATCCATTCGCGTCTCGTTAATCAGTTACTATCGGTATCAGCCCGCGTCTAATATTTCATACACATACTATCAACACTTTATTGCAATATTTTTTACGCACCCTCGGTAATCCCTTTAAGCTTAAAGCTAACCACGCGTTAAAGACGCCAAAGCTGACAAAGCCATTATTTTTACCCATTATCACGACCACTGCCCGTTTTACACACATTCGCCTTAATTCCATTATCAAGCGCTGGCTACGATGCCCGACGGAAAACCGATGTAACCAACCTCCGCGCTCTAACTCTCTCTCTATCTCTCTCTCTCTCTCTCTCTGCTTTTACAGCAAACACAGCGATAAGAATGGCGAACCCCCCCCCCCGCCTCCTCCTTCCCCATCCCTCGCTCACTTTTGCGATTCTTCGCCGGAGCGGGCGCGGCGCAGCGGCGCGGCTCTCGTAAATTTTCCCCTCGCAAGTTTCCAATTGCACGGATCGCCGCGAACGGGTCGTTCCCTGCGTAGGAAGCGGAGCTCGCAAATAATCAGGGCTCGATAAAGAGAATCGCAGAGCCGAATGGATTGCGATTGAAAGCAGTTAGCCGGCTGGGGGAGGGTCTCGCGTAGCCGAGCGGTCAGAGGAGAAACAAAGCGTCGCAGGGCGAAGGGGGCGAGGAGGAGAGATGAGAGAAGGGTCGACAGCACTAATCGAGCCAGACCCTCCCGACTTCTTGCGTCCCGATGCTTAGCGATCGCCCGACTTTGTCATTAGAGCCGAGGGCGGAAGAAGCGAGGGAGGGAGGGATAGAGAGGAAGGGGAAAAATGAAGCGTCCCACGAAACAAAAGAGGCTTGATTGCTCGGGTTGTATACGAAACGCCGACCATCATTAAAATCATCAGCGGATAAAGAGCGTCGCGCTCGAAATTACTACGGGAATCATCTGTTCTTTTATCCATTACGTGCCTTTTGAAACATGTGCATTTTTTTCGATTTTACAATCGTAAGAACGTACGGCATTAAAAAATTTTTTCCATCGATCGTATAATCTACAATATCAAGACGTCGAACAAATGAAATAAAAGAGTGAAAAGTTCTCTTTGCTTAGTTTCTGAGACTTGGGATCTCGCGAATTTCCTTCCCTCTCTTCTTTTTTTTTTCCTTTTTCCTTTTTACTGCCAGGCACTTAACGTGGCTTGAGAACTTTTTTTTACTGTATAAGCTTCTTTTACATCAGTCTTTTTTTTATAAGCATCATATTCCCAGCTTTTCCAATTTTTTCGTTCTCATTTCGTTCCCCTCCTTTCTTCTCTTGAACGCGATACTCGATATTTCTCGCCGCCGCTGGCTACCTTTTGTCTCTCAAACACTCCACCCTGGGCCGCAATGCGAATTTACACCTGCACTATCGTGGTTTCAAGCTACATTAAAGTCCATTGTCAATAGCACGCAGCGAAATTTCGTAAATTAAAATTCGAAATTTCATCCGGCATTCGCACGTCAATTATGAGGCACGGGTTTTGAAATTAATCTCACTGCTGCTCGTACGCCCCCCCCATCCTCGCCCTCCTTCCTCAGCCCTCCTCCCTCTCAATGTATATCACACCCCTCCCAGTTGGATACTTCCGAGTCCCGCGAAAGCGCTTTAAATGTATTTCGAACGCGAAACTTTTTCAGCGAGACTTCCCCGGCTCGAGATAAAAAGCGACCTAAATTTTTCCAATCCCGCGAGCGAGGCCGCCGCATTCCAAGCTCCGCTACGGGCATTAATTCTCTTTTTCTGCACTGCCCCCTCGCCGCCTCCCTCTTCGCCCGCTCTCCCGGCGACTCGCAGCACATAGCAACCGTGGCGCGTGAATTTTTTGCTAAGAATAACGCGCAATTTGCTCAGATCGCTCGCTCGCTCGCTCGCTCGGCCTTCTCGTCTCGTCTCGCGCTCGCGTGCATTAGCTCCTGATTTCGTCCTTTTTTTTCCGCATTATCCGCTTTCCCCTGACGCGCCAGCTTTACGTATAGCTGTAGATTCTCTTTTTCCTCCGCCATTCCCTTTTCCGCCCCAGTGCTTGATTCTCTCTCCCACCCATCCCCCCCCTCGCCCTTTCCCTCGCACCCGCGCTTTATGTGTTTTACCGGACGTTCGTCCCTCCTGAATTTTTTGCACGACCTTTGCTTTAATGCTCTTCCTTGAGTCTTTTTTACGGCGGGTTCTTTTTACACGGATTTTTCGGCGCATTTCGTTAAATACAGCAATTAGGATTATAGCGAAGCACTGTTGATGAGCAGAATTAAAAGCTTATAAGGATGGCCATTAAGGACGCTTCAGATCAAGAAATTGTCTATGGAACTACAATTGAAATATATACTGATATATTTTTATGTAATTGTTTGTTTGTATGTTTGTATTTGTATGTTATTGTTGTTGGTATTTAGATGATATAAATGTATACACACTTTTGAAAAATAAATGTTTACTTCCAAATGTATTAAGAAAATTAGATAAATAAAGAACATAAATAATTACATCAGACGATTGTGTTATAAGCAAAACAGCTTAAGACGTAATTAGCAATGTAAATGAATGCCGATATGAAAATTACCGCTTGTCAAGATTTTAGTAAAATATAAAAGCTATAGATAAGTCATTTTAGAACCGCAGCTCTCGAACTTGATGTAGACGATTCTTGTGCTGAAAATTTAGATCGTTTTCTTAGGTATTAAAGATAAGTTAATTAGAATCACCGTGTCATTAGCAACATTACTCTGCCGAAACCAGTGAAACTGTTCTTTGTAATTGATAATTTTAATAACGTGTTATTAATAATCATGTCAGATAAATGCAGAAGCAAAAAAACGTAATTGCAAAGAGTGTTCAATTGTGCGAATTCGATGATCCATCCAAAAGCGACGAGAGTTCTAATTGCTCCAATGATTTAAAATCAACGCACTTTTTCCAATCCACTGCAGAGAAAGTATCGTTAGATAATATTTATACTACTCGGGCTATTTATCCCGATATTGTTAAGCTTCCACTATATCCCCGAGCGTACATAAGTCTTCTCCCCATACTAGTCGCCTTCGTTCGATTCCCACCGCCTCACATTTTTTCCGGCCCTCGCGATCTATCTCCGCTTCGCTCGATCGTCCCCTCCAATTCTTTGAATCATCGACACTACGGTTTTTGCCGTCCTCCCCCCTCTCTCCCCACCCACTTCCCTCCCCAGCCCGCTTGTATTACTCGCGCGCGAGGGCGTGCGCGCCGAAGATAACGACAGGGTCGTTTCTTGCTATCGTCCCGCTGAGCGCGCGACCTCCGCCCGTCGTAGCGACTTTCCAATCAAATTGAGGCGGTCGCATTTTTATGGCCGATCATACATTCAATCGAATTGCATTGGCCTTGTTTAACGGTCGAAGCGGCCGAATAAGGGAAGCAAACGAAATGGGAGGAATAGTTGGAAAATGAAAATTTTAACGCCGTATGCTTCTGGCGCGTTGCGCTTTGGGAATTGCTTGAATTTTCAATGGACTATTATTAGCCTTACAGGCACTCACGATGTATTCAATTTTGTCGCACTGCTATTTTCAATCATTGCGAATGGTTCATTTGACCGTAGGTCGTTTACGCCTACAGATATGTAAATACGGCAAAGTTCGATCGATTATTATTTAGGATGGAAATTTTTTCATTTGATTATGTATTAATTTTAATTGATAGTTTTTCAAGTAAGCGAAGTTTTGAATTTAATCTTGTTAATCCAGTATTCCAATGAGAAACAAAGCAGAAAATCTTTTGGTCTTTATAAATCCACGAATATCTAAACATTTAAAATTTAAAAAAGCTACGATAATAATTCAGCGATACAAGTGTATCAACGAAAATATTTATCGAAATCGCTACTTTCGCCGGCAGACGTTCCAATTTCGCGCGCATCGGCCTTGGGAAAAGATCGGCACGTAGCTAGCGACACTTGGGCAAGCGATTCGCGCGACAAACGTCCCAATACATATTTTATCGAGCAGCTTATATCCTAGGCGAAAGGAGTTAATCCCGAGGGGGGGGGGCAGGATTCTAATCCCGCGGGGGTATCTCCGGGCACCCCGAGCGGACCCCGAAGCTGGGCGGGAACGAAAAAAAGACTACGGGATCCCCGATTTTCTCGTCATCGACGCGGAAGGGCGAGGGTCTCGCGAGAGCTGTCGCCCGAGTAGACGCGGTTATATAGGAAGGCGACCGAGGGCGCGAGGGCGAAAAAGCACGAAAGTCGGAGAAATGGAATTGACGCGTCGTGTTTCCGCTTACTTTTGTTCGTTTTCGCGGGGCCGATGCTTTTAGGGCGAAGACAGCGATCGCAGTGATGGAAATAGTGATTTTTTTTTCCTTCAAAATAATTATCAAGACTGCCGAAGCAAAAGTAACAATTAGAGTTATTGAATTTTTTCTTCTCTAATTACACGGAATGTTCATCTGATATTTATAATTGTTTTTATAATGCTCGTCAGATCTCAAGAGTAAAAAAATCCTACTATCGAGCTCGAAATTAGCATACAAAGGGAGATTTAAAATAAAAGTCTTTTCGATCGTTATAATGTGTAACAACTCCATTTAATCGTATTTTATTTTTTAATTGAAAAAATTTTTAGCGATTCCGAATATTTCAATATTAGCTTTTCTGAAACTTTCCGTAATATTGTGAGAGAGCGAGCTTATTTTTCTTCTCAGAATGCACATTAAAACAATGGCAACTGCCTTGGAAGAAGTCCTACTTTTAAAATTAAAATTTAAGAAATTTAATAAAAGAGGTTTCATAATTGGAATAGGTTTTTATTGAAAAATTAGAAGAAATTTGTTAACTGTTATATACGATACTCGTTTAAAAAATATACCTTCCAAAAAAAATTACTTATATTTTTGCCAATATTACACAACAATTTTTCATTTTTTTTTTCAAAATGAAAATCATCGTTTGCAAAAAAAAACTAAATCTGTTAGTTGTGTCAGTGTCCTTATTCCCGTTTGAGCAAGCGCCTCTTGCCTAAACCAAGAATTTTTTATCCTCCCTCATTTAGTTCCGTTCAAGAAGAATAAACAGATGGCCGGCTTACGAGGGCTGCTTATACCTGCATGTAATTTTAAGCTATCTGATAAAGCGGCATCTGTTCTTTAATGCGAATCAACTTTTAGCTTTTTATTTTTTATCTGGGTACATTGGAATTAAAAAAGTATTAGGTCATCGTAATTTTTCGATTGGATAGAGATATACCGATTAATTATCTAGAGAGCTATTAGCGTAAAATAGTTTTTTTTCTTCTTCACGATTTTGTTTGGACAGTGTGGGATAGAAAGAAGTTTCGCCCGCTTCTCCTTCATCCCCTCTCTCAATCTTTTTCTCCTACTTTCTATTCAAGTTCTCTAAATAATGAGGATCTAGAAGGAGTAAAGAACAGACGAAACACTCAAGCGTTCAAACACTTCATAATTCTTGGCATATATGACTACTTCAACTAAGGATTCTGGGAAACATGGCAAGACGATTGTGAAAGTCCTCACATTAATAAGGAAGGTTTATGAGCAAAAAGCATAGAGCAATGTAGAATTCATGGCATTATGAGCATTGATACATCTATAAAAATAAAATGCATTGAAATAAATGTTTCTAACCTATATTAGTATCGAGAAAATTGTGAAATTAGCAAAACATACAGTATGAGAACAAATATTAATTGAAATTGCTCATTAATTAATCTGGAATAGTTAGTTTTCATAAATTTTAGTAGAATTACGTTCCTAGGATATTTTCGATAATATCGAGAGACGACAGATATTTTGATTTTTATTATACTATTATGTCATATTATTTTCACAATGCAATAATTATAACACAATACTTTATCAGTATTTGTAATTATGGAAATTCATCATTATAATTATAGAATCGGTGCTGGTTATGCTTCCTCAGCGAGCGAGCAAGAAGCTCGGAATCATTTATAGAAATTTTAGACGAGAATGCGAAGTGTGGTTGCGAGCGCCGCGATTTCCTCGTGCCAGTCCGTAACTAACGAGCGACACTCGGTTCTGCGGAGAAAATAACGCAGAGACAGGGAAATTTACATAAAAAGGGGAATAATATTAATAAGAAGAAGCAGAACAAAGAAAAAATTTCAAACAAAAGCAAATTCGAAGCAAGGACGTCGTAACGGAACAAGAAAAATATCGCTGTGTACCATTCTCCAAATTCCGGATCAACTTCTCTTCTCGTCGGGTGGCCCCGTTCTCGCCATCGTCTAATTTTTTTACTACATATTCGTTTTCTACTCGTCTTCGCTAGCTAAAAAAATAAAAAATAAATCTTCCGGAATTAAATTAACGGAGCAGAGGTTGAGGTAATAACGAGAAAGAGAGGGAGGGGGAAGGGTGAGAGAGAGAGAGAGAGAGAGAGCTTGATAAAACGATAATTGTCTCTGGCGTAAAATAGTAGTTAGAGCTAGATCGCGTAAAAATGTTGCCGTTTTTCGAACCAAGCCGTATTTCAAATAAGCATTCTAGATTGATTTGAAATTTTGCGCCTTAAGGGACACGATTATTAATATCGAATGGGTATATTGAATATTGAATATCTGAAATTCGATCGCAACCACGACCATGAGCTCCTTAAGAAATGAATTTTTTACTTGAAAGTTTTTTTTTCCAAAATAAAGAATTAAAAATCCATAGATTTTAAATGAAATACATGGTATCAAATTAAGAATGACGCTGAAAAGTAGATAGAAAATACTATCGCGCAATCTTTAAAGAGAGATGAGATCTTATAAAGTGATATATTTATTGAATTCATACTTACAGGACATTATGCTTTCTATCTATATTACAGTAAAACTATTATACTCAATAGATTTTATATGTTATCTAATGCTCCCCTTATTTTTACCCACACCAGTCTCTCGCCAATATTTAAAATTATCCTTGAAATCTCGTTTTTACCTTATATTCTGTTACTTTCTTGCACACTTTTGACTCCTGAACAAATTTTTGGTTTGGAAGCATATACTAAGTTTTTCAGCACCGGAAATTTTTTTTCGTGAACATAAGTAATAAATTGCTACGTGGTACGAAGATAAAATACATGATTGTTAACATTTAACTAATTCTTCATGAAGTGCACGATAAACATTGAAAAATGTAAACATTCACGCATAATTTGACTTAGGAACAAACAAAAACCAGCCTGACTAAAACTAATGCTTCACTACTTAGTTTTTAGCTTATTTAATTTTTAACTTCTTTAAATCCGATATAATTAATTTATTATGTGTTATTTATTTAAATATATATGTCAGAAAAAGAAGGATGATCTATCGTAAGCTCCCGAATGAAGCTTTCCTGTTCAAAAAGATCTTGTATAAAATTATGAAACTAAAAAGCAAGATTCTAATATTACTGTTCTACATCGATAACTCTATCTCGTTTAATCTATTAACGGCAAGATTCCAGAGTTTTACTGACATGTAAAAAGCTAAATATCTCGAATCAAGAACCTTTTGCCTGACATAAATCTAAGATTTACATTTTACTTTGAGTATGTAACTATAATCAAACAGTAAAAAGAAAAAAAACGATTATCTAATCTAATAATTATAGTTTACTAGTAATTTCATAGCTCATCAATAATTTTTTGAGCTCACCTACTGTTATTAAACTTTATATTCAGTGTTATTAAATATTATATTCAATAGAATTCAGTGGTCTAAACTGAATGTGATACATTGAAACTGATAAAATTCGGCAGTCATCGACTGATCTCTTCCATAGAAATATCACCATGATTTAATTCTAGATACATAAAGAAAACTTCAAATAATATCTAAAGGTACATAGAAATTTGCCGAGTTCGCGAGAATGGCCCAGAACAACAAAAATTCGAAAGATATGCCTCGGAGACGGCTACTCTGTCGGCGCCCTCGAATCCAGCCGCAATTCCATTAGAGAGAGAGAGAGAGAGAGAGAGAGAGAGAGAGAGAGAGAGACCCGCGAAGCCCCGAATAGAATGCGCAATAGCCATCTCGAGCTCCCGGCTAATCCGGCGGTCGATCTCGAGTCGTGCGTACGGTGGCGCGGCCCCCGGGAGCGCTCGAATCGAACGCAAATCCGTTGCCCCGGCGCGAAAAGTGGGTTTGGCAAGTTCGCGGTCTGGAGCCGGCGGCGCATTCATCGACCCTTCGTTCCCCTCCCCCCGGTACTCGCCTCCCCCTCTTTCTCCCCGAACCCGAGTCATAAGTAAACATTCGCTAAGTGGGATATCAATTTCAGTTCTCGATAATCTCGAAATTCATGCGCATTCTATTCCGTCGAATTTCTCGCGGCCCCTTAACTTTACTGGGTTTCATTTTGAACTCTTTTGTTTGTTTGTTCGTGATTGAAGTTATGAGAACAATTAAATACAAATAATAATATCATAAAATAAAAAATTATGAATTAGAAACGCACTAATTTATATTAAAAAAAAAACCATCTGAGAAAATTAAGGTTTCTGCTTACATAATTGATTCAATTAAATCGTTTAAACGATAAAAGGTTGGCTTCCTTATATTTATATAAAAGATTGGAGCGATATTTAAAATTACTGGCAATAGAACCAATTGTTCAGTATGTTTTCAAATAAACTTTTACCATACATGATTCACTTGTTCAATTTTTATCAAATTTTCTCAATTTTGAATATACATCTTATTCTGTTTGTTTATAAGTTTTCGGCGTGATATACCTATAATAAAATAAAAATCTGCAAACATATCTTGCAACATTACAAAATCTTTTACGACCCAAATCGTCCTTCATCAAAGTAAGATAAATCACGCTCGTCATCCATTGCGCGAATATTTAGATCATTAATCATACGGACCGACATTGACCGTCGTCGTAACCACCCGACCGCCTATCAGTTATCTTTTCCAGATTGCGCAGCTAACCACTACACGATCCAAACTGAACGTAATCCGGCTATCCTTCGGTAGTCCAATCCAAAAGTATACGCGAATAAGAATTTACAGGGCGTCGTTCCGTAAGACACGTCGAAAGTCCCGTTTGGAACTCGTCCAACTCTCGCACGCGTCCGCGGCAAAAAAAAAAAGAAAGAAATAGGGGAGGGAGACACAGTCCCTGTGTGAATTTCATTGCGCCCTGTCGACGTGGTGGCGCCCCGACTGCTGTCCTTCCACTAACCCCGCCCCCCTCCTCTCCGCCACCCGATTATCGTAGCTTTGAATAAAATAGAGACGCTGGAAAGGCGGATTTAGAAGTACTTTCCAGAACAAAATGCGAGATGTGAGAAATAAAAGTTTTTGGACTGCAGCGTGTGTTGTAAATCTTTATCCTAGGACTACGTGTCTTCCAATGAAAATCTATTGGAATTGCTGATGCGTATACGTATGCGTGTATACGTTCAGCTTGCTGTAGTTGGCCCGAGTTTAACGCACTCTTACGATGTGGGCGAGGCTGAACATGATTAAAATTAATGATGCTAGTATATCACGTTTAGTTATCAAGTTCTGGACTACAAAGTTCATAATAAACCTTGTTATAGTATATATATTCACTAGTCTACGGTTACCTTGCCTCCTTTATATATATATATATATATATATATATATATATAACAAGCAGGCAATATAGACCGGAGTGCCGTCTTAACCCTTGTTAACGACGAAGCCATTTCATTATATCAAAACCGTGAAGTGTATTTTTTTTTTTTGAGGCGTTAACGACGATTAATAAGCAGTACCTAACGAATATTGTCGGGGATGCGAAATATCGTGGCAGGATTGTGTGAAAAAAAATATGTGCAAATACGATAATTGAATTCCCACTGTTTGCCGATGTTTGTAATTAGAACGTTTCGGGTCGAGATCATCGTTCCGTTCCCTTGACTCGGGCGCGCAGAACTATTGAAGTAGCTCGGCTGATTAAAACTAGGAAGCGCGGAGGTAGAATGAGAGGGAAGAGAGGCGGCGCGTCTCCCTCATCTCCCCGACCCTTTCGGCTAAGTTAACTAAGCTGAACTAAGCCGTCTCTGACCCGATCCGCATTGTTTCAGTTAGTCAATAATAACAGGAGAGCTGGAGAAGCCGCTGATGACTAGTCCGATTATGCGTCCTGTCTATTCACCTTCATTACCGCCTTTCTCGCCCATACTTCGAAGAGTCTATCATTTCACGATACACAGTTTTCACTCGCGAAAAGAGGAAGGAAACCGGAATGTGGTCACGTTTTTATTACCCATGCATGGAGAACGGCAAAAAATATTTGACAAATAATAGCAATGGAATGAATTTCTTTGTATTATGTCTTTTTTTTCTGAAATCCAATATTTACATATAACGGTCTGTAAGCTCAAAAATTGAAAAATAATCATTACAGATGCGACGAGTCGACTCTCTGTACGATCGTTCTTACCTTATCGCTTCCCTCGATCGAGCGCTTAATTCCGGCAACGATGCAGATCTCAGCTGAATCAAAGAGAGAAAAACGCAGATCGCGAAAACAGTAAAAAAGAGGGAAAGAAAGAAAGAAAGAAAGAAAGAAAGAAAAAAACAACTTGGGCGCGCAGACGTGCGCCACGGTCGCCGGTAAACAGAATCGCTGCGCTTGGCTTTTCGTTATCGAGCGCGTCTCGGCCGAACGCGATCCTCTTCCGGAGCTTTTTGCTTTCGCTTTCTCACGCAGACAGTCCACGGTCCCAGCTGACCTCCCCTTATCGCCACTCGAAACGCGTTGCGGCGCGGCAAATACGGGCTCGCGCGTACGCGACCGGCGCAAGAGGAGGCGACGCGTATGGATTGTGGCCTTGGGCGCGGTAAAACTCTTTGAGGATTGTGGATTGGAGCTATTGTCGATTATGGCGTATTAACGAATTCAATAATTCGCCGTAAAATGTGGCGGTACTTTGTAAATCGAGAAAGAAACCGTTACATAGATGTTGGGTTCGTGATCGTAATGAGCATCGTTGAACGCTATTTCGTTAGTAAAAATTAAAACATTGTTACGCATACGAGAGAAATATGGTTAAACGGATCAATATTTATCGCACGTCGTTGAGAATGGTATTTTCGTTGATGATATAGATGATATATTAGTTTTGAGAAAATGATTGGTGGCTGATTTCAATAAAAGTGAATATTTCATCAAACAGTATCACTGCGGACCGCTCGGTAAAGCACCGGTAGCCCTTCATTAATCAGTCAATCGGAAAATAAAACCGCGGTTAAACATAACATTTTCAAATTCATTTACGGATCAGAATGAATTTTTCTTCTATTTCTTGCTTCGTCCAAAATTATCTTTGAAGAGTTATGTATAGAAAGAAGATCGTACTTTTAATTCTATTTCTAATTTAAAGAAGACGAGCACAAGTTCAATCTTCGTATTTTTAATACATTCTTTTGAAATTCGTTAATAATTCATCGAGAAATTCTGCTACTTTATGAAATAAATTAAAATTATGTAATCCAAATTAACATTAAGAATTATTTTTGTGATATTATAAAGATAGATTACATTGACAGCTCATTATTAATGCTTATGCAAATTTAAATATAATTTTACTACGCAAATTAATGTATTAATAAATTATTAGAGTGACACGACTTTGATTAAAATTGGAAATGTACTTTTACATTTAAACCTATATATATTGACAAAATCGAGCATTAATATTGTCGATGCGCTATTTCTAATAATAAATATTTGAAAATCCGATACAGAATGATTTCGGGCGAGCGCGCAAATTTGCTCTGCGGATGTCGCACTGCTTGGGTGAGCCCCCCCTCCCCTCGCCACATTCGTTCCCAGAGGCAGCCGTAATTATGTACACGCGTACCTTTACCCTGAGTCCGGTACAGCAAAGAAAAAAAAGGGAAAAAGAAGAAGACAGCGTACAGAAAAAAACTTCACCTTCCCGGGTCTTTGCAGGGCTTTGCACGTATATATATATATATATATATATATATATATATATATATATATATATATACACGTGGAAAGCGACCTAATTAAATTTTCGCCGAGTCGACGCGGAAGAAGCGGGCGGCAGGCAGGAGGGATGCGAGAACGTCTTCGCCACTTGCATGTTTCCGGTCTAATTTTGTCCGCTCTCGAGGAGGCGAGGGGTGAAGGGCTGGTGCACCATTAACGCCAGGCTGTACTGCGCAAAGGGATGAACTCGCGTCGACGTTTTTTTTTGCTACGTAAAAACGTATTTTATTTTCCGAAATAATAATTATGGCCATCAATTGACTGACTTGAACGAAGAGAGACACTTTTTCCGGTTCTGGATTTAGTGATAAGGCACTGAGACTTTCATAATAAATAACCAATGGAAGCCTCTTCGCAGCTATGTCTTCCAATGCTCCGATGATCCAAAAAAGAAATTTAGAACTAAGAGTTTGGGCGAATGCGATAAGTGTCGTCGAGCATAGTCGCCGCCTTACACAGGACTTTCGAGTATATGTTCTTAAGATTTATTAAAAAACACATAAAGTATAATATTAATTTAATTCGACGGATTCTTTGCACTATTTATAAATTCAAAATTTAATAAGATGCGAAATACAGCCATTCTATTATAATACATCCAATTAATGCACGAACATAATATATTAATTAAATAGATTAAAGAGATTAAAGTAACTCTTTCATTACTCAATCGACGTTATAACTAGAGTTTAAAAAAATATAGCAGATATTTTGTTACTTCTTATATTAATTATAGCATTAGTTCATATAGTAATTATTTATTACAATATATATCCCGAATTAAAATAACTTTTAATCTAATACTTGTTCAATTTCGAATTTTTCAAACTTATACCACGCATGAAATTATATTAATATTATGCATTACTTATTTTTTATAAATTTGAAAGACAATATTCGGTATTCTGTATTCGGTCAACATTTCAATTCCGCATTTGTCTGCACCAGTGAAGAATTGAAGAAAAAACATTCTTGTCCGATGATTGTCTATTTAGATACATTAAAAAAGAATCCATTAGTTACCTGCCAAATACGTGAACCAAACCCAGTGACGAACTTTTAAAAACCGATATATGAATATCCAATTAGTTAAATGGAACGGCAAAGTATACGCTATCTAGCTTACTAAGAGCTCCATATAAATTGCATATCTTCGTAAATCCTTGATATGCGTACCCGAGTAAATCCCTGGGCCGTATTGATATATGTATATATATATATATATATATATATATATATATATATATATATATATATATATATAAATGCAAAGACGAATAAGTGAAAGACGCTGACGAAGCAACGGGCTTGGAGCGTAGCGAGACCGGCCGGAATAGCCGCGCTCCGCTTCTCGCTTTGTCGCTGCCGGAAGGGTGTCGACAACGTTATGCCGCCGCTCGTCTCCCCCCCCCCCCCGCGTTCACTTGCCTTCGCGCGCCCCGAACGAATCGCGCACTTATTGTACGTAACCCTATAATAACGCGAACGCGAGCTCGCGCACGGCTCGAGACACCGCAGGTTCGGAATTAACGATCGCTACGACGAGATAACGCGCGCTCGAAATGCATGGGGCCGTCGGGTACGCGTACGACGTTGGCCGTTGGCACGGCGCTGTCGGGAGTGGACCGCTCGTATAGTAACGCAAATGCTCGCGCGCTAATTGAACGTATCCACCGTAAATGGACAGACGTGTCCATCGATTTGACAGGATGAAAGAACGAGAGGCCAAAGTAATAAGGATGTAGTAAGGATGTTTACGACCGGCTGGGAGAGGGGGAGAAACGTCAAAACGTCAATCGGTACTCACGCCGTCACAATTGGGCCGGAACGACGCGCATAAACTTGGAAATTTTTTAACGATTCGCCGCTCACCGGAACTGCAAGCGCGATTTCCCAATCGCAACAGTAACGAGCTCTCATCCCACTGATAATATACCGGGCGGCGGATTGGGCGACCGGTCCAACTGCACGGAAAGGGGTAGAGAGAGAGAGAGAGAGAGAGAGAGAGAGAGAGAGAATCAGAGAGTGCGCAGGGTAATTGCATAAACGGCCCAATATTCGGCAGGCGCGATAAGCGCACTCGGCCGCGTGATAACGTTGGAAACACGGAGAGCGCCGGGCCAATAATATTTTCCCGGTAATTCACTCTCTACCCAGCGCGCGGCGGGGGGTCGGAGGTGTTTTACTATGCCACGGGGAACTAAGCAGATACGCGCCGGGGGAAAATAGGAGAGCGGGACCGGGGGCCGGCGAATGAGAAATATGCGGACGGCAGAGCGGCGCTCGATCGAATGATTTCGCTCGCCCCTATACCGTATGTACGCGCGCGCGCTGGGCAATTTCCATTTCCACAGTGGGATCGCGGTGAGGGAGGGGGGGGGTGGTACGAGCTACCGCGCAACTCCATTATCGACGCTCTAATATGTCGAGCTTCGTGTGCCTTTGCCGAATAGTTTTCCGCCGCCTCATCCCCCACCCCCTCGCGGAAGAGAAGATTACGCGCGCATCGCCGTATCGGCGAGATTTCGCCTCGACGCCTGTTTATACCCATCGCCGACACCGATGGAAAACTTTGCGCCAGGGCGGGCTGCTCGTGTGCGTCGCCGGTGATTTTTACGGCTTCGCGGTGTGCGGGGGAGGGGGGAGGACGGGGCGCAGTAAAAGTTTATACACCCTTGAGAGACACGCGCTTTGATCATATTTGACGCTGTTCGGTTTTTTATACTATTATTATTATTATTATTATTATTATTATTATTATTATTATTATTATTATTATTATTATTATTATTATTATTATTATTATGAAAATCTTTTCGATGTAACGTGTGGAATACATATTTTCCCGCGACAGTAAAAAAGGAACGTGCTTTAAATAAAAAATTAGTGACAGTTTGCAAAAAAGTTTTCTTCGCGATTGCTTATTGTTGGCTTATATGTGACTCGTGTTCTATTTTGCTCAGAATTATTTCCTTAGCCATTGTATTTATTAATAATTACTACGATTTCAGTCATTATTAAGCTGACCCGATATCTTAATCCCACTTATATTTCATAATTTTTTGTTCTTATATAAAATAAGAATAGAAATTTTTCCAATCAAACACAATGTGCGGATAACTTGATAATATTTACATTTGAAGAGCTTTCTGACTAACCAATCCGGAACAAATATTAATTACCCAAGTAATATGTAAACTATTAAAGCGAACTGCGAAGGGCAAGCGTTTGTCTATTTTAGTACAAAGAGATATAGATCGAAAAATGGAAAAACAAAACCCTGGCGAATCGATCTTGTCGACTATCAAAATGCGCAATTCACATACATATTCGCAGAATTGTTATATAAATAAAAGCGCCCTTATATAATCTTCCGCTGTAGTTTTACAGAGCGATCGCTCCGCGAGATCCGACCTACTTACTACGTTCGTGTTCTATATCTGATCCTTTGCTCTGTGATCGACGATTTTCTTTGCCCCCCCCCCCCACGGTGGCGTGGCGTGCGATAGACGATCGTTACCGACGCTTAATTTTAGTTACGAATCAACGATTAGCGCAACCAGGGGCGAGCGAACGAACCGCGCTATTACAGAGCTCACCATTAAGTAACGATGAATTGTATTCTTGATATCCGGTTGAATGAAAATCCGAATGAGTTAGACCGTAGTTCGGATAACTACGCCCGCGATGATGAGGCGGCGAATGACGGCCTCCGCCGTAAACTTATGACGAAAGGCGGGCTGCGGCTGACGCTTCGCCACTTCACGCTCTGGCCTCTAATTTGAATGAATGAGAATTGCCCGGCCCACCTGCCTCGGACGCTTCGCGAGGCATTCCGACGTCTTAGGGTAAGCAAACCGAGAACTTTCTCTCAGACTAGATTTTAAGCTTGATCCACGCAAATCCTATACAACGGCCGCGCTAAGCCCGGTCGAGCGGCGCGACTCGCGACGACGCGCGGAGTCACCGGCGGGGGTGAGGGGCCAAATAATCCCTAGGTGTGTGTCCGGGTGAAACGACGAAGGCGGGCTGGTCGAAAATCTCGCCGTATCGTTCCGACGAGGAAACCAGACTTTCGTTTCACCGCTAGGCGAGGCACGAGCGAATGCCGTGCAATATAAAACGTCAAATGTTTTGCCCGAATCCCCGGGGCGCGGGACGTATAGTGAACTCCGTTAGGCAGAGAGGATGAAAAAGCGGCAACTCTGCGCAATCCGAAGGCACCATTGATGCACCGTACTGTCGAGAGGAACGGGGGTAGGAATGTCGGAAAAGCGTCTGCTTAAGTGGATTTTTACAGCTTCTCATATGCAAAACACTGATGCATTGTGCTTATGGAAAAATCTTATTAATCTTCTTCTTAAAATTCTATTTAGTAATTTTAGTATAAAAAATGACGAAATTATATATATATAGGTAGGTCAGTTGATCTTTTGAATATTTGGGCGTTATATTATGTAAAGACGAGTAGGTTTGCCCGTCTTATTGAAATGAATAATTTCCCAGTACAGTGTAACTGTATTCATCAGCTATAGTGGCTTCTATTTTTATTGCATCAGTCGATAAATAGTTAATAGATAAATTTATAAGGGGTACGTATATATGATAAAAATTCAAAGTTTATTCTGTATATAAAGTTTATTTAAAATGCATAACATCGAATGTATATACCTCATACAGATTTAGTAGTTCAGTATATAGAGCAAGATTGAATTACGGAGTAGATCTTAGATTTTCATCTATGATTCATATTCTTTACAAAATTCCATTTATTTCATATATCTGCTTGTCTTTAGTACGACCAAAAGTTATTCAAAGGAATAAAATGTTATTAATACAGTTATTTGCAAGTACGTACAAAAATGATGATGCAATGTAAAATTATAAAGAAAATTTTGAATCTTAGGATTATCTATTGAGACGGCATAAACAAAAGTAAATTTTAATGAAATTCGTGACCTGCAATTCAGTCGGTTTTCAAATCCCGCATATAGTCGGTTTCAAAAATTTAATAATAGTAAATTGCAATTTTTGATTTTCTGAACTGTTAATGGTGTTCTGCAGACACTGATTTTTCTCCTTTAATGTCTTATTTCTTCAACAAATCATACATAATTAATTTATAAGATCAAGTTCTTACTTAAAAACGTTTCCGAATTCCTGTATATATAAAACCATTATTTCGTAAATCCGAAAATCAATCCAGCTAAGCCAAACGATCCTTTTTATTTCGCAACTGGAATTCGTATGGCAGAATTTATGCAATCACGAAAACTTTCGACTAAAACAGACATTTTCAACTTTGACCCGATAAGCTTTGGAGCGAAATGAAACCTGTAAATTCTAATGACGTTGTTTTAAAACCATCATCGTACTGAAACGCAGGACAATAAATACGGATTGGATAGGAGAAACTATGAGTTTTATTTTTCTAATTTTTTTTAATACAATTAATTAAAGACACGATAAAGTGTTGATAATATCGCGAAATCTTTGTCGAGTTCATCTAAAATAGTTCGACACATATGAAATAGTCAAAAACATTTTTATTTCTATAATTACTTTGAGGCGAACGGTTTTTCCTCTTTTTTTACCTCTTACTTTCTTCTTTATCTTTCTCTCTGTCTCTCTCTTCCTCTCTTTCTCTCGCCCACACTTACTTTCTCTTAGCCTAACGCATCGGTCCGAGAAAGAGAGGGGTAATGCCTCACTAATTAAAAGAGCGAGCCCCCGGATATCGAACGGCAAAGACCCACCTCCATATAAAATGCTTCGAGTGCTCCGCTCGCGCTGGCGGAACGAGCTGTTATACAACGTCGGTGAGAAACGATGGGTCGAAGGAAGGGGGGTGGGGGTGGGGTTGGAGAGACTCGCCAAAGTGCAGCGATCCTTCGTTCTCGCGGAGCGCGGTTCTCCGCTCTGCTGACTGGCTGGCTATCTTCCTTTATCCCCTCCGCCCTCGCCCCTCACCCCGTCCTTCTCGCGAGTTTAATCGATATTTTCAGTTCCTACGATGCTCCCCGCATTTCTATCGTATGAACTTTTTTTCTTTAGAATAAACCGCGCGCGGCACGCGCGAACCCGTTCATAAATGGAGTTGTAAGTTTTTTTTTATTCTGTTATTTGGAATACAGTATCAATCGTAATTATTTTCCTCGTCCACAACGGATGCAACATCGATTATTAACAATGATATCGAAAAATAAGCGTCGCATGAGAAATCTTGTAATATTACATATATTATACTAAAGTAATTCGATTAAATTAATTTTATATATAGTATTGCATACGAATAAGCGCTTTATACGAATAAAAATAAATAAATAATCAATACGACTGTTCTAATAAATTCAAAACTTTCCAAAAAAACTCTGATAATAAAAAAATGAAATATTGCAAAGAGCGGAGTTCGGAAAGACTTATTATTTAATTATTTGTTTATTTATTTATCTAAATCAATTTCGTGAGTAACTCTATGGTAAATATAAGCAATGTTGCGCATTCTCTTGCTATCTTTTTGACTGACTCGAGCTATTTTCCGAGTTGTTCTAAAATTTTACTTCCAAAGAAACGACAAACAATGCCATTATCTCCTTCGGCGATCGGTCCTATTTCATTAACGCGGCAAAGCGTATATCTGTACCCGTGATCTCGGCACTCCTGGAAATTCCGTCGCTACTCGCGTCATACCCTCGTCCCCGACGAGCATTACTCGAAATTAATTCGAATCCGAAGAGCGTTCGGGCGCGAGGTAAAATCCCCCGCCCCCATCCCTCTCGCCAGCCAGCCATTCGAAAATTCTGCGCGGCTCGAAGCCTCGTAAGGTTCGCGACATCGCCCTCGTTCTCCCCCCCCCTCCCAACCCCGCACGTCCTGTCCTTTATAAAGCAAACATCGCGTTGATTTTAGTCTTCGAGCGTTCGTTGGAGCGCGGCGATTAGAGGAGGACGGGGGATGGGAGGATCCAATCTCGAAGCGACACGGATAATAAACGTCGCGTCTAATCCCGAGGGGGGAGGGAGTGGATTTCTCGTCGATGGACTTCTCCTCTCTGCGCCCAACTTTACGAATCCTCACCCCCCCCCCACCCTCATCCCGCGTCGTTCCGACGTAAATCATCCCGAAAGTAGATTAGCAGGGAAATTCGAGAGGGGTGCGGGCCGGGCGAGGCGCTGGAGAATGGTCGGCACTTGGGTGGATTTACCGTTATGACCCCGGACACGCTGTTCCAGTTGAGAACCACATACCGCGAAGTATTCGTATTTCGCGGTGAAAGTTTGTTTTTACAAACAAATAAAAAAAAATTACAATAATAATACTAATAAAAAAGATAAAAGAAAGAAAAAAAAACATTATTTTCACAAAGTTCACCCGCGGGAGTTTCGTTGATTCGAAAAAAAAAGTTCCACGAGCCTGCTACCAAGTCTCTGCCCGCTGTTTCTCTTTTCCTTTAATCCAACTCGTTGAGAGAGAGAGAGAGAGAGAGAGAGAGAGGGAGAGGGAGAGGAGGGGGGCAGACAGAGAACAGCGCGCCGGTGAAAATTTCTCGACTCGCGACTGAGTAGCCCCCACCCACTGCCTTCCCTTATCGCCGTTGATTATTTCTGAAGTTTTGCGTAAGGGGTTTCGTTTCGGTGGCTCGCAGCGCCCGCTTTTCTGCGACGCTCGAAACTTCCCAAAAGGTAAAAATAGAAATATTTCGCAACGGCTTCTTTTGGCGCGCGCGCGATTCATTTTATACTAATAAGGTTCTAAAGATATCAAGATTTTGAACTAACGAGTGTTTACATATATGCTATAGGGACATTTTTATATATAACAGGCGAAAAAAGCTGGTTCAAGCTCGCCATATAAGTGATTTTTCAATGTCAGAAGTTGTAAATTAAATCTAAAATAAATCTAACTTTTGCCACTGGGTTAGCACAAAAAAAATTATATTCAATGAAAAACAATCCTAGTAAATATATGTTCTCAATTGTAGAATTTCTCAATTCTTATCAATTTATGTTTACATAATTGTAAACATGTGACACAGGCATAATTTATGCAAATATACTCTATTTTCTTGAACTTTAAATTATAATAGTTTAAACATTACGAGTCAGCGGACATGGATATGGAAAAAAAGTTTTTTTTGCTTAAAATGTTATTCCCGCCCTGAACGCAGTGCGAGAAGTAACGAGTTTTGTCGTTGAAAAAATGAATTATTCGTTTCAATACAAAAATTAGGTTGTCTTAAAAATGGGGGATCATGAAATTGGAAAAATAATTTACAGGGCCTGTTTAATATGACTCGCGCACTGTCCGCTTCCACCAAATCTGGCAATGACACATTGTCGCCGTTTCTCTGTAGTTTGCATCTTCATTCTCAAAAAATCTCGTCTTGTCATTGATAAGGCCATTTTCCTCGGCCGTATCAATAAAGAGTCGCCGATGGATGTCAACTTATCTACGTTGCACGCGCCCGCGCACTTCAAGGGAACATTCTCGGCAGATCCGTACGGACAAATCGCCCGCGCGAGTCCTGTTGCTCGGCCAGTCACACAGTCAGCCGGCCCCTGTCGTGCTGCCCGCAATCGAGCGCGACACATTCGGTGGAAAACGAGGCGTGCGACGATGGCCGATTTTTTTTTTTTCATCTCTCGTCCAATCGACTTTCTGGCCCTGCCCCCGTCCCTGTCCCGACCCCCTCGTCGTGTAGAACAGCATGCAAATGCGACCCGCCAGCGATTTACATTTCTCTTAATTTGCACAATAATGGGGCTAGCCGGCCGTTGCGTTAAAACCGCCCACTATATCCGCACTCTCTCTCTCTCTCTCTCTCTCTCTCTCTCTCTCTTCCTCTTTCAACCCTTTTCCAAACGCAGTGCAAGTACCCGACTGCCCGGGCGGCATTCTCGCTCGCTGGCTTCTGCTGCACTTATAACGGTAGCGGGCACTCTGACCCTCGTTATGATACACAACGCACCGTAAATCTTTCGGCTTACGCAGACTCCTTTTTTCGCTTTCGACGATGCCGTTCGCGAATTTCCATTTTATATATATATACATATACATATGCATCGGACATTTGCTTATGCTACTGCCCGAAAAGCATCTTTTTTTCTGCCTCTCTCCCTCTCTAACCCTCCCTCCCCCCCCCCACACCTTTGTTTCATTTAGTTCTATGCGCCTCTCCGCGTTTATTTTTGTTCCCTTTGCCTCTACTCGGCAGCGTTCGTATCAAAGCGCGCCACCGAGCGAACTTTAGCGCGAGTCTATAAATCCCGGTTAATCTGATAAATCGGCGCGCGCTACGGAATATGAACTAATGCAGCAGTTTGTGAAATTTTCTCATTCCGCCCTTTTACAAAAGTAACGCAGTTGCCAAGCCGGGATTCTGCAAAGAGCCTGAATCTATCCTGAATATATACACAATGGTGTCTCGAGTCTAGTCTTCAGATCGAACTGCGTTGTACACTGAATCCATTACCATAGAATAATTATTTTAGAGAGGATGGCGCGAACGATAAAAATTCAGAACTTTGAGCAACTAGCCATGACCTGCTTTCAAACCTCCTAACTCTCCTTACTAAATCTTCCAGACTCTCGGATCCCTTCTCTTTCTCTCATTCTCTCGCTCTGGTAGTCCTTTATTTTGACTTATTTTGAGTTCTGCTCTGGTCTATTCTTGAAGCATCGTAAAGAACTAATAAACAAGTTAAAATGATGTAAAAAGCTAATATGATTTACGACAGGCGAAAAGATTTTCGAACATAGTGATCCGACGTGTAGAAGCAACGAGATTTCCTTCTATGTATGAAGGTGGCATTACGTCGTTCCAGGTCTACTTCTATCATTTGGACAGTCTCGCGAGCCCGTACAGAGAGTTCAATATTTATCATTTAAATCTGTAGATGCGCCTCGATTGTCGAGAGGATCTGCATTGCAGCTTGTAAAGCCTACGTTTCAGGCGTTTAACTTGCTTTATTCCTTTTATATTGAAGGAGTTATTTATTTGTGAACTCGTTTTTCTTATCCGTTTAGAGCTGCTCTTGATACATTTTAATACATTTTATATATAGACTATATTACTGCCTAACAAAATTTCTTGTTTTTACATTCTGCGTATTATTATTTTTACTTTTATATGTGTTATTAATTTATAAGGACTTGATTTTATACCCGCTGTCTTTGTATTATTTTATTTTATTGTCATATATGAATTATTTCACGCAACTTATTGATATGTCAAGTGGCGATCAGATTTTATTAAATATAATTTCCAATGGATATATATATATATATATATATATATATATATATATATATTGCAGGCCATAAATCCAAAGCCACAGCAATAAACATCCATTCGTACTCTCACTCTCTCTCTCTCTCTCTCTCTCTCTCTCTCTCTCTCTCTCACTCACTCACTCTCTGCTTCGCTTCGAACTTCGTATAAAATCCGCGTGAGCGACCGAACACTTTTCCCCGCGCGCCCCCTCCTAACTGCTCGCCGCCGAGTCTCTCGGCCGACGAGGTCGCTCGGACGCTCGCCGATGAAAAATGAACAGGGCGTCCCCAGCCCGCCCGTCAACCTCCCCCCCCCACCCCCACCCGCGCTTCCCTAATGAAAAGTGCCGCCCGCGAGATCGGCACGCGCGCCGCGGCGCTCATAACCCCCTAACGATGATGCACGGGCGCGGCGGCGCGGCCGTCGGCGCGGCGCCTCCCGATAATCGCGCGAGTACCGCTCGGCGCGGTGTGGGAGGGGCGGGGGGGGAGCGAGGGAGACGAGGGGTCGAGCGGGTAGTCGCGCTCGTGCCCGCCGCTCGGCTTTCGGGCCGCGACTTGGCGCCCATTCATTCCATGGTCCGCGCGCGTCGTCTGCCGCGAGAGTGTATCTCAGCGCGAATTTGGCTCGGCCCATTCGACCGCCCTTCGCGGCGCGGACGAGCTCTTTCCTCGAAAGTGCATAATTCGCGGTATACTTTCGGGAAGAAATGACTTTTGTTTCGGTTCCTCGCTAAATTATTATCCAACGAAGTCTTGATATTTAATCGAGACTCTTGGCGGTACGGCAGAGGTAGCGTGACATCTTTTCGGACATCTAGAAAAATTCGGACTATGATGTAAATATAAAAGCTGCATGAAATGCTTATACGGATGCTTTATATGGTAATTACAATTGCAATAAAACTGCTTTTATAATTACAATGTTCTGACACCTTTTTAATGCCACGAAGCAATTATCAACAAAATCTCATTTTCTACAATCTCTAGTACACTTTGCGGTAATGTTTCAAATTAATACGTTGCATTTATAAACTATTATTAACTAAAAATCAATCGCATAACAAATTTAAAATAATATTATTGTAAACAATAAAATCTATCGTTTTTAATGATAATAAGAATTGCTTACTTGAAATACTAATGGTTGATTATAGAGCTCGTGGTGATGATTTTATACTCGGACGGTTTGTCGATGTGCATCGAATTTGGGTTTAAATCTGTTTTTTTATTGTACTCTTGCTACTTAGATATTTGTTAGCAAATGCATTTTACAGGCTTCTTAATATTTAAATGTAAGCATTCCAATAATTTAACTGTGTTCACGAGAACCGAAAGCTCTGTCCAAGTACTGACGCGCAAGAGAATTCGAATTTATTGTCACCCCTTTTCCGACAGTTTTAATCCGAATAATTTATATTGGAAACTAATTTCTGATAAGGCATAAAAAAATAGTTTGGATGATAATGGCATTTAGAAATACTATATTTCTAAAAGTGTCCTGATACTGGATACATTAACTTGGGAGGTTTGAATGATATTCGAACCGGGACTCGAATGAATACGTAAAATTTTGCATACAGTAATAATTCCATTTATTAATATACAGATTTTATACGAAGAAATTTCATTTAATTCACTTATACAGTATGAAAGATAACGAGGCTATATCGTATATACGACCAATAAAAAATAAACTTGATATGAAATTTAATGACCTAAATAAAGCCTGACCTTCCTGTTTCATATTTTGTGTGCTCACATTTGAAATAAAACTTGACCACATGATTCAATTCAAAATAATATTTTGACCGAATTCAGCAATTCTATTATCACCGTAAATTATTAATGCTTCATTATTATTATGAATAGGGTACACTTACTAATTGAATCTAAATCGTAAGGCAATTTATTTGTACAATTTTCTGATGAGTTCTGTTACGCTAACGTTAACATTAAATATTTACATAATTCTGTCGTGCGTCATTTACTTATCGTAAATAATTTTATTCCTTCCGGAATTTCCTTTAGCTTGCGCGAGGAAGTATTCCCTCGTCATTATCGTAATCTCCATGTGAAATATAAACTCTTCTACTAAACTATTATACGCGAGAGGTAGAGAAATAGAGTCTCAAAGTGTACCCGTTCTCGCTAAATCTCTCGGGACAACAACAGTTATATAAAGAACTCGAAGTATCTCTTAAGGATCGCGTTAAAATGGGCGAGATTATACCGCGTTATATACTATTTCTATAAGACAGAACGAAGAAAAGAAAGAACACTGGAATATATAGATTTTCTCGAGACTGTACTTACCCTTATCCGCTCGTAAAGGCTTAACCGCTCATTAACCTTCTCCCCTTCCCCCTCACCCGCCATACTCCCGTGACGGTACTCGAGAGCCCGCAGATTCGACTCTAACCCCCCCTCCTTCCCCCCCATCCACCACACCGTCTCATATCTTTAAGCCAATTAATCCAGCGGGCCCGAGGCTGCGCTTGAGGAGGAAAATAATCATAAAACCTCGCTGCGCGGGACGCGTAATGAGACGCATCGAACCTGGTCTTTGTAGAGAAGAGGGACATAACGCGTATATAAATTTGTCTCTAGATCTTCAGTAGCCCGAAGACTCGGCATTGCGCGGGGGTGAGAGGCGCCGTAAGCTCCAATGCGGGAGGAAGAGCAGATGGTGGGTCGCGCTATACATCCATGGAGCCAGATAGAGTTAATGCAATTCCGTCGCATTGCTACTTCCGCAACGTCATCCCCTCCTCCGCAACTCGAAAAGTGTCTCTCTCTCTCTCTCTCTCTCTCTCTCTCTCTCTCTCTCTCTCTGACTCTCTTTTTTTCTCACACACAAGATCTAACATTGAGGCTATGGGACTTAGATCTTCTTATCACATTAATTCTTTGCAAGTTCGACCCAAATGTGAGATTAATGTCAAGAACACCATTATTCCATTGCAAGATGCTTTCTCTCTCTCTCTCTCTCTCTCTCTCTCTCTCTCTCTCTCTCTCTCTCTCTCTCTCTATTTCTCTCTCTTTCACTCTCTTTCTCTATCTATATCACTCTTCCTCTCTCTTATAATTTAATAAAACTTAAATGATCCTATCATTACGATCTCTAACTTTTCGTATTTTGTCCTTGTTAAATCTATTCAATGCAGTATAATTCTAACCGCGCTATGCAGTTTCTATCCATCACCAGAGTTTCTCCTCCACTTTTTACAGGCAAATCGTATGCCATTGAAAAAAAGTTACATACTTGAACCGTCGAATTCAGGCCCCAAACAATCGGCTTGGCGAAGGATTAAATTCGCATTCACGGACTGCTTTATCAGTATTAGATTGTGTGACTTCTGACTTGATACGGCTTACTGTCATTAAGAACAAAGCCCTAATGCTTGAACAGGACACGAATTACAACCGAACTGAAGAAGGATCACAACTTAGCATTTGCCTCGGCAACGGCTTCTCGGTATCCTTTCGTTTACTGCAGCGAGTCTCGGTATGGTCTTAGATTCTACTCGATCAGAAGGCTTTTTATAGCCAACTCTTCTTTAGAAACAATACCACCAATAATTTACGAAGGAGACTCGCAGATATATTGTTGTTCTTCCACTTAGAATACTGATTAGTAGTTATGCTTGATGCTTCCATTGATATTAAAATAAACTTCAAATACTGCAAAATTTCTGCGTGTGCTAAGTGAAGGTTTTTAGATTAGATTTTTATTTGAGGTTGTTGTAACTTACTTAAGATACTACTTCATGTTCTTTTATATTCTAATTATGTGTAATAACTATAAGACTGACTTACCGTATTCATATATAGTATTTATCTTTGACGTTATTTTAATATTTTATGAAATATTGTGTATTGACGCTTTAAAAATGGAATTTAATAGGCTATTTAATGTTAGTGGAATTTATTAATTCTCTCACGCTCTTTCTTTGTTACAACCTCGTCCCGAGTGGTCCTCTGTATGACAACTAATTTTTTCCTCTCTGCTGGGTAATTTTTTTAAATTTTTTATTTTATCCTCCCAACTGATTATCCAGCAGTGTATAAGACAAGGAAGTATCGCGCTTTATCTCCCTCGCTTCCGTCCGCATTAACGAATAGCATCGACACACCTGGTGGTACAGTAGTCGGCATTAAAATTGCGTCGAACGAAACTGCGCGGAACATATTATCATATATATATAGAATTTAATTTGACACCGTGGCCGCACGATTAATGACATTGCGCGTCGGAGAATTTTTTGGGCTATCTGACCCCCCCCCCCGCCACTTTTACCCGTCTGCCATTTTTACGGACTAAGTTTTCGCGTCTCTTTATATATATATATATATATATATATATATATATATATATATATATAAGCGTTTAATATATAAACGCGGCAGAGACGGCAGTTGCGTAACAGATGGACTTTTATTTATGCTTTGAATTTGTAGCCACCGCGCGCGGGTAAGTAATGTTCCCGTAACTTCTTTAAATTAAATTTTCGTTTCAGCAAAAAACATAGTTCTTAATTTCAAGTTCTTTTCGCTATGTCTTAGAAATAAAATTAACCTCTTTACGGAAAAAGGCAAATATTTCACCCACATTGTTATTATTATAATGATAATAACGGTAATGTCTTTTAAAATTTTGATAATAATTATTCATTATAGATAAAACAAGAAAAATATTCTAACTTACGGAGATTATGCGCGTTCACCAAAACGTCCACTCGTTTTAAGGAAGTATTTCAAGCTGTCGCACGCGTACTCTTATCTTTCGCTTGATTCGATCCATTCGCATTTTGATCCACATTAAATCTATAGACTATAGATAATTGTAGATGTATAAAGGATTAAATGTAATTATGAAATATGTTATAGATTCGTTGATTTATGTTCAATGTTAAAGTATTTATCGCAGATAATGGAAAATACATAGGAGAATGGAAATTTAATAACATTTGCTGTGTTTTCAATTAATTATTCATCAATTGGTGCATCGGTATTGCGTGTAGATCGCAGATTATATTTGAATTATGAAACAAGTCATATAAATAGAATGATATAAATCCGAAAAGAAAATATCCAAAAAAATATCGTAGGAAGTCAGAATGAGAGTACGACAGGGTTGAGGTATTATAGATGTTCTTAGAATCTCTGATCTAAGTATATATCTCTACTCAAAATTTCCATGGCTCATAGTATTGTCTAGAAAGTTTAGTAATAATTATTTTAATAAATCATTATCATTCTTAATATTATTACTATTATTTAACGTGGCTCTAATTACACGACCAGTAACGGTACGAATAGCGGCAATGTTCTAGGATGTATTTCTAAATAGAGCAGCTATCAATTATTTTCAGAGATGTTTGTGAGTTCAGGAGAAGAACTTGATTAATCAAATTGTCAGTCCTTCTTTATTTACTTTACCGATAGACTAAGCCTCGATATTTTAGAAGTATTGCATTCATGTAAAAACAAAGATTATACGACTTCTATACTTTAATAAAACCTCCAAGCCGACCAACTCTTAATAGACATATAACCTGGATAACGATGTAGACCAAACCTGATTTACATAATGCACGCGAGATTAACCTATCCAAATCAGGGTCGAGTTTTAGGAGCCTCGATTTTATTGGTTTGAAATTTGCAAGTTTCATTGGGACCATGTAAGTTTGGAAGTATATAGATTTGGATCTTATAGGTCTGTAATTTGTCGTATCAAAGTATTTAGAATTAAGCTTTGAAATTGTGCTAAAGTATAGAATCGAGTTTTACGTAACGTTTGCTTTCACATTAATGTAATAAATTTTACATTTGTAATAATTTTTTTATTCTTATTTAGTAATTTACTCGAAACTTATATACTCTACGACAATTCCGAGTAGTCGTATATAATCAGCCATTCCCAAAAATTAATGCTCACCTATTCACGTCTTAGATAACCGCGATTTTACTTTTTTATCGAATTATTTAGCTCGTCAGCCATCCGATTCCGTAGAATAATAAAGAGCCACCTCCCTTCAAATATTAATCCGAAGCCTTCCCGATACGCAAACGTCCATTCGGCGAACCACGAAGGCATCGCTGCTCGACCAGGGGGGCCGAGTTTCCGCCCGACTTTTCCCTTTTGTTTCTTTAAATTACATCCGACTCTTTCACCCGCGGCCGCCGCGGCGCGGCAAAAGGGCGAAATTACCACGCGACGTGGCACTGTCGCGCGCACGCTCGTCCCGCGGTGTTCGTCCATCCCCCGCCCCCCCCCCCACCTCATGTCACGTACCGCGGGCAAATCGCACGAGGGACTGCCGGGCAGCCCGCGCGGGCTCTGTGTACATGTACGCCCGTTACGGCCGGCCTCTCGGCTTTTTCATTTTTCCCGCTTTCCCGAGCCCTCTTGGGAAATGCCCCGACTCTCGTCCGCGGCGCTCTTTTGTTGGCCTCTCTTCCGCTCTGACTAGCGTTCGCCACCACGCGCCCCACCCTCCCCTACACGCCGCCGACACTTCTACGCTACTCGGCGACGCTTTTTGTCGCCCTGGCTTCTTTTGCCCACCAGCCCCCCTCCCCCTCCCCCTCCCCCGTCAACCGCGCCCCGTCCTTTTTCACGTAACAGGCTTTCGTCGTCCCGAAAAATGCGACGTTAATGAAGCTTGCTTTGGAATTCGGTTGAGAGTCGGCTCGAGAGGATCCACTTATATATTCGGCTATACGAGCGCCCTTTATTCGCGCCACTTATCACGGCATATATATACATATATACGCAGACCAGAGTAAATTACTGTGATAAGCAAACACATTTTAACATACTTTTTAAAGTTTTCCCCAGCTGTCCGTTTAATTTAGAATAATATAGTTCGAAATTCGTCACGTTCTGTGGAAGGCAAACGATTTATATTAGATATACAGCGCTGTAGATTCAGAATTGCTTCATGCTTCGGTGCGGCAGATTATGCCTTTGAAGATATATAGGCGGGGAGCTACGGAAAAAGGAATTAACGGGGAATAAAGTTCCTTTAAACTGATGTAAAACCGTTTTAATCGTTTCAAGATCGGTTTACATAAAATTTCCATTAACCGAATTTAACCGCCGTCCTGAGAGACAGTTAATGGTCTGCAAGTGTAAGTTCCGTGCAGTTCCGTAACTGCAGGTGAGCGGCGGCACTGACTCCCGGAAGTAGAATTACTTCCCACCCCCCTTCCCTCGTATAGCTGGCGTAAATTTATGGAAATTTACCTTGCCGCAGAAGTATAAAACAGTAGGTGGGACATATTCGCATTTTTTGTTTTACCTTTCGGATATACTTATAGATTTCCGCGTACTTTTAAGACGACTTCCATCCGGCTCTCCCTCAAAATTTATTTAGATGTTTCATTTAAAGCCATTGCAAATTTTCGTTACTTAAGAATCACTATTTATTGTTTTATAAATATAACCTAGATTAAGTAGATTACGTATTCAATACGCTTGGCTCTGTGCATTGAAATTTTTGTTATGAATGTTTTAACCACATTCATAATTACTAGAAATTGATTTGTTTAATGATTTATATGAAACGCTAATAAAAACCCGTGTTATGTTGCCTCGAGTTCATTTCCGCCCGCTCTCTTCGCTTTAGATTCGTTATATAAAATTTCATTTAAAAAAAAAAGAAAACAAATAAAAGCACAAAAATGTAAGTTGCAAGACTATCTGGAACACGAAGAGAACCGCGCGGATTATAAGCGACGTCCCCAGCGTTGCCTAAAACCAAAGCACCTGTTTGGTACATTTGCACGCGGAGCCGAGAGCGAGCGCTCGCCGAGCGAACTTTATCCCGGCTACGGGGATCGCTCGTGTGAACTTTCCACCCCAAACGTATACGCCGTAACACGACTAATCCGCCGAGTAACGGACGATTAGCCGCTTCCCCCCTGCCCAGGCCCGGGTAACGATTCGCCCGCTTATCTGGGCGGGTCGGTTTGATAACGGGGGCGAAAAATTTTGTAACTCCAGCGATTAATAACGGGGCCATCTGAACAGTTGAGGTGGCCTTGCCGCGAAGCCGCCCCTATCTGTATGCGATTATGCTCGGGTGCTCGTCAGTGTTCATGTGAATATCCGACTAAATCGCTTCCCAGCTATTGAGTTTATTCAGTTTATTTATATTATTTAAAAATGCCAATAATCTCCGTATCGTTGGAATGTCGTTTGTCGAATGTCGAATATCTCGGTCTCGGTCGATAGACACAAGCACCGCTGTAATAATTTACATGTGCTTTGTCTACAAACGCATCGTAGATCTCCGTCGCGGATTAGCACGGATATATGGAAGCATAAATAGAGCGACGTTCAATAAGAAAAAAAACTCGTATAGTATTGTTAATTCTGTGGTACTCGTCTAATACTACAGATGTCGTAAATATTTTATAATTTTCTACTTCGAAATCATTTCTCTACTAACTTGCACTGTTACTTGATATATTGTCCAGACAAATTATCACGAGGCAATGCAGGCAAAGAAGCTCAATATTACATATTTATCCAATACTGTTATTCGTTTCGCTAACTTGGTGACCATATGAAGTTTTTTTACCATTCGAAAGGCCATTTCAGGTTTTAAATTTTAGAGTTACGCATTTGAAAAATTATGATGACAGTTTTATAAAACATGCCAAGAAGAATTGCGTTCCGAATAATATCCCAACTGTAATTAAAAATTTATCCAAAATTTTATACGTATATATATGTGTGTGTGTGTGTGTGTGTGTGTGTGTGCATATTTGTATCTATACATATCTTCATAATAGCCTTCGAAACGTTTTAAACCGTATATCGATGGCGTATAATTTTCCGTCTAAACCGTAATCCACAACCGTGTATCTATAACAAGGTGATCCCTTCGATTGCGGTTACTATAACCACTGGAATCCCAATATAATAATTACTAGAATTTCGTGGTTGAATTAAATTCAGCTGCCAGGTATTACGCGGAGCAATATTCGAGGGGATCGACGATTCCCTCGCACTTGGGATTATGAGCGCATAAGGTCTCTCTACGTATTTGTGCCAGAATGGCCGATGTATATATGTATATCTTGTATATATTATACATATTCATTATTATTATACGTAAAATATAGTCCAGTTACGAAACATACACATATGGCGATCTCAATTCTCGCTACCAAAAAATCCGGTAAACGTTGTTTTCTAGAATACTTCGGAAAAATTCGGTCGGCGGAAATGAAATTCGGCCATCGATTGGCTTGGGCCATGCATTTACATTAACGTCACGTAACTCGATCATTTTTTTCGTCTCCTTAATCTACGCGAAATCTCTCCTGCTGGCCAAATCGCGCACGAGATTCCAATAATAATCGAAACGTTCGACCCGCGCGCAGAAGAGCGCCGTTGGACAAAAATTGCTTTGTATTTAAGTCGGCCAGCTCGACGCGTCCAAAGCCCCGAGCGCGGAGTGGGGCTGGACGGTAGGAGGATAACGCTCGGGCGCGAGTCGAGGGGGCAGCGGGGCGTCCGTTCTCCTCGATTAATCGGCCGTCGACGGGGCGGGCGGCACGGGTCGGCGCGATCCGCGTGCTGGGGACAGCGGACCGAGGGCCGTGGGGGGGAGGGGGTATAATTATCGCGATAACCCACTTATGGGCCACGGGAGCCCGACCAACTCGCCGGTGTGTATGCGCGCCTGGCGAGGGTTCTCTCGCGCTAGGCTTCCGCGCGCGCGCGCGCGCGCCCCTTTAACTTTCAGCCCGAGGTCGGCCGCCCTGGAAGTCCGAGCGTCGAGCCGCGTGGGAATTCATTGTCTCGGTAGGAAGCGCGCGCGGTCGGTGTACGCGACGCGAGCGAGCCTCGGGAGAGCGATTGCGCATAATGCGGGAGCGCGAGAGCAACTCGGCCGCGCGAAAGGCCAGCGCAGAATGGATCGAACGACCAATGCGTACATGAAGACACGTATATATATATCGGTGTGTGTGTATAAATAGGTTTCAGTACGCTTATCAATATAATGGATGTTTGAATTGAGGTGCATTATTGCGAAGTCGCGCTGTATACGCGCAAACACTTTCTGCACGAAGTAACTGCGCTAAGACGAAGCGGAGAACTTTATTAGTTGGAATGCTTTGTGAAAAGTGTTCGTAGAGATTGGAGTGGAAAAATAGTCCGCTTTAATAAAAATCAATTCCATATTATTTCGAGAATAATGTATACTGATAAATTATGAGAGAAAAATTTCTCTAGTTTTTTTCTAAAATACGATCAAATTAAAAGAAAAGAAATAAAATTTTAATAAAATTTTTTGAAACATCTAAGGTAGATTTATATTTATGGTTGTGGAGGAGGCAATCCGGCTATCCTTTGCTAACATAGAATATAGTTTATTTTTATTAGTTTTAATTTTTAATCTAATTTTATTTTATTTTTAATAGTAATTTCTATTTCCGATTCTTTCTCGGGGATGATAGTAATCAAGGACAGTCTGACTGTCATTTTTGTAGTTTCATATATTATAGTATAAATAATCCATAGGCCAATAATATATTTAATAATTTAATATAAAATTTTAACTCCACAATAAGACTTTAACCAAATTAAAACAATAGTAATAAAATTCATTACTAATCCAAACCGAGAACTTGTTTACAGATAACTTATTGAAAATACTACTAGCTTGATGAAGAAAAATTGTGTACAAAATAATTCCGTACTCTTCTTAGTCCATAAACTGCTTCATTGAATTCATATTTTACAGAATGAGTGGATTCGTTTAAAGAATTAGAATTTATGAGATCGCTGATATCTAGTCTGGAGAAAATTAATTTAGCCGAATAATTTGATAAGATATGTTTTATTCGATCCGGACATATGAAAATTGGAAATGCCGTAAATAGAAGATATTGGAATTTAACTTAAATTATCTTAACAACGGTAATTCTGAGTCGTTCGTTAGTAAAATAGGGAAGAGTTGAAGAAAAGAAAATGGACACCAGAACGTACTCGGCCGAGGAGTATAAAAAATAAATTGCAATAGTGTGGCAATTATTATATTTAAAGTATTACTTTAGAATTCGTAAATTTTTAATACGATGATACTGACCACTTTTGTGGTAATTACTGATATGTAATTTTCAAGTGCACATTAATTATACATTGTTCGAATTTTCGTTTTCTGATTGACTGATTGTCTGAAATTACATTTTCTGACTTAATTATGACTAGAAGAAGACAATGTCTAAGATTTAGTTCTATTAGGTTAAAAAAAAAGATCAATAAGTAAATGGACTAAATATAGATTACTAGAAAATTAGTGGATTTTTAGTAGTTAACGTAATGACCTATTATTTCTATAATGAATAGATAGCAATACATTGTATGTTTCCTTATGTAGAATCTAAAAAAAATCGAGCTTTAATAAATCAAGAATTGAAAAATGAATGTGAAAAAGTAACGTTTTAGCATGTAATAAAATAAATTTGTAATATTTACAAAATTGTTAAAATCTTATAAAGATACTTCTACCGATAAAAGTTCGTTTGTCTCTGAGCTTTCTTCGAATAACCGCTATTCTGCGACCTGAATTCTGACTAATTATTTTCCTCGTCTTCTGACATTGCAGAAATATGCGCCCAGTATTCGAAAAACGATTGATATTTCGGCGACAAAAAGCCGGGCACGTCTACAGTACGCGCTCAAAGCGTACAATGGCATCTTACATCTTCCATAGTGCACTATTAAAAGCTCCCTTTCTCGAACCGCTCGCTCGAAAGCTATCGGTAAATTCAACGGCGGGCGCTAATCATTTAACGAGGCAGAGTCTGCCCCCCCCCCAGCCCAGTACGTATTATATACGTACAGCCGTCGAGAAGCCGCTCGGCGCCGCGAGCGCAGGAAGCCAGAAACTTTCCCACGCACGCGCGCATATTAATCCAAGAAAAACAGAGGAAATACCTCGTGGATGGTGCGCGCGCCATAGGCGCCAAATGCAATATCGAGCCGGCACACGGCATTAATCTCGAACGATCCGCCCGACCCCCGCGGCCCTGGTGCGAGCGAGAAAACGTCGCGAGGAAATATCGGAGCCTATCGCTCCTCTGTACCGGCCTCCCTCCTCCGCCCTCCTCAAACTCCCCCCCCCCCTCCCCGGCCCCCCCGGCAAACCATCGACGCGCCGCGCCGCGGGAATATTAAAAGCCCTCGCGCTCTCGCCATCCCCCTGCCGCTTCACCGAACGCGCGTTCGTTCGAAACTCCGCAGGAGGCTCCCCCGTGAATCCCCCGCGAACGAGGCGGCGCCTCTCGGCGTCCCCGGGGAGCGTCGCGTCGCGTTCCCGCGCGCCACGGCAAACTTCGACGGAGCGCGCCCGACCCGCGGGCGAGGGACAAAGGGAGCCGCGCCCTATAGACCGCGTCTCGGGCATCGTCTCCAATATGCAGTATATGTGCGCGCGCGCGCGTGTGTGTGTGCGTATTTATGCGCGTGTGTTTGATCATCGCACGCGCTCGCTCGATATCGGCTTCGCCTCCTGCTCCAGCGTACGCCGTTGCCCTTTCGTTTCGCGCCAATTCGAAATTCGCGAATAGCTGAAAAGAAACTTCTACGTTTTTAATTCACACAGTTGTTTGTAAATCATGAATATTAAATCGACGGATTTTCGAATTTCTCAACTTCCTTTTCTATTTTGATTGTTCTATGGACAGAATAAAATGTTTTATTTCAGCAGGCTTCTATTTATTCGGATGCGCCTTTTTTTAAATTGGGCTAAAAATAGAGAAAGTTGAAAATATAATTTCATCTATTAGCTGTATATATATATACACGCAATACAATTCGATTTATACCGATCGATCGTACTTTTGTCATCGACCAATGAACATAATCAGTAAATATTATTTTATCTCTGCACTTTACGGGCAGAAAAACAGATATTTATAAGAATTACATGAACATATTTAATAATTTTCCGGGGCCTCGGCTCGACGTAATTACATTGGATATTTATCTGTGAAGTTTCGTTAAAAATTGAAAAATTCCTCCCAAATTAATCGCCGGGAATACGAGCTCCCCCCCCTCCCCTTTCCCGAGAGGTAAACATTTTTCCCCCTTGCAATTCGTTCGCGCGCGAGCAGGGCGAGTGTATCGCGCGAGGTGGTCGGTCTAATGGGGGGGGGAGGGGTAATTAAATTATCCCGACGCGCGGGCTGGATTGTTATTTATACGCGATCGGCGAACTCGGCGGACCGCGCGGGCAAAACCAAAGCCCTGTATTAATCCATAAATTGATGTTCGGCTCCGTGCGCGAGGGTGGGCTCGGCGTGCGCGAGAGAGAGAGAGTGAGAGAGAGAGGGAGTGAGAGAGTGGCGCGCGCGTGCATACTTCTGCGCGGCGCTTAGGCGAAATGCCCGAAACGGGAGAGAGCGTGGGCTTTGGCCTGGCATTATTGAATACGGGACCGAGTCCCCGGTGCAAACAGGGTCCGTCGTTTATCACTGCGCCGATCGTCTGATAATTCGGCGAATTATCCTCGGGGAGGGGGGGAGGGCGCATTCGTCCGCGTCGTGCGCCCGCGCGTTGCGAACAGCGAGGAGGGAGGAGCGGGCCGAATAACGGGTCGTTCGAGGCGCACCTCGTTCTTTGCCGCGCGATTTAACGAAGCGGCGAAATAGCGCCGACGCTCAATTTTATTCGAATGAATGGGAAGTCATTTAGTCGCCGAATAGTTTTTCCGTCCGCTAAAATAAACTGCGCTCAATCGTACATTGTTTTGTTGAAAAATTTACAATGTCGAGGGCATCGGCGGAGCACGCGAGCGAGAAACGGGTCATTGTTAAAAAGTCCGTAATTACGAGTATGCGTTGCTCATGCGTGTGAGTGACTGTTATCATCAATATAATAGCTAATAAGCATATCTGCACTTCAGAAATGGATGATAATAATTATGTATTCATAATTTATACTATCTTTGTCATGTCGATGCTTGTATAATCGATTATATTATACTATGTAATATCTGTATTACATATGAATAATTTATACAAAATATGTTAATATATTAAACTATTCGTTAAGTTAGCGGAAAATGTGATATTTCGTCGATTGAACAAGTCATTGTAAACATTCAAAATTCGCTTCACTGCAGAGATTTTTAATTACATTTCACTTTCTTGCGCACATTTAAATGGACTCAACTCGACAAAAAATGGGGGGGGGGGAGACTGTATTTTTATACCCCACGATAACTATGGATTTAAAGATTAATCGCTGTGAGTATATAATCCATATAAACAGTTTGATGGATTTTCTCGATCTATCTGTGTAGGTGAGCCAGTGGAGCGCCGGCGCGGCTTAATTGATTCCGCCGTAAAGCGAAAACTGCCGATCGAAGCAGCCCGTAGCGCGAAGCTTAAAAAATTCGAAACGCTCGGCCGGGGCGAGGGGGGGGGGTGAAAGCTGGGCGCGACAGTGGCACTCGATCCATCGCTCGGTTGCCGAAACGAAAAGCCGTTACGCGGTAACAGCGGCCCGTTACAGTGTCTCTCTCTCCCACGGACTTCGCAATATCTCCCCTGTCGTGCTTCTTCAGCGATCGCGCGAAGAGGGGGGATCCCGAGCGCAGCGCTGCAAACATTATTCACGATCCTCCACGCCGCCCCACTCGATGGATTTTTCAAATGTTGCCGGACCGATAGCCCTCGCGTACCGTAAGCTCGGATAAGTTCGCTTTATCTCTCTCTCTCTCTCTCTCTCTCTCTCTCTTTATCTATATATCTCTCACCGCCGTGATTCGCGACACCGCTGGGAAGTCGGTAAAGTAGGTCGAGAGGACGAGGATGCCTCCAGTTCGAAATGAGATAATGTCGCGCTGCCCCGAAATCACGAAGTGGAAAAGGGAGGGAGGAGAGGTATCGGGAAAACGAAATCTATTTCGGGACTTTGTTTTTGACGATTATAGTACTTTTTTCTTTCTGTCGACAGGAAGGTTTTTCAACTGATCCTGCTTTATAAGTAGAATTACTAAGAATAAATTACGTGTTGATAGATAGGGCACAGTTTTTTATAATTTTTTTTGTCATTTCAACTGTATATATATATATGTATGTGTGTGTGTGTGTGTGTGTGTGTGTGTGTGTGTGTGTGTGTATGATGCAACGAGTTCAATTCCTCCCATATCAAATTGTGCTAATGGCATTTCACAAACAGTGTCTATGAGATAATGTAGTTAGGACTATCAAGTTTTTATAATCTTTAATAAACGTATCTCTACGTTTATAATAAAATAATTTAAAATTCTTAGAGAAAGATTGTAGTAGCAACTATATTTAATATTATTAAGGTGAGTAGATTATACAAACGTTTTTACTTCGTTTATAAATAATACGAACGTTATATTAAAGAAATTTTTTTAATGCTAGATAGCTTCCATTCCTTTTTAAAATTAGTTTAAATCCACAAATTCCTAGACTTATTTCAGTTAACAATTCACGATGATAGATTTTATAACAATAATACGAAAGTACATACTTACTTGCCCGTGCAACTTGCATTTATTTTAATTGTTCATTATAATAATTCAGTAGTAGCTAAACCAGTGAACGGTTAAAGATTAAAACGCTTCGACTGACGCTCTCTCTCTCTCTCTCTCTCTCTCTCCCTTTCTCTCTATCTCTATCTCTCTATCTCTCTCATCTCAAAGGCAAAAGTAGTCAAAAAAGAGGCGCGCATAAAGCGCCCTTCGCCTATAAAGCATCCCAAGCAAGGGAACCGCAGTCATGCGCCTCGCTTTAACCGAAAATCGGAGGAGGGAAACGGCGAAACGGATCATTTGGACCGCGCGCTCGGGTATACGCGCCGCTTACGGCTCGTTATGTATTTTTGCGCGTGCGTGTGCGTAGGCGTTCGTCTATACCACGCAGCATGCGAATCGCCCGACCCTCCACACGCGCGCTTCCTCGCTCGAAACGTTCGCACGCTCTTTCGCCTCCGCGAGCCGCGCGCTCGGACGGTACAATATCGCATCCATCCTCTCGCCCCCTCGCGCAATATCTCGCTATCTTTAGGCCTGGGCACACCCGGCTCCCCGCGGCCCGCTCCCCGCTCCACCTATTCATCCCCGCGAATTCGCCTCCGCTCGCGCCGACCCGCTGGTCCGGGTCGGCTTTTCAACTTTAGCCGGCCCGCCGGCCCTTTCTCCGCGCTCGCTGTGCAGCCTTCGCCAACGCGCCCCCTCCCCCCCCTCCCCGCCCCTCCGCCCCCTCAGCGTTATCGAAGCGGGTACGGCAGGGGGATCCGACGCCGCGGCACCCAGCAATTTCCCGAGTTACGACGCCGGGGAATTATCGCGGTTTCTCTCGAATCCGGCTCTCGCTCGGGTCCGTGCAACCCCCACCCCCCCCCCCCGAACCCTCCCGCACCGCCGGCCTTATTCGAGCGTTTTATTCGACGCCTCCCATCCCCCGTCTCCCTCCCCTCCCGCTACCGCGTGACCTCGGTACCCCGGCATTCGAGGACACGGTAAAAGCTTATATTATTCCCGCGAGTATATGAGCTAATATAACGCGAGGGCGCGAGGCCGGGGGCTCGGCGACGACAGGCACGCCTCGGCGTATGCTCCGAGCGTAGTCGCGTTTGTATAGAATGCGAATGCGGGCCGAAGGGCAGCTCTCTCGTGCACGAGTGAGGAAATACAGACGGCGGCGCGGGGCTTTAACTCCTTCTCTCTTCGACTTTATTGCACCGATTGCGCCCCGGGCCGTGAAAGGAAAAAATGCCGCGATTACATCGGTGCGTCTGGGATAAAAAATACGCGAGTACCCGTCCAAAGGCGCCGTAATGACAAATAAGAAACGAGCCTGCCTTCTTTGCCTGTTTTTTTTTTTTTTTTTTTTTTTTTTTGTTTCGCTGCGAAACATCCGAAATAACGTTGAAAGTGTATATATAACGTCGTACAATTTATCTCTCTTGACATTCCGTTTCTAGTTGACGCGATATCGAAACGCGTGGCTTATGGAGTGGCTGCGGTGTAAGAGGCCACATGAAGTGAACACGAATGTTTTTCCACTGTACTTTTCGACTATAATAACTGAAAATTTAAAAATCTACAAAAACACGATACTTCAAGGTTCTTTTCATCCATTTTAACAAAAGTTTTATATTTTCCAGTTAATAAATAAAATTATACATTTTTGTAAATATTTCTAATTACCTTTGTTTAATTTAATTTTTTGATTAACATATCAAGTACTCTCTCTTCTCTTTTAATCTTGTTAAAATCTAATTAATATTAGCAAAGTAAAATTACATTTTCATTGTTAAGTCACTTAAAACTCGCATAAAAATTATAATTTTTCTGCATGAATAAATAAGAAATCCGAATACTAAACTCATTTTTATTATATATATATTGTCTCTACACCAAATAAGTGATCGATATTCGTTTGAGAAGAATTGGACTTTTTTCGAAAAGTATGATTGCGACACCTTGAATCGACCACAATTATCATTGACATGATCCTAGTTTTTTCATTAAATCCATCCAAGTGTAATTATTTTCCCTGCTCGTCCAATCCGTCTTCGGGAAAACAACCGTAATTAACTATCTTCTTCACGAACTCACCTGTACATTTCCAGTCCGCTTACCGTAGACCAGCCCCTCGAGATTTTAAATGGGTCACAATCGAGCGCCGAAACAATACGGCATCGATTAAAAGGCTGCAACTTCTATTTTCATTTTTTCCAAGCACCGGCGGAAGTGCCGGGAACCGAGAGATGTAAAGAAAAGGAGGAGCGGAGGGATAAAGAGGCGCGGGAAGCAGAGATGAAAAAAGTATATAGGGAAATTACGCGGTCGCGGATGTATAACGGGAAGCGACTGGTATCGCCGCTGTATAAAAGCGACCGCGGCAATCTACCCGCGACACCAACCTTTCATTTCGCCCATTAATCCTCTCCGGGCTTGGCGTTCCCTCGCCCACCAACCCCCCCCCCATCCCGCCGCTCTTCAGAATTCGAATATTTTAGCGAACGTGTTTGTAAAGCTTAAGAAAAAGGCGAGAAGGAGGAGGAGGAGGAGGAGGAGGAGGACGAGCTGTAGGCGGAAGGGGAGGAGGCGCAACATTAACGAAGCGGGAAGGAGGTCGAGTCGACTCTTCGCATTCAAAACGAGCGCGGCGGCGCGGAACCCCGTCATTGGCTCTCTTTTCTTTTCAGCTCGACGATATGCCTCGCGAGTTATATTGTACACTCCTCAACTGTCTAGCTCCGAGTCTTCGTGTCTTTCCAATTCTGCCTCTGTCTCTTCCCCTCCTTCCTCTCTCTCTCTCTCTCTCTCTCTCTCTCTCTCTCTCTCCCTCTCTTACTCGCTCTAGCCAAGCTGTCGTTCACCCCCAACCGCTTCACGGCCGGCTCTCCCACTTGACTCGACGAGATTGAAAATTCAGGGGTTGGAAAAAATTTGCAATTGTAAGTGATGGGTGAGGCGAGGGAGGTAGGGGGAGGGCGCTCGCGCTCGCGACAGAAGTATTAGCTTTCGCCGTCCCCGTGGCGCATGAGGGGGCGAATTCCAAAAGTCGCGGCGCATGGAAGGGATTTCGGCCTGCTTTATGGAATTTTCTATCAAGGAGAGAAGATTGGCGGCGTCGGCGGCGGCGGCGCCAGGGGAGGTAGCGGGAGTGCCGGTGAAGTGGGAGTGAGACAGGGTACTTTTTGTTCCACCCCCCCTTTCGACTCGATAATTGGATTTTATTGAATTCCACTCTGTTTCGTTTTAGACACCCTTGCTGCACTGCTCCCCCTAGTGAATATTTCCTGTCGTCGAGCGAGCGAAATTAAGCCCCGCGCGTCAAAGTCGTTAGAGAGATCGTCGAGCGAATTCGTTTCGTCCATCTTTTTTTTTTTTTTTATTTCGTTTCGACAAAACTGCGACACTATCAATTATTTATCGAATCGATCTTTAAGCCGGCAGTCGGAAACGTCGCCGTCGGAAGCGCAAGAACGTATCGCTCGCGTGTCGTATAGTTGGAAGGAGAAAAGCCCGAGTGCCCGAGCCGTATGATAAAGATCACAAAGACGAAACGGCAACCTGCGATATTAAATTCTATATACGATTGGGGCACACTCGGTCCGGGGCAAGCCCGCGCCCGTACCGCAAAAGCTCGTTGGAGCAGCAGTACCGTCAGCTACTTGGCGGCCCGCCGCGCGCTCCCCCCTCCCGACCGAGCACTTCGTCGTAATTATCCTCGGCTTTATGTACCGGAGCTCCTCCCCCACCCCGCCAACAGGGGAGTTTAGAAATTGCGCAAAGCCATTGTTCCCCGGCGCGCGGGTGTGTAGTCCAAGTTTTGCGCGCAAGTGTTCGCGGGAGTTATTTGGGGCGGCGGTGGTGGGAGAGGGTGGGGGTTGGAGAACTGCGATGAATTCCGGCGGCTTATAGGCGGTTTTACCGATTATCATTTCGTCGCTGGCACCTCGCGCCGCGGCGTCACGTTATGAAGTATGCGGGATATTATCTCGGAGCGTATTTTTAATAAAACGTTGTTCCCTTTTCGAATATTTCCACGCGGACAATAGTTACTCATTTCGGGATTTTATTTGACCTTAGCCAATATATTAATCCAATATTTAAGTAACTGAATGTAGCCATAAATATATATATATATATATATATATATATATATATATATATATCTTTCTCTTTATTGATCAATTGAGAACGTCAATTCTAAAAAGTACCGATGTACATTACTTTCGTACCTAACAATATTCATCTTTTTTCTGTTTCAGAATCTGAAAAATCAGATAATGACGACGAATCTCTGGGTAGAGCAGGTGAGTAAAACCAAGTAACTTTTTATATTATTCTCCCCTTCCCTACCGCTGTTCCAAGATAACTAGGATCCTCCCCGCATGGACCACACTGCCTCAAAACATTCGCTCGAGATCGAAACGAATCGTGATCGACGCGCACGACGATCAAGAAAAATCATGACGGATGAAACGGCCTTGCTTTCATTTTGGGACAATAATTAGCCTTCTGCACGTAATGAGAACGAAACGGACAGATTAAATCTGCCCGAGTATCGAGCACTGAAAACTGCGTCGAACAACAGCGAAGCGAAAACTTTCGAACTCCGCCACCAGTCAGAAGAAATAATTAAACGGAATAATTAAGCTAGAGCCAATTGACATTCTCTCTTTCTCTCTTGCCTGTCTCGCTTACGTTCTTACAGCGATAAAGTTCCGTCTCCGTCCAGCCCAAGGCTCCGGTATACCGCGAAAGTTTTCTGCAGCTCCCGGGGACTTTTCTCTCTCTCGAGTTTCCAACAGAAGCGATAGATTTCATTTACCGGTCTAATTTGCGCCCCTTCGCGCGGAACTATCGCGCGGCAGTACCCGTGTTTATTTGATTTGGCCGTTTTACGCGCGAATCGGGAAGAAAAGCGGACTAAGCTCCGGTAATCCCGATGTATTTTAATGGGGATAGAATCGATTCGATTAGTACAGAAAACCGGGGGTGTATTAAAAAACACAGTATCGAATTTCGAAATCACGTTTTTCGTCATTTTTCCAAGAATTGAAGTCAATGTATATTAATGCATATGTAAAAATTCTAGTTTATAGTATGTCTAACTACTAAATCGATCATAGTACATGATTACTTATCGGAAATTGGCTATTAAAGAAACTTGGCCTAATGATACCCAAATCATTACAATATTTTTCCTAAAAAATTCCAATTATTATCATTATGACAAAAAGAATCTTATGAGAAACGAGGATGCAACTTACTTTGAGTATCTTAAACGAAAAAGTATAATTGTGTCAAAAAAGTTTCACCGTGATTTCTGCAGAGTAGAGACCTAATGAGCTTTTCACCGAAGATAATATATATTGCAATAACTATAATATGCGCCATAGCAATGGAATGATCTAAAAAGCTTTGTAATATATATCGTTTAGATTTATATACAAGACACATGATGGTCATTATTTTGCCTACTTTCAAATTTTTTAAGCACTTTCAAGTAACACGCGTTTTTCTATTTTCTATTAAATTCATTAATTTCTGAGCAGTAAGTTAATTAGATTAATTAGACAATCATCCATTCGTACGATATTTATTCTTTTTTTTACCAACAACTTTAATTTTTTTTTACATTCTAGATCTTTATGAACGCATACAGTACATATTTCAAAGCAAAGATTACGAGCACGCCGCAATCCATTGTGCAACCAAAAAAAAAGCAACTTCTAATGTACATATCGTGTATATTTCTAGAAAAAAAAACCCTCGCCGATCTCGACCATCGCGTCTCACGCTGAGTAATTCCTCGTCGCCCACCCTCCTACACACTCGCGCGCGCACATGCACAGACAAAGCGTAATCACGAGGTCGGTGACTGCACGTCGGCGGGGTCAGCCACACTCGCGCGTTGTATGTAGCGCAGCTCGCGAAATTCTCCGCGTTCTGTACGTAATGTATAGACTCCGAGCTCGGGCACTGCGCTCAAAGTCCGCACGTGCCCAGATGCAGAAACACGGCTCGACGCGGCACCGAACAAGTTTAAGTATATATATATATATATATATATATATATATATATATATATATATATATATATATATACGTATACATTTGGAAGTTCAAATGAGACACTGTCTCCATTTGGGATTAGAGTTGATTTGGGATTTTGGTTAATTCGACATATGCTACGTACGTACCCTCCTCGAAAATAAAGAAACATAAAATAATCGATGAATGAATTAATCAATTTCTTTACTTTCGCTAACCTACGCATTGTAAATTATTTGTATTAGTGAATTTCGCTAATTGTATATTTCACTTGAGAGAGCAACTTCTTACCACTCTTCATGTAACGACTTTACAGAATGTCTCTAATTTTTCCCCCACATCGCATCAATACCTCGCGTTCATAAAAGCATCCATTTGAAACTTTGCCCCCCTCCTCTTTCTCTCTCTCTCTCTCCCTCTCTAAAAGTTCATCATTTATAAATGCCTCGCGCTCCGCGGATACGAGTCAGCCAATTCCATCGCGCACACGCGCGCGCGCTCGTTCATTCTTTCATTATCCGTACTTGCTCGTCCCGAACGCCGGGCTTAATTTCCCGATGACGACGTTATTTCCGGCCCCCGGCGCGTAACGGCCGGCGCACGCCCGCTCCGACTGCCTACCCCTCGCCCCATCGCCGAAGCGCCCGAGCCGCGCGCCCGTGCACGGGAACCCTCGTTAAAACGTGCTTGCGCGACGCGCGAGTTTACCCAAGAGCGCTGTGGTCGCGTTCATGAGTCTCGAATCGCAATCGTACCGGGGCTCCCTCCACTGCTCGATTAAAAATAAAAAAACAAATAAAGTTAAATAGGAAGTAATTATCTTTATATGAGTCTGTTGTTGCAATAATCGCACAGAGGGTGGACTGTCCAATTCGCTGATCCAAAGCGCTGAAAAGGAAACGCAAGAGAAACCCAAACGGCTCGTCCGAAAGAAATTTTTTTGTTTATTGGCACGTTTTGTATTGCTAAGAAACCAGTCCAGTGCCGATCCGCCCATCCGGACCATCGTTGCCCATCCGCGACGAACGCGCCGTCCTCCGTCAATTTTTCCATCCCCGGCCGTCGCCCGGTCTCCCCTTCCGTCCCCGTTCATTTTCACGCTCGCTGCGAATTAATCGACCGTTGCCTTGGGTGGTTGGGTTATTTTCGTGCCGAACGAGGGACAGCGGAGTGGGGGGGAGGGCGAGGCTGCTCTCGACGGGCCGTGTAATGGGAGTTGACGGTCCGGCGGTCGCTGGCCGCGCGCGTCCTTGTAATTATGGCAGATCTGCGCGTGAAATATCCGGCATAAACGTCTCGGGCTTTGGATTCGCTGTTCGGGTAATATCTGGCCTGTCCGAAACGAGGAAAATGGGAATTTTTTGGAAAAAAATTAGTTTTGAACAAGTTTATCCTTTATCCTTATTCACATACCTCAGACAAACGAAAAAACGATGAAAATAAGATTGTCATGTTTTATCGTTAACCCGTTAACAATTATCGTAGATTTTTCCGCCTCCTGCGGCTTATTACACGTGAAATAAATGAGATGGTCCACATGCAGGTAGAACCCATTCCGCCGTACCATCATAGTCTACCCATTACGATATTATGTCGTTAAGCAGTTGGAGCACGTATAGCTTATCTAATTAGGATTAAAATCAAGGTTTCCCGGTAATATCGTTAGACAGAGAGTACGAGAACGGGAGAATTGGAATTATTACTTTATCCAGTGGGAAAGAACGAGAGATTTATACGCCATTATCGCAAAGATATTTTGATAATTACATTTATATATTCTTACTGAATCGGCGGCACCTCCTATGATTGCAATTTTCACAATAATGCTTTTTCATAATCACGAAATCAACGTGGCAACTGGCGTTCTATAAGAGTTTCTTCTTGGTTTCCCATTTTTCTTCATAAAATTATCTTTATATTCTTACATGAATATTTGAGAATGCTAATTTTAACAAATTTTACGCGAAAAGCTTAACATAAAGTTTAATCAACGCGCTACACAAAAATATTCCACTTACAACGCCTCGTCCCCTAACCCCAAACCATTCCCGTTGATAAGCTAAATTTGCAACTCGTAAATTCTCCAATTTAGCGGCATTATTATACCGCGCGCGAGCGCGCCAAGGCGTATCGCCCCGGAATCTCTCGAGGAGATCGTTTGCCGTGCTTGGAAAATTGAGTCGTTGCCTATCTGGCCGCCGTGGCCCAAGGACCGACCCGGGGACACTCGCCGACATAACGCGCACGAGCAAACCGCGCAAAGTCTCACCCTCCCCCCCTCCGCCCCGTCCTCTGACCCGGGGGCTCTTGGTTCCCTCTCCCAGAATTTCTCCGGGATATATTATATGTCGGGAGTAGGGGACGACGTATTCGGCAATGTCTGTATCTGTACGGTTGGCATTTCTCCCGTGTCTCGGAGTGCCTTAAGCCATAACCGCTTCGGGCTGTCTTTCGCGTTCGATTGTGTTTTCTTTTTCTGAGCCGGCTTAACGCGACCTAATCATATCCGCGAAGGATTTACTTCAAGTCCATTGCTGTACATATTATTCCATTGCTATCCTCGATACTCAATGTGTTTCTTTGTAACGCTTTCGTTTTTTATGGATTAATAAATACATTAGGGATTGGTATATATATATGAAAAAACTTTGTTAATTATTTTAATTGGCTAATCAATTTTCCTAAATACTATTTTCTCGACATAAATGAGACGATGTAATGTCCATCCTTTCATCCTTTTACCTTAATGCTGATAATGTTTTTATTATTAACATAGGCGTAACTATGCAGAACCTCAAATATCATCTGTGTTTATGAAATTTTCTCGACTTTTAACTTTTGCCTTCATCCCCGTTAAACCAAGCTCTCGATGTGTTTATCGAAAGATATTCGCTAAAATTCGAATGGCTTTCAAGCGCATAACTGACTCGCAATACAAGTAATGAATTTGAAGAACGTAAAATGAGAATTACAGTTTCTGTAACAAGTTGATCTTTTAATTAATATCCAGAAATTCGATATTTTAATCTTATTTTCCGTTATGTGCCAAAACTCGCTCTTTTCACGATTAAACAAAAGATAAATCGAAAAAAGAATTTCAAACGAGCAGTGTTCATCGTTAAACTAAACTGTCTATCATTATGATCATAATGTTCGACTCGAAAATAATCGTTATTAACAAAACAAAAGAAGAATGAGCATTCCCTGCTACTCTTAAACTTCGAGTGTTTATTTTAGTAATGGAAAAGAAGGGCAAATAAAGAAGTTCACCGGTACGATATGAAACTTTTACGAGCATTATAGGATTTCAGGAAATATTTTCCGCGCGCCGGCACGTCGAGTAGCGCAGAGTTACCATAAAAAAGAACGTTTTTTTTTTTTTTTATTAGATCCTCTTTCGCGATGGCTTTGTCAGAATGTCGGCTCGAGAGGTGCATTAGCCGAGCAATATTTAATTTGTCGCAATAAATTAAAAAACGCACTCGCGGCAGTTTCTGAATCGAGACCCGCATCCGGTATTACAGTGACACGATCGTGACCGTAATGCCGTCCCGTGAAATCAAAGAGGGATGGATATGAAGAGGCGCGGAATAAGAAGGAATAAGAAGAAATGAGGGATGGACGGGGAGGAAAAGGCGATGGATACGCGCGGAAATCTCGTTACGCTCCCAGAGTGTCGGAGGCGACGAGGCAAAAGGTCGCGCAGATGCTGCAGTTTCACGGTCGAGAGAAGGCGAGCGGCAGATTCCCCCCCCCCCCCGCAGCCGGCCGGCATCTCCTGCGACATTTTAAAATATAAACCCGGAAACGTAGATTTCCCTGTATATGCATACGGACATATACATTCACGAGTTGGCACGTCCTGCTCTTACCAACCCTTCCCCTTCTTCTTCCTTCCTTCTTACACTCCGACTATCAGAACAATGTAAAATTTCCAGCAATTTTACGCTCGAGCTTTCTGCCGTGTTTCTTTCTTTTTTTTTTTTTTATTTTATTTATCTATTTACCTCGTCGCGAGAACCTCTCTGAACGGGATTCTTTTAAGAACACAAAATATTTCCAGGTGCGCGTAAATTTTCCGGTTGAATGCAAAAGGTCGAAAGTGAATAGTAGCGACGAAATCGGAGAACTGGGCGGAGAAGAAAATTTTTCGGACTCGGAAGCGTCGGTAACTGCGCGATTTTTTTTTTTTTTTAACGAAGATATTGTTGTTTTTTTTTTTACTATGAAGAAAAAAGGCATCGTTCATAAGTATTACGTATTTTATATTGTCCTTCAAGCTTACCGATTCATCAATAATTCAAAAGTCTAAGCGCGCCATTTTTTTATGGGAGAAAAAAAATAATATATACTTGCTCGAAGCAGTGTGCGCACGACATAATATTGAATATCCATTTATAGACCGTTACGGTGGCGAATCCGCCGTAAAGGCGAGAAAGACCGAAGAAGCGACATAGGCGAATCGCGTCATATTTTATGTATCTAAGATATATTATCGGATAGCTTTAAACAAAGCAATGCACCGGCACAGGGTGGCGATGCGAAATTGAATTTTGAATCGAACATCATTCGGTTCGCGGCACAATGCGATCTCCGTCGGGGATTACTCGTTTTTCAAATCATCCCCGGTAAAGGCATTCGCCACTCGAGACGGAGGCCTCTGTGGCGGCAGCGCAGCCTCCGATAGTCTGTTCCTCCCTCCCTCCCTCCCTCTTTCCCTCCCGCTCTCTCCACATATATACGTCGAAAGTATCGAAATAACAAATAATCTCGAGTCGCTTTATGCGGCTTCGGTGGATATTTTTGTTTTATTCTTGTTGTTGAAATTCTATCCGCAATTGGATGACATTCGCGTAGTATCGATTTTATCTATGGACGTAATAAACTACTTACATTGCAAAGATTTGCAATAGCGTTATTAAAGTAAGCGGTTAGTTTTGAAAATTACTGATATATTCATATATTCTCATTATGAAGGTGTGCTTATTTAAAGCGATACATTACTTACGGCAAAACTATATCTACTTATTCTATCGTCTTCGTCGATATTATAATTGAAAATTTCAATCTATTTATTTTCATAGAATTGGCTCGAATTCCATTACCATTGAGCCAATTTTTTTTTTTTTCGAAAACACTTTCCAAAACATGTTTTCCTGGCTTTTTTCGTTAGCTGTAATTGTGCTCTTTATAGGCGCATGTCTTGTAGAATGAGTTGAATTGATAAATAAATCGTTGAATAAATAAATAAATAGGAAAAAAATATAAATTCAATCAACATCAGAAACTCTTACGCCACAAATTCTTAGCTATCTTTTTCTCCGTTATTCGTTATCCTTTCATATCACGGCCATTTCCTTGTTCTTCAATCACTTTTTATAAAAACTAATTATCCGACCACGGATAAAGTCTTTCGCCAGACGCCGAATACGATCATAAAATGATACATAAAATATAATGTTTGTCATTTCTCCGGATACAAATATCATAATTCTATCGATACTCAAATAAATCTCGGGTACAACAAGGAGAAAAGTTTCTATTGCTTTCGTTGAAAAGGTGAAATTTATATTGACTTGCTATTGTATCTTTATATATATATGTATATATAACTTAGAAATATAGAGACTTGGAGAGTATAAGATTCGGTTCGAGTAGATCGAAAATCATTTATCTGAATATTTCAAAGCAATAGATGGAGACGAAACCACTTCCATCGCAACAATACGTATCCAAGTACACCTTATCCCACCTCCCCCCATTCGGTCTGCCCAGTCAAAATTCATCCCTGATACGAAGAAACTCATTTTTCTGTTCCAGTCCTGGTACGACTACAAGCTGCGCTGGGAACCGAAGGAGTACGGTGGCGTGAAGATGCTCCACGTGCCGTCCGACCACATCTGGCGGCCCGACATTGTCCTCTACAATAAGTAAGTTTCCGCGGACCTTTTCTCTTCGCCGGCCCACTCCCCCCAACCCCTGCCCCCACCCCGCCTTCGCCCGCCCCAGAGTCCCCGAGCCCCAACCCCTCATTGCCCCCCCCCGAACACCACGCCCCCTTTTTCTAACAGCGGAGTAGAGTCTCTCTCGGGCGATGCGCTTGCTGCATACCACACAGATATATAAAACACAAGAGTCGACGAGCACGCATCGCCGAGCGTAGTACCATATATACGTGTATACAGCGAAGTAGATGTGGCTCTGCCACCCCACCCCCCTGCCCCTCTGAAACCTTTGCTGTACAACGAGCGACACGTGTATATATATATATATATATATATATATATATATATATATATATACAGGAGGACATAGCATGCTGGCCCCTCCCAGAATCTCTACGCGGGAAGTGCGCGGGGCGCGGGAAAGCGATTCGACTCCCCCGTAGGGGTGCGCGGAAGGCTTCCGACCTCCGTCCCTCTTCACCCCGCACGTTCGCGAACTGGCAGCAGCAGCGGCGGCGTCACCTCGTCCGCGGGAGTCCGATCGTTCGCCCCTCTCCCCGCCGCCCTTCCGCGCCAACGCGTCGTTGCCCATTCGTGTGTGTGTACCCATTGTCAGGGTGTCTCTTCTGCGTCGCGGTGCACAAGTGTATCGATGGCCCCTGCGAGTTCGACCAGCGTATCTTCGCAGATACGGACACGCACATTCGCACGCACGCGCAGAGCCACGCGCACACAACAGTCACGCACGATGCAGACTTAACGATCGCATTTAACGTACGCGGTCCGAGAGAGGAAAGAAGAAGGAGGAATGATTGGGTCGCAGTGCGTGTGTGCATGTATATATATATATATATATATATATATATATATACACACATACACACATGTACCCACCCCCGCCTTTGTACCTTCAATTGGAAGTGTATATTGCGTATACGTGGCGACCGCCCTGGAGATATATGCATGCACCGAGCAACGAGCTACACGAACGCCGGCGCTGGGAACTCTATCCGTATTTTTTTTTTTTTTATATTTTTTGTATCCAACTAACTTGGAAGCTCGAGTAAAATATTCAAATAACAATGTATCCGGATGTTTTGATGTTATCAGGATAATACGGATATTCAAAAATCCGAATATTTAGCTATCGGATATACGAATTACGTTGATTTAATAAATAAGTTATACTTATTCATTTATTGGTTAAATATTGTCCAATTCCATGGCTTATTTTAATTTGATAATAATATTGTCAGTTGCCTCAGCATACGAATATTAATCCGATATCTATTTATCTGAATCTCCGGAAAATTCTAACAACGGACGTAATGAGCCTATTTATAAATATATACTAGGGGAATTTAATTTCGTATCCAGATAATCAAAGTAGGGGACGATGAATATTCATGTACGTCAGTATCCAAATAATCAAGTGACCTAATTTCAATCTCATAGCCATGTAACGAAATATTTGAATAATCAAACGAATGGATATTGACCGGATAATAATGTATGTTAATATGAGAATGATCAAACGACGATATAGGACAATATCCGCATAGCTGAATATCCGGATAAACAACTAAACGGCTTCTACATGGCTATCCGGTTACATGTATCCGAACATTTCGGTAACGAAATGGATGGATAATATATCTATATCCATGTTTCTCAATATCTTAATCATTATATCAACAAATAATAAATTGGATACGCGTGTACGTTGATGTTTGAATAATCGAATGGCCGAGGCACGATCGAAATTCCATGTATCCGAATATCCGGATAATCCAATGAACGGACCTTAACAGCCTATCAGTGTTTATATATTAACCACGTATCTGAGTATCTGAATAATGAAATGAAGATAATAAGCCGGATATCCATGTCTTTTAATATGCGGCTAATAAAACCAGTGTATTTTCAACGATTATCCGTATTATACGAATTTTATCCGCACAATATACGAATAATCCCAACGAATGTACGGACAGTCCCAGTGCCTCTATACCGCATTATCCACACCAGGAGCGCACGCACGCGCCGAGAATCAGGAAGCCTGCGCGCTTCCGACTGCACCTCCAGTTTCTTTCGACGATTAACTGCTCGCGTCCACGAGCTCTCCGGCTTTATTAAATTCCACCAATGACCCTATATTATACTGTACACGTTACATTAGCGTGTACTCCACGACGCAAGGCGGCCAACGGAAGCCGTGTACACAATCTTCCATTCTGGGTGTGTAAAAAATCATCCGTGCTCGGATGCGGACCACACGCGGACTCGCCCGCAGCACCTAACATCGAACAGATTCAAATACCTAAATATATATATACATATATCTATCTATATATATATATATATATATATATATATATATATATATATATATATATACTTACACAGGCGCGCGTCGCGCTATACGCGCAGGATAAGTCTGCGCCGTCGACGCGGAGGAAATGGTTAATTGTCATTTATATCGCATGAAACGCGGGCGCTGCGGCGGGACGTAAGTCGGTGTTGCTGAAGAATTGTCATTATTATCGTTATTGGTTGCGCGTCGGTGTCTTTCGCGCTGGACGATAGGGCGACCCGGGCAGGGACGCGTAAAATTAATAATTGCGCGCGCGAAAATAAACATCGCTAGAGCGCAGGATTAAAAGTCTGTCATCTTGCCACACTTTTTATATTTTTTATCTTATGTATATATATATATATATATATATAATACTTTTTATATTTTTTATCTTATATATATGTGTGGATGTGATTGTGTGTGTCACTGTCATAAATATGTATCCTAGAACGATCGCTCGCAATCCTTTTGAACTTCTCCGACGGAGGAGTATATATAGCGATCTGCAATTGGTTTTGAGGAGGAGCATCAGAGAATATAATTAACTTGCAGTTCGGGCTCTCACTTTGGCGAGCAGCATTAAGCCAGTCAGAATTTAAGCGTAAATTCGGGGTTAGAGAGAGAGAGAGAGAGAGAGAGAGACAAAGAGGGAAAGCCAGAATTGGGGGACTGCAAATCAACTTTCCCGGACTTATTGCGAATTGAAAATTATGCGCAGTCCCTTTTGGCCGCTGGTTCGCTTCGCGAATTTTAAAATGCAAATTTATCGGGATAAATTTTTGGAGTGTCGGGCGAGGGGGTGGGTCTAAAAATGCGCACGAGATAAATTTTACAGGATACGGGACTGTTTTGCATTTTATAGGCCCTCAATTAATAATCGCGCCGTGCAACTGTGAATTTCCGAGAGCCAATGAATAAATTCGATTAAGCGGGGTGTAGCGTATCTCTGCCTTTCTCCATATTGTTTTTTTTCTTTTTTTTTTTTTAAATAAAATACAAACTTTGTGTTATTTTCTTCATTTATACAGATATCTTGTTTGAAAAATAATAAAACTAAAAGTACATTGAGATTCTTTGAAGCTATCGTGACGCCCGAAAAGATTTGTGAAATGAACGTGTATGGAAAAAAGGGGGGGGAAGTGCATTTCCAAACACGTGAATTTATCGTATTTCCAGCGAACGGAATGAATAAATGTTTATTCGAGCCCTCAATATTCGATCGAACGATTTCGGCGCATGGGATAATTTCGCCTGTTTTACGTTTCGATCGAGCGAGGGGATCGTTAAACGTCCCGCGGATATCGGCGCTCGGACCCCGGGAACAAATTCACGTCCAATTAAAGAAGAGGAACAGCGCTCGAATTTCGAATCGTCTACTCGCGCGAACTTTTACCATCGGGGTGATTCGCTCGCTCGCCACTATTGCCAAATGTGTCCGCGACGATCGACAAACCGAACGCGAGTGAAAGCTCGAAACGAATGAGGAAAAAAAAAATCATCGTAATTCCTCTAGTGACTTATTCGAGAAGTCACGGCTTAAAGTAAATATTGCTCGCTCACCTCCACGTCCGCCAAATCTTTTGTAATTATATTACCGAGCTCTTGCCTCTCGTTCTTCCCCCCCCCCTTCTAGTCTGTATCTCTCTTGCCCAACCCTCCTCTCTCGCTTACATTAGCATCGAGTTTCTCCAGGGATTCAGGAATTCTCCGTTGCAATCTCTCTCGTTTTCCTCTCTCTCTCTCTCTCTCTCTCTCTCTCCCTCTGTCCTGCTCAACTCTGTCGCAGTCGCAAGTGCGCGGAGCGCGACTGCTCT